>JAWNOR010000014.1:0-88937 GCA_035045885.1 Drosophila borealis | reverse complement strand
TCCGCAGGGCTTCCAGATGAACTTTGCTGAATGAAAAATCGTTGGGGGAGCGTTTCTGCTCTGCACAAATTTACTTAAGAAGGTTTGAAAAAAACATGTTTGTTCACTTGCAGGTTATTTTTTCTTCTGGTCTATTAGTGTAGTATTAGTGTAAGTGAGGTGAAATTTCAGTACATGTTCCATGTACTGGTTCCGGAGTTACATGGCGGTTGGATGGCGACTGCCGGATACACTTCTTGTGTGAACATGCCGCCCGCCTTGCAGTATTGCAAAAAGAAAAAGGGAGAGGGAAGTGGCTCTGTTCCTACTGGTGAGCGCAGGAGCCGGACAGTATCCACCCGAAGACCGTGTTTTGGGCCAGTGGTGCGCCGCCATGGCTCGGCAGGACGCCTTGGAGAATTAAATCTGGGTAGATATCCGAGCCTAACACCAGATTGGAGATTTCCGGCTGGAACCAGCGATCGTCTGCCAATCGAACGTTGGTGAAGGGCTCGTTCAGTTTCTCGCTGACGAGCTTCGTTGGAGTTCGATACCGGAGATTTGGCATCACCTGCAGGATGACCTCTCGCTGGAAGCTAGAGGTCCTGGAACTTATAATGGCCGAGCAAGCGTTGTCTTTACCGACGCGGGTGACGGATAGCCCAGAGGCCTTTGCCAAGGATACGTCGATAAGACTTACCGGACAGCACGGGTCTAAAAGTGCCCGAGTGTCGCGGGTCTCCTTGCCGTTTCCAAGTCGGATGAGTGCTCTCGGGAGCACGGTTGTCCTTTTGTGTTCCATTAATGTCGACAAGGAGATGGAACCAGCGGATAAAGGCGGCGCGGAGCGTCGCGCTTGGGCCTTGGTGCTGCGCCTTGTTTGGGATCGCTCTGGAGATCGCGATGGCATGCGACGCGCTTCTTGCAAATGAAGCAAGGTGTGATGGTCGCCCTGGCACTTGCGGCACTTGTCCTTGCGGCGACATGACTCCCCGGAATGTTGGTGAGCCAGGCAGTTTGGGCAGTATTTGTTGACCAGAACTGCTCGGAGTCTCTTCTCTGGAGACAGCCGCATGAACCGCTGGCATCGGAACGATTCCGTTGCCGGTCGGCTCTTGGATCGGCCTTGTTGTTGGCGTGGAGACATCGTGCTGTTACGTGAAGAAGGTTGAAAAAAAACATAATAGACATTACTGATGCGGCTTTATACGGATGGTCCGCAGACCTATGGATCTAGGATTCTAGTCTTTACTGGAGATTCTACTGGATGGAGAATGGAGACTAGATTCTATCGGGAGCAGGATCAGCTTAGAGATAGGTCTCTTGGAGACACCTCGGGCTGTTAACACGTCGACCACTCGGACTCTTTGGTCGTCGCCAGGATAGGTCGTTTGGATTCGACCTTGACGCCAGTCATTAACTGGAAGATTATCTTCTTTAATAATGACTAGATCGTCCCGTTGTAAGTCTCGCGTTGGAGTTTGCCATTTGTTTCTTTTGTGTAACTCTAAAATATACTCATGTTTCCAACGGAGACAGAACTGTTGTTGCAAAGCCATCAAGCGCTGCCAGCGGTTGATGATGGACGTGGCGTTTTCCTTGATCTCTGGCTCTGTGGCGGAAAGTAGAGGACCCCCGACTAGAAAATGACCGGGAGTCAGAGCTAGGAGATCAGTAGGATCTTCCGACATTGGAGATATCGGTCTTGAATTCAGGCATGCTTCAACTTTGGATAGGAGCGTGGAGAGCTCTTCGAATGTATATTTGGAGGTCGATGTGGATTTATAAAATAGATTTTTGAAACTCTTTACACCTGCCTCCCACAGGCCACCTATATGCGGTGCACTAGGAGGGTTGAAGTGCCGGGACAGTTTCGGGAGACTGTAAGTGGCCTGGAGTTGAGTCTTAAGTGTTTCTACAAAATCGCGCGAGAGGACTTTGGCCGCTCCGACGAAGGTTTTGCCGTTGTCGGAATGCATTTGACTTGGGCACCCTCGTCGTGCCACAAATCTCGCAAATGCCGCTAGGAATTTTCCTGTGGTCAGGCCAGATGTAGCTTCTCAGTGGATGGATTTGGTGCTGAAGCACACAAAGACGCACATGTAGCCTTTTGTAATAAGACAGGCTCGACCTGTGTAATTTTTAACATCGAAGGGGCCTGCAAAATCGACTCCTGTGAGAGTGAACGGCCGAGAGAATGTGACTCTCTCCACAGGCAAGTCGCCCATGAGCTGCGTTTGCAATTTTTTTTTTCGGATGACGCAGATTTTGCAGGAATGGATTGTGGATTTAACCAACACCTTGAGCTTTGGAATCCAGTACTGTGATCGTATTAAACGCATCATGAGCTGGTTACCTCCATGCAAGGATATAAGATGGGTGAAAGCGGTCAAAAGACGCGAATATGCACATGTGTATGGCAGTATGATTGGATGCCGCTCATCGTAGCCGAGTGCTTCGGCCGCTCTTACACGACCACATGCTCGAATAATTCCCTTACCATCTAGAAAGGGGTTCAAATTAAGGAGTTTGCTTGAAGTGAGCTTTTTCTTCGTGCTCAAGCAAGTGTACTCTGACGAGTATGCCTGTCTCTGAGTCAGGAGAATGAGTCTTTCTTGTGCATAAGAAATCTCGTTGCTGTCAATTTTAATAGTTGACGGGAGCGACAATCGTTTGCAACGCTTGACGATGCGATATATGTATGCTAACACTCGCAGGGCTCGATCGAACTTGGAGAAGCGCTCGAGGAAAGAAAATGGGGGAGCCGTGTTTGCGAGGTTTACCTTAATCGTTCGTTGCTCTATTGTCGTATCTGGGAGGGGATCTGAAGGAATGGGCCATTGGTTCTGAGGTAGGAGTTCCATTCTGGCCCGTGCCACCACAGCTCATGGTTGACTAACGCTTGTGGTGGGGCACCTCTGCTCGCTAGGTCCGCTGGATTGTACTCGGATCGTACATGGGACTATTTATTGGAGTCGGTGGCCTGAGTAATTTTTGCGACTCTGTTTGCTACAAAGGTAGTCCAGGCGCATGGTGGCTTATGAAGCCAAGCTAGCACAATTGTGGAATCTGTCCAATAGAACCAGTCGCCGCCAGCGGAAGGTAGCTGGGGACTGAGTGCAGCGGATAACTCGGACAGAAGTGCTGCCCCGCACAGCTCTAGTCGTGGCAAGGACACGGTCTTGACCAGAGCGACCCTCGTTTTCGCTGTTAGGAGATGTACGTAATGGTGGCACGTAAATGGTGGCCCCATATGCACGCTGCGAAGCTTCACAAAACCCATGGTATTGAATAGTCCCCTGTGGGCGGAATTCGACCCACCTAGGGATGCGAATCACACTGAGGCCCGGATACTCTTGCAGAAATAAATTCCACTTAATGAGAAGACTCTCAGGTAGCGGATCGTCCCAGCCCAGTTCTTGGAGCCAGATCTCCTGCATGAATATTTTTGCCTGAATAATGACTGGACCCAGCCAACCTCCTGGGTCGAACAGTTTGGCAATCTGTGAAAGGACTTCACGTTTGGAGACGGACTGTTTGGTTGTTAGCTCGGATGGAGCGAAAAGAACTCATCGGTGTCAGCTTTCCATCTGATCCCGAGAGTCTTTGCCGAACAGGCTTCTTCGATCTCCAAGAAATCGGCGCGAAGCAAATGGTCCTTGGGAATCGCTCTTAGCAAGTCCTTTTCATTGGATGTCCATTTTCGCAAGGGGAACCCGGCAGATTCAAGGGCTTTGCGGAGTTCTGCAATTGTCGTCGACATACATATTGTTTGCGATAATGTGACTTGCTAAGGGATAGAGCGAACGAACGTCATCAGATAACTGATGTAGTACCCGGATTGCCAAAAAGGGGGCACAGTTAACTCCAAACGTGACTGTGCTGATTTCGAAGTCCCCTGATAGGGCGTGTGGTTGGGATGCACAAGTATCTGCCGATACATTTTCGTGATATCGGCATTGAATACATATCGGAAGAAGCGCCATCTCAGAATTTGAATGGTTAAGTCGGATTGCAGAACGGGCCCTGCATGTAGCACATCGTTCAGACTTTTACCATTCGATGACGGGTGGGAGGCTTTAAATACTACGCGGAGCTTGGTCGTGGTGCTGTCAGGCTTGTGAACAGCATGGTGTGGTAGATAAAAGTTATCCGAACCATTGCTTGGAGGGACTTGTCGCATGTGACCTAAGTCCAGATATTCCTGGATCACCGCATCGTACTGCTCCTTAAGAGGGGCATTTTTTGCCAGACGATTCTCATTTCGTAGAAATTGAGCTAGTGCGATGGACCTTGAATGGCCTAACTGGATGTGATCGCAATTCTTGAGTGGCAGTGTGACCAAGTATCTGCCGTTTTTATCCCTTTTAGTGTTTTTTTGGAAATTGCGCTCACAAAACAGGTCGGATTCCTTTTCCAGCTTTACTGGAATATCCTCCACCTCCCAAAATGTTGTGAGCAGTTTATCCAAGCTCGCATTTGGATTCAGCGAGACTTGAGTCAAAAAGGATGCGACAGATTTGGCACTGGTCTTAGAAACGGGGCCTGTAAGGATCCAGCCGAAAATCGTTTCTTGACCAAGGAGAGTGCCACATATGTTGGGATAGGAGCCACCTAACAATATGGATGGGAGGATATCGGCGCCGAGAAGCACGTCTATCTGTGAGCTCCTGGTGTAGGAGGGCAAATTGCCTGCCAGCTTTGGAAGAACATAAGCCGAGGTTTCAATATGAACCCTAGGCTTTATCGGAGAGCCAATATTAAAATGGCAAAGTTTTTGAGATGGGCCGAAATGGCTTGATTCAAACCGGAGACCTGTGCGTCGACGGGTTGATAAGGAAGTTTAACCCTTTTGAACAATCGCTCTGAAATAATGGTAGCTTCAGACCCAGAGTCGATTAATGCCCGGGCTGTATACTTTGTGCCCAAATGACACACTTGGATGACAGACATGCCGAGCAGAACATCATGTGAGTTTGCGGAAAAGTAGTTTTGAACGGTAGCTTGGGTTGAAGTAGAAGTGGACTGTATTGGTGAAGGAGGGTTCAAAACTATTGGTGTTGTGGAAGCTGAGGGCACCTGGGGTCTGTCACGGTGGAGTAGCGTGTTGTGACGTCCCTTGCACGTGAAACAACTATGTGCGCTGATGCAGTCTTTCAACTGGTGCTGTCTGGCGAAGCAGTTTAAGCACAACTTTTGTTGCTTAATGACGGAAACTCTCTCGGGTACGGACATTTGTAGAAAACGTGGGCATAGACGCACGGGATGGTTTTCCTTCTGACACAATTTGCAGTGCTGTGACTGTTGCTTCGAAGGTTCTCAGGTGGTTGAACTCTTTTCTTGTGGGTTTGGACTGGGGTGGCGTATGTGCGGTAGGTCGTACATCCTCTATCGCCTCCAAGGTGCGATATCGGGCGATCAGAAATGAATTCATCTCGGACCATTGAGGTATCTCTGCCTTATCGTGGAGCGATTGTTCCCATAACGACAGCGTGAGCTTAGGCAATTTAGAGGAGCACAAGAAAATAAGCAGACAATCCCAATTTTCGGTGCTCACCCTGGACAAGTCGAGAGCCGTTAAACATCCCTGGATTGTGCCCTGAAGCTCTTTAAGGGTGGCTCCAGACTCCTGTGTTGCTGAGGGGAGATTGAAAAGAATTTTCAATTGACTATTGACTAATAGTCGCTTATTCTCAAATCTCTCCGTCAGGCTCGCCCACGCTGACTGAAAGCCGTCATTCGTGAGCGGGGACTTGGAGACAATTGCCCTAGCTTCGCCGTTGGTTTTGGAATTAAGATGGAACAATTTTTCCACCGGCGTCAATCTTGGATTGTTAATATTAACAGCTGTAAACTAGACCACCAGGTCATTGCTGCTGCAAGCGCCTTGGTCGAGAGCTTTGGAACATAACTCGTACTCGCGTTCTACCTTTTCCCATATAGACTTAATCTGATCTCGTCGGACTTGGAGAGTGAACAGTGACACGTCACTGTCCGCTGCGTCATTGATCTTCACTTCAAACTGGCCTAGTCGGTCAGTTATAGAAACGAAGTCGTTCAGTGCCATTTCGCTTGACTTCTGCATTTTTTGCGTAGTCGAACGGGTAATTTTTGGGGTAATATCTCTTGTTGGAATCGGACTCACAGTCTTGCGGACGGTTGTGCTGGTACTCTCGACCTTGAGTTTCCCGAAAATTGCTCTAGGTGAGGTTAAAGGTCGCTTTGACTCCTTAACGGACGGTGCTGTGAGTCGTTTGTGGCTGTTCTGATCACCACAGATTGGCATACTAGGCTCTTCACAGAGCCAAAAATTGTAATAACCAGGTGATATGTGATCAAATACAAATAATTTGAATCAGCCGAGCGAAAACGGAATAAGAAATGGCACAGGAACGATGGAATCGAGATATCAGAATAAAATGGAATGACCGAATTGGTGTGCACTATTGAGTCCAACGAAATCGGAAAATTTTGTTAAATTAATTATTTTACTAATAATTTACTAACTTGATTCTAATTTAGTTTCTTTTACTTGAGAAAAAATCTAATTATTTCTTTATTGAAACACCAGAGAAAAGGATTTATTCTCTTTTGACAAGGCGGCCGTGTATTGGAAACAGATCGCGCAAAAAAATTTATGCTTATCGCTTATTGCTTATTGATTGTTGAGCTCAAGAATAAGCACGTTTATTCTAAACGCAGCTCAATGAAAAGGTTTTTTTGTCATAGAATTATTTGTATAAATTGTTATTTTAAGAAAAATCGCACGGATATTCGATTTATTACGCAACTTGGAAACGTCTTAACTTATAATTATGATTTATAAATTGTTATAAGAATAAGAAAAAGTAATGCATATGTTTGTATTTTATTAAGTAAACGCAGCTCAATGGCAAAGTGGAAACATACAAAAATATAAAAGTTTCTCAGAATCAGTTTATCGAAAACCGATCTTGAGACTTTACAACCCTGATGTTTGTTTACCTTTTGCACTTGCCAATTAATTGGTAAAAATAAATGTATAAATTAATCTTGAAGCTGCTGTGGAGGAAAAATAGCAAACGATACACATATAATAGGATGTGCGTGTGTGTGTATACATGCAGGTGAATTTGCACAGTGTGGTTTTAATTAACTAAATACCAATCAGAATTGTGTTTTTTTTATTATATATTTATTTATTTATTTATTTATTTATTTATATGTGGTCGTCAAAACGAGTGTCTTCCAATTATTCAACACATTATGAATACAATTAGAAAAATTAAATGCTAAAAGCCTAGATAGAGAACACAAATTTCAAATAGCATCACCGACCGATGGAGGTGTTTTATTTGCCAGTCCGGCCAGCTGTGCCCTTTTCACAGCTAATTTTGTCAGTGACGCTATTAGAGCCTACATCTAAAAAGAAGGGTGTAAGTAGGAAAAAGTGTTCTTACGTAAAATTAAAAATAATGTTAATTTGCTATATTATTTAAGAATATACCATAAATAGGAGAAAAGAAAGGAGGAAGATTGTTAATAAAGTATAGAACTGTATGCTAGATATGCAGAGTGTTAATTAGATAGAATAAAGAGATAGTATTGGGAAAGTTTTGGGAAATCACCGACCCGGTGGTGGAAAATTTTCAGCCAGTCCGGCTAGCCATGCCCCTGCTCATAGCTGGGAATGGTCAGTGACTTCACGAAGGTATCCTGAAAGCAACGATTTTATTAGGGGTAGAGAAAGTTCGGTAGAGAAAACGTGATGCAAACTATTGTAATTTTTACATAGCACGCGAAAAGAATTGTGCATAGCGTAGTCTGTTGTGCACGTCGATAGGAATAAGGGGCGGTAATTTCTGGTTGGTCTAGCCGGAACAGAGAATTGAAGACGCCCTAACAGAAAAGAAGAATCGATATCGCCAATAACCAACTTATGTAGAAAGACAACACCGAGAATTGTCATACGGTTGGTTAACGACGGAAGATTAAGAAGAAGCAGCCTGCTGGAATAGGATGGCAACTGAAGATTAGGGTCCCAATTTAAACCTCGTAAGGCAAAAAGCAGAAATTGCTTCTGAACAGATTCAATACGATCCTGGCTATTGTTATACTGCGGAGACCAGATGCAAGAGCAGTATTCAAGGATAGGGCGAACAAGAGAGATGTACAGAAGATATATGTAGGTATGTGATTATTTGGTGAAGTCTATAATGGAGAAGCGCATACACTTGTTGTTCAACGGAGCGAAAGCCTATGTGTGCAGATATGTCTTGATGTACTTGCATGCATCAATATGGCGATCGGTTAAATTTTTGGGTATGCACTTTTACATATATGTATGTATATACATATGTACAGACACCAATATGGCGACCTTATCGGAGCCACTTTCTGTTTTATTTTCTTTTAATATTTGTCACCTTTTAGATGCCTTAATGGCCATGAACAATATTTTATCTGCGGGTTTTTTTTTTAATTTTTTAAATACAATTGCCCTTCGCTTTAACCACGGACAATGTGAAGCGAAAAAATATGTTCAGACACACAAATATGAATTAATCGTACTGGAGTTGCCGGAAATTTGACAATGGACGAGTTGAGGTAGGTGCACGTCTACTTATCTTGTTTGAATTTGTAGCTGTTCCTGGAACTTTTTATTGCAGATCCACCAATGCTTGCTGGGGCGAACTGGATATGCCAAATGTTGTGGAAGTATCCGGCTCGAAGGACCAAATGTTGTAGTAGGGCGTCTGCTCTGCACAAATTTACTTAAGAAGGTTTGAAAAAACACACGTTTGTTCACTTGCAGGTTATTTTTTCTTCTGGTCTATGTTTTCAGAGTGCATTACAATGTATTAGTGTAAGTGAGGTGAAATTTCAGTACATGTTCCATGTACTGGTTCCGGAGTTACATGGCGGTTGGATGGCGACTGCCGGATACACTTCTTGTGTGAACTTACATATTCGCAAAACGAAACAAAATTTTAATTCTAAATATATACACATTTAATGATATCTCTATATATATAACTGTTTGTCCGGACTGACTGACTGACTGACTGATTGGTGATCAACGCACAGCCCAAACCGTAAGAGCTAGGAAGCTGAAATTTTCACTGTAGCTACCTTATGTGATGTAGGTGCACGTTAAGACGGGGTTTCGGGAAATTCCACCCGCAAGTGTGGAAAAATCGCGAAAAACGTTTGTATGTAACTTTTTTGTTTACCATCCGATCAGGCTCAAACTTATTTTCAAAGATCTTTGTTCAAATTCATTTGAGGGGTGTTTCACACTTTTCGAAAAATCCGTTCCTCCTTGGTGGATACAAACTTATTTTCAAAGCTCTGCATAAGAACTTAATAAATACGTATTTCAGCGATTTTCGAAATTCCACCCGCAACAGTGGTAAATTGGCGAAAAACGGTTGTATGAAAGTTTTTATTTACGATCCGATTGGCCTCAAAGTTATTTTTAAAGATCTTTGTTCAAATTTATTTGAGGGGTGTTTCACACTTTTCGAAAAATCCGTTCCTCGGTGGAAATGGAGGTCAAAGATTTGGTGGGTGACGTTTCGCGCTCAAATTCATTTCCAGAGATATATAAGAAAAATCATTTGAGACGTGTTTCACACTTATTGCAGAATCCAAACTTTTTCGGGTGGAATGCGACTCAAAGATTTTTTTTGGGAAGTTTTAAGTTGTGTCCGATTTGGTTCAAACTTATTTTCAAAGCTCTACATAAGAACTTAATAAATACGTATTTCAGCGATTTGGAAAATTCCACCAGCAACAGTGGTAAATTGGCGGAAAACGTTTGTATGAAAGTTATTTGTTTACCGTCCGATCAGTATCAAAATCATTTCAAATTTGTTTGAGAACATTGATTTTATAACATACGTGCCACGGGCAAGGCCGGGTTATACCCGCTAGTAATATATAAAATAACTTCATAATGCTACGTTATTTCTCTAAAAGGGGAGGTGTAGTGCGTATATGCCCTTACAGAATACCCTGTACTTAAATATAAAGTATGCAGCACTTTGTTGCATACAATAAACAAGCCCAGAGCCACTTTATGTATTGGCTCGGTCTCATATTACGCAGCGCGGTTCACTAGCCTCACTAGCTGACCGTTTATGCTTACGCTGCATATCCCACGCTCCGTCTGAGCGCATTCCGTGAGCAATTTATATGCTCACTAATATGCTAGCTACTCACTCTCCCTCTCTTTGTAGCTGTTAACGAATAACAGCATAAGTATATATGTATATCCATTGGCTAAGCGCACATTATTAAAACAGAATAAATTCATTCTGAACAAAGATACAAAACAGCACTGACGTGCTGGCCTTTTTATTTAAAGAGTGTTCATTTTACAATATGCTGATGACATCGCAGTCATTTATAATTCCAAAAGTCGCGTAGAAGCAAGTAATGGACTACAAGGATATCTTGATAATCTCGCAGCTTGGTGCAAACGGTGGAGTTTGAAGGTTAACCCGCTCAAAACAATAAACCCATGTTTCACTCTCAAAAGCCTCATGCATACCCCTCCAATCCAGCTAGAGGGAGTTACCCTGGAGCAGCCGTCACAAGCCAAGTATCTTGGCATCAACTTGGACAAGCGCCTTACCTTTGGACCGCACCTCAAAGCTACGGTAAAAAATGTCGTCACAGATTGCAACAACTGCGGTGGCTCAACAATAAAAGAAGCACTTTGCCGCTTAGATGCAAATGAGCTGTATACGTGCACTGTATTTTGCCGATATGGCTTTATGGAGTGCAGATTTGGGGGATTGCAGCCAAATCCAATTATAAACAGGTATACAGGTATTGCAGAATCGGGTACTACGTCAGATAACCAACTGTCCATGGTACGTACGCGGTTCCACGCTTCATAAAGACCTCATACTGCATACAGTCGAGGAACAGATTGGAAGGTACACAAGCAGATACAGCGAAAGATTGCTGAGACACCGCTGCCTGCTCGCAAGAGGTCTACTCCCTGCCCGACCTTTAAGACGACTTAAACGGCAAGGTTTTGCCAACAAGATTGGACGACAGTAAGACTACCTGCATCTTAAATCTTCGTACAGCGGTATGGGGTTCGGTTTTTAATTACATTTGCATCCATGTGTTGTTAAGGTACTAAATTCTGATTGTGCAGGTTCTACACTTAATAGAAATTAAAAAAAAAATTATAAAAAAAAATAAAAACAAATTTTTGTTTGTTTAATATAAATAAATTTTATTTAATGTTGTATTTGGCGACCTTTCCATTTTATAACTGTCTGTTTGAAGTCCGGGGTTTTTTGATCCAAGACAAAATGAAAACGCAATTTGTTTGAATTTAACCAATATATTTCGGCTGCACTTCGGCAATCGTCTTCAGGGCACTAACACAAAAACAAAAAACAATTAACATTAAAATACATTGAATAAAATAAAAACAATTACTTAAACAATTTAAAAAATTTTAAAATTTAAAAAACATACATTGTTCTACACGTCTTTTTTTTTATTATGATTTTGAATTCATAAATAAAATTTAGAAGTATTATGCATTAAACATTTTTAATCTATCCTTATGTACGGTTTGTTCGTTATATTTATTATTTAAAATTATTATGTTATCTCTTTTTTCTTTGCTTTATTTATGTCCTGTTTTTTTATTAAAACCAAATTAATAAAACCAAATCTCCTATCAACAATTCTATGTTATTTGTGTTTAAATCATATATTTTTCTCTTCTTTTTCTCATGCTCTTCAAGCATAATCCTAACTTTTTTATATGCTACCTCTAATCTAAATTTACTTTCTTTAGCATAATCATCTATATAATTAATTGGTTATATGCTATCTATACCATTAAATTGTTTTGGTAAGTTGTTTGTTTTACCAAATACTAGCTCATATGGACAATAATTATGCCATTGAGGGGGTCGTGTTGAAACAGTAAACGAAATATTGAAGCCATACGTCGTAATCAGTTCTATCAACTGTGGTGTGCGGTAGATTTTATACTTTTAATTTTTAAATATTTGCACAAGTCATTAATTATTGAACTTTTATATTCTGTTCCCATGTCCGAAATGAATGTCTTCATTGGACTTCATTGCGAATTTGCTACCATTTTCAGATTTTGGTAGTGGACTTATAGTATCCACTATCACTCTGTCGAACAATTTATCGGCGATTATGTAATGGTCAGAGTTGTCTTAGTGTGCTTTGTTGTTTTAGCTGTTTGACATTTCGGACAATTACGTGTGTACTTTGTTATATGACGTGTCATATTGTTCCAACAATAATGTCTTTTTATTTTTTCATGGAATGAAGACATAATTGCTTTTTTTTCTGTTTCTTTTTCTATTTGCCATTTGTTTAAAAGTATCAATGGAAATTAATTCAAAGATCTTTTCGCCCGGTACCACTTTGAATTGGCTAATTCCTATTATACCGGATTCTTTTTCATGCCTTTTGAAAAACTGACCTAAGTCGAAAGTTCCATTAGTATAAAGGTCGCTAATGTCAATTCTTGCAAAAATCTTTTTACCATGTAAAAAATACATAGTTTGTTATGTGAAGGTCACTATTTTCCGTATATCATCGTTTTTAATGAAGTCGTACACGTTGGGCTTAGAAGCTTTATCAATTATTTGCCTTGGCAAAATTTCTTGTTCTTTTCCTGCGCAGTATTTATGTTGTCTACTTTGTTATCTTGTAGTGACTTTTAAGACACTTGTGTTAGTACTTCTTAATTCTTTGATGGTTATTCTTGATAACGCATCTGCAACAAAATTGTCTTTTCCCTTTAGATATTCTACAGTGAACTCTTACTCTTCTAAATCTAGTCTCATTCTCGTTAGTTTTGAACTTGTATTTTCCATTGAAAACAGATATGTCAATGGTCTATGGTCTGTTTTGATTCTGAAATGTTGACCATATATAAAATAAGTGTAATTCACAAAAAATGCTATTCTCGGCAGCGTGCCGGAGTAATGTTTATTTATTCTTAAACGTCAAATACAAAACTGAAATCTCTATATATATAACTGTTTGTCCTGACTGACTGACTGACTGACTGATTGGTGATCAACGCACAGTCCAAACCGTGAGAGCTAGGAAGCTGAAATTTTCACTGTAGCTACCTTATGTGATGTAGGTGCCCGTTAAGACGGGGTTTTGGGAAATTCCACCCGCAAGTGTGGAAAAATCGCGAAAAACGTTTGTATGTAACTTTTTTGTTTACCATCCGATCAGCCTCAAACTTATTTTCAAAGATCTTTGTTCAAATTGATTTGAGGGGTGTTTCACACTTTTAGGAAAATCCGTCCCTCCTTGGTGGAAATGGAGGTCATAAATTTGGTGGGTGACGTTTCGCGCTCAAATTCGTTTCCAAAGATCTATAAGAAAAATCATTTGATACGTGTTTCACACTTTTCGCAGAATTCAAACTTCTTCGGGGGGAATGCGACCTAAATATTTTTTGGGCGAAGTTTTAAGTTGTTTTCGATTTGCTTCAAACTTATTTTCAAAGCTCTACATAAGAACTTAATAAATACGTATTTCAGCGATTTGGAAAATTCCACTCGCAACAGTGGTAAATTGGCGGAAAACGTTTGTATGAAAGTTATTTGTTTACCGTCCGAACAGTTTCAAAATCATTTCAAAATTGTTTGAGAACATTGATTTTCTAACATACGTGCCACGGGCAAGGACGGGTTATACCCGCTAGTGTGGTATAAAACTGAATTGGAATTAAACCTACAAGCTGGATCCATAAGCTACAAAGCTACAAGTCGGCAAACCGACAACGACAACGACAACGCGGATACTTGCAGCATAGTCAAGTGTCAGGTTACCGCTGCTGACCATTGCGGTCAGGCTGCTGAACTCATGTGTCAGCGGAATATGGTTGGAGTAAACGGGTAAAGATAAGTGTTGTGCAAGTTTCTTTTAGAAAGTAATTTTTGTGCAATTCTTAGGTGTTAGCTATTCCCCCCTCGAGTTTATGACCGTCCTCGGTCGACCTTATACCGGCAATCACCTCTCTCAGCCGCCTTGCAGTTTTCCTATTCTTGGTGATTCGCCAATGCGTCAACCCGATACAAACGGTTGCGCAACAGATAGCTCCAGCTATGAACGATACTCGGTAGGCCTAGTCTTCATTGATTTGCTGCCTGAACTGTTGAATTGCCTCCACATTACGTTCATTTAAGAGATGAAGGTATGGAAGATTTAGTACATCTCGGCTGGCCGTAATGTTCAACAGTGGTGAGTTTGCCGATCCTGGGACTCTATCCAAGATGTTATTATGGATTATAATAAGAGTTTCATTTACGTTAGCCCGATCAGCGAATGTAATGAGGTGTGTGCCTTGGAGCCAGGTCTTAGAGCCGCTATCAACTTGCACTTCTGCTAGTTTATCGTTGATAATTATCATCCCTTCGTCCACCTGAGTAATCGGCTCCAGGTTGCTAGGCTGGGTTTCGCAATGAGCTTTCTTTTGAGAATCTACAGGACGTCGCTCCAATGGATGCGGTGCAGTTTTCAAGAGCGTAAACGTTTCCATCACACTCCGCCACGATGTTGTCTGCTACTCGCAGTATTAAGCCTTTCTGAATGACTGGAAAAATTGTAATTTTCTTACAAGCTAGCTTAACTTTTGGGAACCTAATAATGAAGTATAAAGGTTTGTTAGATTGCAGTACCTTAACGGACGAAACAGACAAACGTTCTGCTATGGGGGTGTCGGTGGGCTCCTCAAGCCAAACTGATTTTAAGTCAATATGGTCTAAAATATTCGGGCTTACAATGTTTGCCTTTGCTAACGATATTGCAAGCATTAAAGTTTGCATTTTCATCATCAGCTTCCTATTTCTAGCCAATAGCGTTTCATACAAGTGTTCAGTGTTTACTTGTGTGTCTTTTGCGGCCTTGAGAATTTGATTGACGGTGATTGTGAGCTGATTAACTTGGTCCTGTACCTTGGTATTTATCTCTATTTTTCTATTGCATTCACGTATTAGCTGTAGTTCTGTAAATTTTATTCTTTCTAAATCGTTGGCATCCGGAGTGCCTGCTACGACTTTCAGCATGGTCCCTAAGAAGTCCAAACTTCTGGCCACCCTATGGTGTACGCCCAACGCTTCCAGCAGGTCCTGCAGGTGAGATGTGTCCACCTTTAGGAGCTTCTTCATGTGTGATTGTGGGAACATGTCCAACAAACTGACCGTTTCCTCCACCACACATGCGTATTCCGAAAGATTCGCCGAGTGTTTAACATAGGCGGAATCCTCCCACACCAGGATTCGTCCATCCATTATCGGGATGTACCTAGCGTTTGAATAGTCAGTAACGCGCGCCGAAGCCAATGACAGGGACAACATGAGAATTAGTTCAAACCTGTGGAATAGGATTTTTAGCTATTTTTGTGTTTTGATATTGGTTAACCCACCACCACCAGAACTGAGGGCAAGCGTTAATATCTAAGTCTTATAGCTAATTGGAAGAAGCGAGCCAAGTGGCTAAACAGATTGGTATTATAAAAAATTTCAAGGGCCTTATTCTCGTGGTGATTACCTCAAGTTGTCCTTGTGGACCACCCTCCCTTCAATGAGGACCTCGGTCCCCAGATCTGCTTCAACGGCCTTCTCATCACATAAAGGTGTGAGTTTGTTACCGAGCCTTCGGTTGGACTTGACCAAAACTTTGTTACCAACGTCGAAGACCCTATTCTGTCGCTTGGCGTTCTCCCTAGCTCTGAGCGCCGTCTGGGCGTCACTGATCCTGTTTTGTATGTTCTCTTGTGGCTCATCTGGGTGCGCCTGAACCACGTCAACTGGTCATTTGTCGATGACCGAATGGATCGACTTATTTTACTCAGTTGTAGCCAGTAAATTCATTTCTACGGTGTTACTTATACCTTTATCGATCCTTAGGCACCTGGCTAGCTCTAATAGAGTGCTGTGAAAGCGCTCAACCTGTCCATTCGAGATGCTATGTAATGGTGGTGCATTTGAAATGCTGACCCCATAGTAGTTTGCAAGCATAGCCACGATCAAAGACGGTTCACTGTCACAGTACATAGATCTGGCTTTAGGGAAAAAAATTCATCAGTTGTATTAAGGCTGCCTTCAGATCCACAATGGTTCTTGAAGGACCGGTTGGATAACAGCAAATTTAGAAAACTTATCGATGCAAGTGAGAAAAAATTTCCTGTCAGTGGAGAAAATGTCTATGCGCAACATCTCTCCTACATGTGAGGGGATCGGCGTCTCGACAAGCTCCTGTTTACCTATCATATTTAGCCCTAGCACACGTTTTACAATTCTGTACTATTTCATTGGCTATCTTTGACATATTTGGGAAGTAGTACTTGGAGAGTAACTGCTTAATGTTTTCCTGTGTGCAGACCTGTGGGCCCTGCTTTGCTCAGATGTGACGATTTTCCTTCTTTCTCCAACCGCAAATACTACACGATGTTTGCAGTGCCAGAACTTCGGGGCTGGGTATCTTCAAACCAATGCGTCCTGTATCATTGCAAGCGTATGCAAATCACAGTGGAGGGAATTTCGCATTTCGGTGAAACTACATCTGCGATTTCCTCTAGCAATGATTCAATGCAAGTATAGTTGATAAAATGACGTTTCTTATTCCCAAACAGAATGAAACTTCGTTTTAAGGGAAACGCGCCTCTTCCAACACTATTTGATTTTGAAAGCATTTCAAGGGTTTGATTGTTGACTCAATGGTGTTGGTGAGAGAGACCTCGCTGTGGATCGTTGCTGCAAAGGACTCCACCCCTTGTTCATCTAAAGCATTGAGCTGTTGTCTCGATAAGGCATCCGCAACCAGACTGTCCTTGCCGGGTTTGTGGAAGAGGCGCGCATTAGACTCGTCAATGCGGGCTTTCCACCTTTTGATTTTCGCATTTGGATGGATTCCGAAACTCCGAAGGTCAAGGGTTGATGGTCAGTGAAGACGTTAATGTCTTTCACCCCATATAAATAGTGCCTTAATTTGGCAAGTGACCATACAATGGCCAATAGCTCTCTCTCATTTGTTGCGTAGTTAACCTCACATTCCTTTAATGTTCTCGAAATTATTATTAAAGGACGACCCTCCTGAGACTAAACCGTACCTATGCCGAGGGCCGAAGCATCGGTCCTTAGATCGAATGGCTTCTTAAAGTCGGGGTACCTGAGCATCACATCCTCGGATGCCAAAATATTACGCAATTTCTGAAACGCCCATTGCTGCGCTTCAGAGAATTGGACCTGTATGTTTCTAGACCTATGTTTACTGACTGTTCCATTTTCGGCCTTCAAAATATACGAGATAGGTCTTGCTATTGCAGCGAAGTCCCTTATGAAACATCTGTAGTAGCTTGCGAGGCCTAGAAATGATCTGACCTCAAACAGCGTTTTAGGTTCCGGAAACTCCCGTGTTGCTCTAACCTTTTCTGGGTCTGTCGTGGTACCTCCGCTGGTGATTATAAATCCCAGAAAGCGCACGCTTTTCTTAAAAAAACGCGATTTCTCGACTGTTTGCTTCGTGTAAACTTTTTAGGACCCAGTCCACATGTTTAATGTGGGATTCCTCATCTTCTGAGAAGATAATTACGTCATCGACATAGACAAAGCAAAACTTGCCAATCTGCTCTCGCAGTATGTCGTCGATGGTTCTTTGAAAGATGCTTGCTGCATTCTTTAGTCCAAAAGTAAGTCTTTTGAACTCGTATTTCCCCCCGTTTACCGAGAAAGAGGGCTTTTCACGGTCGCGTTCAGCGAGTATGATCTTGAGAAGTATTTGGCTTTGCCCAAATTTCCCAATATCATCGAGATGTTTGGCATAGGGTACTTATCAGGTACCGTTCTTTCGTTAAGTTTGCAAAAGTCTATTACCATTCTCATTTTTTTATTACCTGCCTCGTCAGTGCCTTTTTTGTCTACTACCCATATTGGGTTATTGTAGGATGAGACGGACTTTTGAATTATGTCATTCTTTAGCAGATCTTTGATTTTTTTATTAACGAAATCAGCTGCTCTTTTTGGATATAGGTAAAGCTTGGCAAAGATGGGTTGCTCATCTGTGGTCCTAATGGAAGCCACGACTGATGTGTTATACGGCAACGCTTCATCTGGGTCTGCAAAAGCCTTCTGTCTGGGTTTTAGCATTTTTAAGAAAGAACTTTTAACTAATGGGGGTGCCTCTGCACAATCTACTTTTGTGAAATTTACGTTGGCATTTTTCGACTTCCGTACCCCACTTGAGTTGTCCTGAAGCTAAGCAAAGTGAGGCTCCTACTTGTGTTAACGGGTCAAGGCCTATAATGCCATCAAATGTTGACAAATCTGGTAAAATAAAGAAATTTGCTTTTGTATTGAACATCAACACAAGGCATTTTTGTGGGATGCCTGTCGTGACATGGATTGAATGAATTGTGAAATTTTTGTAAACCGGGCAAACGCCTTTTAATCCTTCGTATGGACGAATGAAATTTTTCGACGCGCCCGTATCGATGAGGAACTTCATATCTGTCCCTGCTACACTTCGTCGGATGAGAGGTAGCAGGGACTTATTCCTAAAAAATTGAGCGCATCCGAATCAGAATTGCTGTTGCCATCGTCGTCAATTTGCGACACCACGCTATCAGCGAATGTGGCATATGACTCTGACCCCCCTGGTGCGCCCTGCGCAATGTGGTTTACCCTTTGCTGATCAGATGGAACTGATCTCTTGTTTATATAAGCTGGGGCTTGTGAGGGCTGTAGCATCCTCGATATGGAAGGGTCAACTTACATGGGCACTGGTGCCGTATTGTTATTTTGTTGTCTGCCGCTCTTTTGATCGGCTTGGCTTTGCGTCCTGGCCTGCTTATTGTAGTGTGGGTTTTTCTGGCCATTTGACTGTGGCTCCCCCTGCTGGCTATTCTGCACTTTGGTGCTTGGTCTACGCTCTTTTTCCTCCTGACTTCTAGCGTAGATAGCCGCAAAGGCATATCTCTCATGGTTAGATTCAACCTGTGCAAAGGCGAGAGCCGAGGGTAAGTCCTTTGGCTTAGCCGCGTAAAGCACGTCTGTGAGATTGCGTTTGAGACCTGATATAAAAACTCGCAATGCGTCATCGCGGAATTTTTCTCATAAGCCTTTAGCCATAATTGGCTCATATGACATATTAACCTTGTTGGTCAGTTAAGTTCGTTTTTTTTCTACTTCGTCGTAATACTGAAGTAGCGATAGGCCCCCCTGCCTCAAAGTGCCTAACTCTTGTTCTATAACATGCATGGGTCGTTTGTGACTTTACGTGAAATCGAGGCGATTTATAATCGCATCAAAGTTCAATACTGTACCAAACGAAGCTAGTACTGCATCAGCAGGGCCCCTGACCTTGCTTCTGATAATGATAAACGCTATGATAGTGACGTGAACTGCCATTATATGGCTTGAAAATTTGATACGCTGCCAGCGCTACTTGCCGCCACGACACATAAGATTCTTGTGCTCCGGTAAACTTGCGGCAAGCATTTGACGGCGTCAAGTGGCTCGTCGCAGCGTGTCTCAATGTTTATTTCAATGGCCACATACGTTTGCACTTCTGGCGTAGTAATGCACGCATCCGGTATCTGTTCAGACATTTGGTTAATTCTTTGAATTAACTTCTTTGTTCTCTCTGTTGGTTTGCGGCAGCTTGACTCAGCTTAGGCACTTCGGCGATGGCCGTCTGCATTATTGCCCTGACTTGTTCAGCGTTCATGTTGCTAGGCGCTGGGGGAACAACGGGTTCCAGTCTTGGTCTGCGAATTAGGGCTTGACTGTCACAGTCAGATTCTGTTTCACTTGAACAGTGGCCGGGCGTTCTATATTGTGAGAATGAAGAGCTCACGTGCCTTCGCTACAGATAAACAATTCAATATTTTGATGATTAAGCGTGAGTTCCTCGATGCTGGCGTGTCATGTTACGCCAGAGCGTTTAACTACAAAGTAACGTAAAGAGCAAGCCGACAAAATACGCGTTTTTGCAATTAGCTTTAAATACAAATGCAAAAATCTAGCTTATCTATCAATCAAAGCTCTCAAATGCCTTATAACATATTATTATTTTTTTTTTTATAATTGAGTAATAGGTAATGAAAATATAATGTTTTTTTTTTAATATCTTTTATATTGACTTGAAAAGGGTTAATGGAAAAGCCCGCTGCATTGTGGTATAATGAATTGGAATTAAACCTAAAAAGCTGGATCCATGCAAAGCTACAAAGCTGCAGTTGGCAAGCCGAGTCAGCAAAAGCGACAACGCGGATATCTGCAGCATAGTCAAGTGTCAGGTTACCGCTGCTGACCATTGCGGTCAGGCCGCTAAACTCATGTGTCAGCGGAATATTTTTGGAGCAAACTGCTCCGCAGGCTAGTTGACTGGCATCTGTTATGATAAAAAATTCTTTGCTAAAATCTCAGTATTTTAGTAAAGTAGGCTTAATAATCGAAAGATTTTTGGCATTCATTGGACCACTCAAACTTTACAGTCTTTTTACATAATCTTGTTCTGTGACGTGAATAATCTGCAAAGTTTTTTATAAAACGTCTGTAATAATTGCAAAGCGCAACGAATCTTCTAGCGTTATCAGCGTCCGTAGAGACTGTATATTTTGCAATGACATCATATTGTCATCTGGCAAAATACCTTGATCAGTACACTTATGCGCCTAGAAATGTCTTTTACTCGTGCATGAAAAATGAACATTTTTCTAGATGTAATTTAAGGTTGTGTTGCTTACACAAGTCAAAAACGTTTGTTAAATTTTTGATTATGTGGTTTTCAGAACAACTGATGACGATTAAGTCACCCATGTAAAAGAAAGCTTGTGAAGGTTCTAATACAGAAAAAGCGATGTTCATCATTTTTTGAAAAGAATTTGGCGCTAATTTTAGTCCATATCGTAATCGTGTAAAACGATAGAAGCCATTGCTCGTTGAAAAAGACGTTATGTTTCTAGAATTTTCTTCTAATTCTATTTGGTGAAAACCGGACATTATATCTAAGCCTGAGAAATTTTTTGCTCTGCCTAGTTGGTCCAGAATATCATCTATTCTTGAAAGTGGAAATTTATCGGAGAGTAATTTTTTATTTATTTGACGATAGCCTATAACTTATCGCCATCTCTTGGTATCGGAACCTGGTAATCCCTATTTTTGGGACAAGAAGTACAGGGCTGTTATATTCTGATACAGACGGTTCTACAATTTTATCCAAGAAGACTTGATTCTTAACTTCTTCTTTATGAGTATGAGGAATTCTGTAATCTTTTTTTATCTTTTAGTCTTAGTTTCTGTTTATAAAAATTTTTGGTCGTTATGAATTCGGTCCGGTCGAGTCGGAGTATGTCTGTGTACTTGGTGCAGAGATCTTTTAATTGTGTTTTAAGTAATGGGGGAAAAGTTCTTTTTAAGTTTTTCCATCACCGTTTCTTGCCAATCTTTGCTAATTTCATGGACTGTTTCATAGTCACTTAGCTTTTCTATTTTAATGCCAATAAGATTTATTATTTTTACTGAACTTATGGTGTTTAGTATTCGGACAAAAGCTTGTTGATTATTGGAAATTGTATTTCCGATGAAGATTACTATCAATTACTTGATGTGGGATGAAAATATTGTTTTCAGGTGAATAAATTTTAATCTGACGGAATACTTCAGAACGAGCAGGAAGTATTGTGGCATTATTATCACAAGTGTGAAATATTGGTAAATTTATTGGGTAATTTAAATTATTAGGCCGAAGTATTAGAGAATCACATGTTTGTATGAAACTTAATTGGCAATTATACTTTTTAATGAAATCTATACCAATATCGCTAGGTATTGGGAAATCTTGTCCGACTATGTGAAAGTCGTCTGGAATGACATATTTTCCGCTAGATAATTCTACGAATGCTAATCCTTTAGAAAAAACTTAACCTTCACCGATTCCAGATATTTGAGTTGATATGGTTGAATTAATGTTTTCAAATGTATCAACATGTTCTTTTAATAGGTCTGCACCAGTATCTAGCTATAGAGTAAATGCTTTACCTGTTTTTTCATTATATATTTTAATAAAGATAATGAGGTTTAGATTGACAGTATGTACTTTCGTGTTTCTTGGTGAATATCTTAAGGGTTCTGCTGGTCGAACAATATTATTGCCATTATAGATGCCATTGTTATTGCTTTGGTTGTTACCTCGGTTGGAATTATTCCTTCCTCGGTTAATACCACGGGCACTACCTCTATAATGTCCTCTATTGTTGTTGTTATGGTTTGGTAATTTTGGTTATAGTTACCGCGACCATTTGGTCTACCTCTTTGGATATTTTGGTAATTATTACCTCTATCTCTGCCTCTGTGCTACAAACCTGTACTGGTACTTCCCGTCATTTCAGTGCTGCAATGGATATATTTACCCATGACATCATTGAATGTGACGAAGTTTCCTTGCTTCTTAGTTAATACGAAGCTTATCATGTCCGCAATTTTTGGTCATGGCAAAAATTGATTCTTTGGTTGAGAATTTTTCTGCGTTGTCAGGGTCTAGGCCATCATCAATATATGCTGCTTCGAGTTGTTTTCCCAAGTTGTCAATTTTAACAGAATAGTGTGAAGCTGTTTTTTCTTTTTGTTTGATATTAAACAGTTTCGACTTCAGTACGTCAGGGGATTCACCTTTGATGTTACCCTTCAATTTCTAAATTATAGCAGAAATTGCTCTTTCATCTTGTACTTTGTACAAAATCGGACCAGTTATCTTTTATTTGATAACTTCGACGGCTAGGTCTTCTTGATCACCTTTTGTTCGTTCAACTATGCGCAAGGCTGTTAAAAAACGATTTAGTGAATGTTTTAAACCATCAAATTCAGGGATTGTAGACGAAATATGTCTTACGTATTCCCTGTCTAGGACTACTTGTTGTGCCATTTTTGTGTCAGAATGGGGCGATTCCTCCAGTTCTCATGTTCACTGTCAGATTCTGTATTGATTATTCGCTCTGATTCATTCAATTCTTCAAGTTGACTTTTATTAAACTCAGCACGAAGTTATAAATCATCGTGAATGTTGATTTCGATGTTTCTTCTGATGCCAATATTTTTTAATCTTGTATTTAGGGATTGTAAAAGTTTTTGATACTGCTTCCCATGTTCTGTTGTAAGTTTATCGTTATATTTGGTAACAATATCAACAATATTGTTGTATTGGGTTACCTACTTTGATTGTTCTGTCTTTGTTGACACATTTATAAGACTTTTCCAACTTGTCTTTAAAATCATTTATTTGTCGCGCTATAACTGACAATTCCATAACTTTTGGTAGTATATATATATATATTTATTATATATGCTTTTATATTTTATATTTTTATTTATATTTTTTTATATTTTATCTAACTCATTAGCCCTACTCAAGTAGCGTTTCTTAATTCTTTTATTATACATTGCATAAATTATTATTAACGTTATTAATAACGTAGGCGGCTGATTTTTCAACCTTGGACTCGTTCGAGCCCATTCTAATTAAAATGTCTTATATTGTTTCTTTTAGATCTGTACAGATTATTACTTGTACAATTTTTCTTTTTTTTTTGTTCAGTTTATTTAGGATCTTATGCCATATATATATATATGTATGGCTAATTTTGAGTTTCAAATTTCGAATATTACAAATATTACAGATTCCTATCTAGCGTTTCGCATTGCTTTACGGGCTATGCTGCTAATCGGGCGGAGATGATTCCGCCCAATTTTACAAAAATGTTATATTTTATAATTTAAAAAAATAAATGTATATAGCTGCATCTGCTGCTCGTCCGCTGCATTAGCTGGACGTCGCCGGATGTGGCACGCTTATGCTCCCTCGTTGGCGCAAGTGGCGGTGTGCCTCTCGCCCTTGTCCCGATGGCACAGCTTGTTGCGCTGGCGGTACCGGTGCTGGTCTTCGCACAGGTATTTACTGCTTGGTGGTGTCTGCACGTGTATTCGCAGAAGGGGCTTTCGGGTCTGCGCAATCCTGAGGGCATGTTCTCTTGACTTTCGGCAGGCTGACTGCTGCAATGGGTTCGACTTTATTAGTGGTGCTCAAGGAATGCGCTTAGACGGGCCGTGGGATATGCAGCGTAAGCGTAAACGGTCAGAGCCAATACATAAGGTGGCTCTGGCCTTGTTTACTGTATAATTGTTATTGAATGTAACAAAGTGCCGCATACTTTATATTTAAATACAGAGTGTTACAGAGGCATATACACACTACCGCATCACCGATTGTGTTAGTAAAGAAAAAAACTCGAGAATTTAAGAATGTGCATTGATTTTAGAAGTATACACAAAGTAATGATTAAAGATAACTGTCCACTGCCGTTAATAGATGATTCGTTGGACAGTCTGTTGGAGAAGACGGTGTTTACCAAGCTAGACTTAAAAAATTGATATTTTCATATTTTTGTTGACAAGGAATCCATAAAGTTTTAATTTTTTCTAACTCCTTTGGGACAATTTGAGTTTTTAAAGATGCTGATGGGATTAAAAACGGCACCTCAAGTATTTCAAAGATTTATCAACAAAATATTTTTAGATATGATTCGAGGTAATAAAGTTGATGTATACATTATGATAGCAATTAATAGCCTCTGTCCACTGAACACATTTCTTGAAAATGTCACATTTTTGCAAGATGTGTAAATTCGCCCCGAACCGTTAGTGTTTTTTGCGATGATTTATCGAGTTTTCTATCGATGTTTTGAAATTTGTGAAAGTATCATTACCATAAACAGCTGGTAACGAAGGTAAGCGGTAAATTAAAAATATTAATTTTAAATTGTACTAATACCACTGTTTTTAGCATTTAACGATGGCGAAATCTCGTAAAGAATATATAGAATGGAGCCCCTAGAAAGTAATCATGGCAAAGAATGCAATCAAAAACGTTTGTTAAATTTTTGATTATGTGGTTTTCAGAACAACTGATGACGATTAAGTCACCCATGTAAAAGAAAGCTTGTGAAGGTTCTAATACAGAAAAAGCGATGTTCATCATTTTTTGAAAAGAATTTGGCGCTAATTTTAGTCCATATCGTAATCGTGTAAAACGATAGAAGCCATTGCTCGTTGAAAAAGACGTTATGTTTCTAGAATTTTCTTCTAATTCTATTTGGTGAAAACCGGACATTATATCTAAGCCTGAGAAATTTTTTGCTCTGCCTAGTTGGTCCAGAATATCATCTATTCTTGAAAGTGGAAATTTATCGGAGAGTAATTTTTTATTTATTTGACGATAGCCTATAACTTATCGCCATCTCTTGGTATCGGAACCTGGTAATCCCTATTTTTGGGACAAGAAGTACAGGGCTGTTATATTCTGATACAGACGGTTCTACAATTTTATCCAAGAAGACTTGATTCTTAACTTCTTCTTTATGAGTATGAGGAATTCTGTAATCTTTTTTTATCTTTTAGTCTTAGTTTCTGTTTATAAAAATTTTTGGTCGTTATGAATTCGGTCCGGTCGAGTCGGAGTATGTCTGTGTACTTGGTGCAGAGATCTTTTAATTGTGTTTTAAGTAATGGGGGAAAAGTTCTTTTTAAGTTTTTCCATCACCGTTTCTTGCCAATCTTTGCTAATTTCATGGACTGTTTCATAGTCACTTAGCTTTTCTATTTTAATGCCAATAAGATTTATTATTTTTACTGAACTTATGGTGTTTAGTATTCGGACAAAAGCTTGTTGATTATTGGAAATTGTATTTCCGATGAAGATTACTATCAATTACTTGATGTGGGATGAAAATATTGTTTTCAGGTGAATAAATTTTAATCTGACGGAATACTTCAGAACGAGCAGGAAGTATTGTGGCATTATTATCACAAGTGTGAAATATTGGTAAATTTATTGGGTAATTTAAATTATTAGGCCGAAGTATTAGAGAATCACATGTTTGTATGAAACTTAATTGGCAATTATACTTTTTAATGAAATCTATACCAATATCGCTAGGTATTGGGAAATCTTGTCCGACTATGTGAAAGTCGTCTGGAATGACATATTTTCCGCTAGATAATTCTACGAATGCTAATCCTTTAGAAAAAACTTAACCTTCACCGATTCCAGATATTTGAGTTGATATGGTTGAATTAATGTTTTCAAATGTATCAACATGTTCTTTTAATAGGTCTGCACCAGTATCTAGCTATAGAGTAAATGCTTTACCTGTTTTTTCATTATATATTTTAATAAAGATAATGAGGTTTAGATTGACAGTATGTACTTTCGTGTTTCTTGGTGAATATCTTAAGGGTTCTGCTGGTCGAACAATATTATTGCCATTATAGATGCCATTGTTATTGCTTTGGTTGTTACCTCGGTTGGAATTATTCCTTCCTCGGTTAATACCACGGGCACTACCTCTATAATGTCCTCTATTGTTGTTGTTATGGTTTGGTAATTTTGGTTATAGTTACCGCGACCATTTGGTCTACCTCTTTGGATATTTTGGTAATTATTACCTCTATCTCTGCCTCTGTGCTACAAACCTGTACTGGTACTTCCCGTCATTTCAGTGCTGCAATGGATATATTTACCCATGACATCATTGAATGTGACGAAGTTTCCTTGCTTCTTAGTTAATACGAAGCTTATCATGTCCGCAATTTTTGGTCATGGCAAAAATTGATTCTTTGGTTGAGAATTTTTCTGCGTTGTCAGGGTCTAGGCCATCATCAATATATGCTGCTTCGAGTTGTTTTCCCAAGTTGTCAATTTTAACAGAATAGTGTGAAGCTGTTTTTTCTTTTTGTTTGATATTAAACATTTTCGACTTCAGTACGTCAGGGGATTCACCTTTGATGTTACCCTTCAATTTCTAAATTATAGCAGAAATTGCTCTTTCATCTTGTACTTTGTACAAAATCGGACCAGTTATCTTTTATTTGATAACTTC
Source organism: Drosophila borealis (assembly GCA_035045885.1). Taxonomy (NCBI): domain Eukaryota; kingdom Metazoa; phylum Arthropoda; class Insecta; order Diptera; family Drosophilidae; genus Drosophila; species Drosophila borealis. The sequence continues at coordinate 62,008 of JAWNOR010000014.1, read as the reverse complement.
GACAGCTAGGTCTTCTTGATCACCTTTTGTTCGTTCAACTATGCGCAAGGCTGTTAAAAAACGATTTAGTGAATGTTTTAAACCATCAAATTCAGGGATTGTAGACGAAATATGTCTTACGTATTCCCTGTCTAGGACTACTTGTTGTGCCATTTTTGTGTCAGAATGGGGCGATTCCTCCAGTTCTCATGTTCACTGTCAGATTCTGTATTGATTATTCGCTCTGATTCATTCAATTCTTCAAGTTGACTTTTATTAAACTCAGCACGAAGTTATAAATCATCGTGAATGTTGATTTCGATGTTTCTTCTGATGCCAATATTTTTTAATCTTGTATTTAGGGATTGTAAAAGTTTTTGATACTGCTTCCCATGTTCTGTTGTAAGTTTATCGTTATATTTGGTAACAATATCAACAATATTGTTGTATTGGGTTATCTACTTTGATTGTTCTGTCTTTGTTGACACATTTATAAGACTTTTCCAACTTGTCTTTAAAATCATTTATTTGTCGCGCTATAACTGACAATTCCATTACTTTTGGTAGTATATATATATATTTATTATATATGCTTTTATATTTTATATTTTTATTTATATTTTTTTATATTTTATCTAACTCATTAGCCCTACTCAAGTAGCGTTTCTTAATTCTTTTATTATACATTGCATAAATTATTATTAACGTTATTAATAACGTAGGCGGCTGATTTTTCAACCTTGGACTCGTTCGAGCCCATTCTAATTAAAATGTCTTATATTGTTTCTTTTAGATCTGTACAGATTATTACTTGTACAATTTTTCTTTTTTTTTGTTCAGTTTATTTAGGATCTTATGCCATATATATATATGTATGGCTTATTTTGAGTTTCAAATTTCGAATATTACAAATATTACAGATTCCTATCTAGCGTTTCGCATTGCTTTACGGGCTATGCTGCTAATCGGGCGGAGATGATTCCGCCCAATTTTACAAAAATGTTATATTTTATAATTTAAAAAAATAAATGTATATAGCTGCATCTGCTGCTCGTCCGCTGCATTAGCTGGGCGTCGCCGGATGTGGCACGCTTATGCTCCCTCGTTGGCGCAAGTGGCGGTGTGCCTCTCGCCCTTGTCCCGATGGCACAGCTTGTTGCGCTGGCGGTACCGGTGCTGGTCTTCGCACAGGTATTTACTGCTTGGTGGTGTCTGCACGTGTATTCGCAGAAGGGGCTTTCGGGTCTGCGCAATCCTGAGGGCATGTTCTCTTGACTTTCGGCAGGCTGACTGCTGCAATGGGTTCGACTTTATAGTGGTGCTCAAGGAATGCGCTTAGACGGGCCGTGGGATATGCAGCGTAAGCGTAAACGGTCAGAGCCAATACATAAGGTGGCTCTGGCCTTGTTTACTGTATAATTGTTATTGAATGCAACAAAGTGCCGCATACTTTATATTTAAATACAGAGTGTTACAGAGGCATATGCACACTACCGCATCACCGATTGTGTTAGTAAAGAAAAAAACTCGAGAATTTAAGAATGTGCATTGATTTTAGAAGTATACACAAAGTAGTGATTAAAGATAACTGTCCACTGCCGTTAATAGATGATTCGTTGGACAGTCTGTTGGAGAAGACGGTGTTTACCAAGCTAGACTTAAAAAATTGATATTTTCATATTTTTGTTGACAAGGAATCCATAAAGTTTTAATTTTTTCTAACTCCTTTGGGACAATTTGAGTTTTTAAAGATGCTGATGGGATTAAAAACGGCACCTCAAGTATTTCAAAGATTTATCAACAAAATATTTTTAGATATGATTCGAGGTAATAAAGTTGATGTATACATTATGATAGCAATTAATAGCCTCTGTCCACTGAACACATTTCTTGAAAATGTCACATTTTTGCAAGATGTGTAAATTCGCCCCGAACCGTTAGTGTTTTTTGCGATGATTTATCGAGTTTTCTATCGATGTTTTGAAATTTGTGAAAGTATCATTACCATAAACAGCTGGTAACGAAGGTAAGCGGTAAAAAGCATTTAACGATGGCGAAATCTCGTAAAGAATATATAGAATGGAGCCCCTAAAAAGTAATCATGGCAAAGAATGCAATTAAAGAATTTTTGTTTTAAAAATTGTTTTTATTTATTGGTATGTCGTTATAAAGGTAGTTATAGCCTGCCTAAAACCACTAACTATACAATGCATAGATATGTCAAATAGCGGAAAAATCTGATACCGATAAATCGTCAACGACTGAGCCCCATGGGTGTCCGCGACCATTTTAGTGTGCCCAGACAGAGTAAGACTGCTGAGAGTGGCAGCCGAACGCCGCCCTCGAAAGCCGAACGTTCAGTATAAAGCCACATCTCGCTTAGCGAACACCGTCGCTTCGGCTGATGCCTTTTCATAATATATGTATGTTTGTTTTTAATTCCTTACATCCCAAAAACATACATATGTGTGTATGCATGTGCATAGTGTGCCTCGCTCTCACTTATTGATTTGCGCACTTGTGTGCATCTCCTTCTCACTGCATAGCTTCTCAAAAACCTCGAGATCCACAAACATACATATGTTTGTGTTGTGTGGATGTGCGCACAAGTAGATCGCGGCGTTTGTCGTGAGACAGAGATTTTTTCTTGAATTTTGTTCCTTTTGTGCCTGTGGCACACACATTCAAATGCTCTATCATGTATTTCTTCGTCCAGTCAGGCATAATGAAAAAAATCAGATTTATTTATCTCTATATATATAACTGATTGTCCTGACTGACTGACTGACTGATTGGTGATCAACGCACAGCGCAAACCGTAAGAGCTAGGAAGCACGCGACAAACGCCGCGATCTACTTGTGCGCACATCCACACAACACAAACACATGTATGTTTGTAGATCTCGGGGTTTTTGAGAAGCTATGCAGGGAGACGGAGATGCACACAAGTGCGCAAATCAATAAGTGAGAGCGAGGCACACTATGCACGTGCATACACACATGTGTATGTTTTTGGGATGTAAGGAATTAAAAACTAACATACATATGTTATGAAAAGGCATCAGCCGAAGGGAAGTTGTGCGGTTAGCGAGATGCGGCTTCATACTTAACGTTCGGCTTTCGAGGCCGGCGTTCGGCTGCCACTCTTAGCAGTCTTACTTTGTCTGGCCACACTAAAATGGTCGCGGACACCCATGGGGCTCAGTCGTTGACGATTTATCGGTATCCGATTATTCCGCTGTTTGACATATCTATGCAGTAGTTAGTGCTTATACTTTCCGCAGTGCCATTAATATCATTTGAGGCATTGGAATGCTCAGGCAGCGCACGAATATTTTCCGGGTCCATCCATTCGTCCAAAAAGTCACTATTTTCGCAATTTAAAAAATTGTGCAACACACAAAAGGCCATAACTATATTGGTAGTTTTGTCGCAGCGATTATCCAATCCTTTACCAACCCTGCGAAAACGTGCCTTTAACTGGCCAAAGGCATTTTCAACGTCTCATCATGCCCCTGATAGTTGAATACCTTCTGCTGCTCCGGCGCAGAAACACAAAATGAATACGAGTACCATCCTTTGTAGTTGTTGTAGTCAATGGCCTCGGCGGCAGTTGGATGAATTTCTATGTGACTTCCATCTATAGAGAATATTATTATAATCTGCTTAACGAAAAATTTGAAAACGTCATACCAATCGGACCAAAGCACTGTGGGAAACCAATCTCCTCGAATCATCGAAAACATTCCTCAACTTTGTCTTCCATTAAAAATTGACGTGACAGGTATTCGGGTGCAAGAACCCGTTGCACTTCTTTGCAAAATTTGTGCAATATTTTTCCGACCATCGATGTTGATATCCCAAACAATTTTCCCATTGTAAGGTACTCTGCTGACGAGCCCAGCGTGTAGAGTGCAATGGCAATTTTTCAATTAGGATATTTGGCTTTGCCAAGTTATGAAGGCGAGTAATTGGTATCTCGAAATACCTTCTTTAAACGCAGAAGCTCTCTTTAAAAAAAGCAGCTGAGTTTTGAGGTTTATCGCCCTCCCAAAATCGACCGTGCCGTGGCTGTAATATATTTTTCTATTAATAAAAGAATATATAATATTGGAATTTTCATTACCGATTGCCAGACACTTCGCGACTTGCGCTTTGCAATTTTTAGTGTCTGCATTAAGTCGTCCTCATATAAAGCCATAAAATCGTAAAACTCTTCTTCCCACTCTATAATTTTGGCCACAATAGTTTTGTTTTCGTCATTACACATTTTTAAATAATAATTGTTGTATTTATTACACAAATAGGCATCAAAATTCACCAATCAGCTGTTTATTTAAATAAGCGGTGCTTTTTCCACTAACACCGAAAACCGGTGGAACAACAATATGTGAAACTTAAAAATGTGACTTTTTTAAGCCCAGTCGAAAAAGGCTATAAGAATATATATGAACATTTGGAAGTCTTAAGAGAGGTATTTATGAGGTTACTTGAGAACCAATTAGAGCCGAGGTTAGACAAATGTGAGTTTATGCAAGAAAAAAGTTAAATACTTAGGATTTCAAATATCAAAGGAGGGTATAAAAGCTGACGATAACGAGCTGGAGGCGGTAAAGAATTTTCCTATTCCGGATAAAACTCAAGCGGTACAAAGTTTTCATTTTATTAAAGATTTTTCTTCAATTGCGAAACCAATGTATAATTTACTAAGAAACGATAGAGCATTTAAATTCGAAGAAAATGAACTAAATTGTTTTTAGTTCTTGAAAAAAAAACTGTTAGAAGCGCCGGTGTTATCGATTTTTGACAATAAAGATGACATTGAACTGCATTGTGATGCAAGCGCTTTGGGGTTTGGAGCAGTATTGCTACAAAGAAAACAAGGTGAAAATCTATTTTTCTTAGTGTACAACAGGGAAGACGTTTCAAAATTATGACAGACAGTAACTCGATGACTTTAACGCTAAACAAGGTAGAGCTTGACCCGAGAATTGCGAGGTGGGCGTTAGAGTTGCAAGAATTTGATTATGAGTTAGTTGAACAGTATACCTAAGGGGAACAATCCATTTGACTTAATTGACATTGATCATTACGGCCCAGTAGATAATAGTAGAGCAAAGAAATATGTATTTGCAGTAGTAGATGGTTTTACAAAATTTGTTCGACAGTATACAATAAAAACAACAAGTAGCATGGAGGTTACAGGCTCCTTAAAAGATTATTTTCGATCATATAGCAGGCCGAGCTGTATATATACATTCTCGTTAAAAGATTATTTTCGATTATATAGCAGGTCGAGCTGTATAATATCTGATCGGGGAGCTGTTTTACATCGGCGGAATTTTTACGGGGAGCAAATGTGGGTTCTCCGTAGGCGAATATGCAATTGGAACGCATAAATAGAAGTTCAGGGCCCATGACAGCAAAGCTAACTGAACCTGAAAGTGGACAACATTGGGATAGGATTATTGAAAAAGTTGCGTATACATTGAACGACACCCAACATTTTACCACCAAACAGTTGCCTAGTACAATGTTATTTGGATTAGCGCAAAAAGGAGGGGTTAGTAATGGATTAATGGAAAAGTTAGAGGAGATGAGACAGTTAGGTGAACGAAATTTGGAAAAGATTAGAGAAAAGGCAGAACATAATCAATCAATAGCGCAGGCCAAGAAAGAAAAATATTATGTCACATGAAAAAATCGGAATAAATATAATGTTGGGGATTATGTAATGGTAAAAAACTTTGATAGCACGGCAGGAGTATCGAGAAAATTAATACCTAAAACGAAGGGCACCTTTATGATAAAAAAGGTGTCAAAAAATGACAGATATTTGCTAAAAGATTTTGATGGCTTTCAATTATCTCGAAATCCTTTTCAAAACATTAAATGCTGGATTAAGTAGACATAATATGTAAATTTAATTTCAAAATACGCAACGTAATACTGTAAAGATTCAAAGATTCAAAATACATTATTAAAGCTTAAATGTATTATTAAAATTAATGTAGTAGTTATAAGTGAAATGTGAAGCTGAGTAGAGGACTATCTCACGGTCAGGATGGACGAGTTGTAACAGGGCTGTACATTCAGAACTCTGTAAGGGTTCATTAAGCTGCTGGTCACCTATAATTGATTTTTGCTGTATATTCATCACTAGCCTGACAGTGTTAAGAAAAAGGGGAAGAGTCACTTTTGGAGCAGAGTTAAGAAGAGACGGATGTGTGTGATTGTGCTCTGGAAAAAACTTGTGAAATTAATCAAGAGAAAGATGAAGATGCCGATTCTTAGAATAATATGTATTACATTGTGACTTGATGTCTATAATATTTCGCATGAAAAAAAAATCAACGATATAAAAATATATATCAAATTTCATTTACATATTATGAAATATAAAAAGTTTTAATTACAAAAACTCAATTTTCGGTTGATCTTTTCTAAGGCAATTATATAATATAGTAGTCTGCTGTTAATAAAAAACTGCATAATAATATGAGCAGCATACTGAAATTAATAAATGCTAGTTTTGTCTAGATATCTTGAAAAAAAAAACTTGTTCTAACAAAAACTTTAAGTTTGGCTGCTCGTACCTAATGCAATTTTATATTTTTTGGTTCGCTGTTGATAAGATATTGCATAAATGTAAGAAGCATATTGCAACTTTTAAAACTAATAAATACCAAAATAGGTATAGTTATTTTGGATAACAAAAAGTGTTTCTTACAAAAACTTAATTTTCTGTCGATTGTTAGTAAACTATCTATATTACAATGTGTGTGTACAATCAGCCAATGGCAAAGTACATATACTTAAATTTGCCAAAAAAAAGGTGGTGGCGCTATCGAGCTTTACCAATAGCTTTCACAAAAAGAAATAATTTAACCTATTTTATTTCTTGTGTTTCAATTTGCTTGTGTATTTGTTACAAGTTACAAGGAAGATCCGAATTGGTCTGTGCCTTTTATTAATTTTTAGAGTTTACAAAGAGTTTCAAAGGCAAGCGAACCCGAATTGGTACGTGCCGATTGCAGCGTAGCGACAATGGATTATTTATAATTTTGAGAAATGCAAGTGGCCGATGTGTACCAAATGCACGAGGCGATCGAAATTAACTAACTCGACGCGCAATATCGTAAATGTAATTTTAAGAGCAAAATTCAAGCAGTTGTTTCGCAGAGCAAGTATTATAAGATAAGATTCAGATGCTGCTCCTATCAGTTGCGAAGTCACTCCAACTGTTTTGGCTGCGTAGCCAGACATTCTCACCCCGTTGGAAGGCATGGGTCTTCCACTGAGTCCTTGATGGGCAATAGGCACAGCTTGTTTACAGCTCTCCTTATCTCTCCTGTTGCGGTGGGCAAGTGGCTACGCGAGCGACTTCATCTTTTCTCACGATTAGCTCCGTGACTCTCGCCATTGGCCACCTTAGAGGCGGCAGATTTTCATCTTTTAAGAGAACTAAGTCGTTGATGCATAGGCCTGGTTTTGGAGTGCGCCATTTGGAGCGTTGCTGTAGCAGCGTTAAATATTCTTTACGCCAGCGGGACCAGAACAGTTGTATGTTACGCGTTGCCAGCCATCCAGACGATTGAATTGAAGGTGCGCCACTTCAGGCTCAACCAACGATAAGCTGGGTCCACCAATCAAGAAATGAGTTGGATTGAGCACATCTAGATCTGCTGGATCTTCTGAAAGAGGAAACAATGGGCTGGAGTTAATTATAGTTGCTATGTGGCAGACTAGGGTGCGAAGCTCTTCAAAGTTGAGAACACAAGAGCCAATAGCACGATAAAAATGATACTTCGCTGTGTTCACTGCTGCTTCCCAAACGCCGCCAAAATGCGGTGAACGAGGGGACTTAACTTCTAATCAATGGAGTCAGCCATGCAAAACTTGTGCACTGAGTCAATATAATTGCGACTGATGTAAAGACGTTTGAGTTCATTAAGCTCGTTCTTTGCGCCGACAGCGTTATCCGACCATATCTGAGATGGCCTGCCTCAAGTCGATATCCTTGACCAGTCGCTAAGCAGACGAAGACAGACATGTAACATTTGACTGGAGCTTTATTTCGTACGTCAGGCCAATAGAAAAAATGGTCCACAATAGCCAGATAGTTCAAAGGCTCGACAAGCAGTCAAAGCTTGAAGATCAGCCATTATATGCTCTACTAATCGAGGCTTAGTGCGAAAGCATCTCACACATTTTCCAACGATCTTGGATACGGTCTTCCTTCCACCAATCGGCCAATACTGCAACCGAATATGAGCAAAGAGTGCCCGTGGACCAGCGTGTAAGTGGGATGGTACCGCGGTAGAATTATTGGATGGTGAGCTTCGAAATCCAGCAAAGAGTTTTTCAAGCACCCATCAAAAAAGCGTTAAGTGATGCGATACACTGGATGGCTTAACAACTCTTCTCGATCGCAGTGATTTAATCTCATCCCACAGGTGTGCTCTCTGGACGAGCCTCAGTAAGAGTCGGTTTCCATGTTGTAGATCACACACTGTTAGTCCAGGATCCCTGCGTCTGTGTGTGAATTTGTGAACATATGCGAATATACGCTGCATCAAATGAGTTGACGTATTTACAATTGGAAGATATATCAACGAAGGCAGACGCAATAAGGATCTTTTTTCTTAGTTGAGGTCTGGCTTTTCTGGCAAGCAAGCATCAGGCATGAGATTATATAATAGGACGGCGCCACAGAGCTCTAGCTTTGGAACTGTGATTGTTTTCAGATTTCACTCGATTAGGAACACAACAGCTGACAACCAGATGGTAGCTCTGGGAGAAGCTTTACCTGGCCGACGCTGAGAAGCTCGTAGAACAAACTAGCTCCAATCAGCAAGTCCACGCGTTAAGGTTTAAAGAAAGACGGATCTGCAAGTTTTATGTTAGCTGGAATGTTCCAATTCGTAGTATTGATAGTAACATTCGGTTGACTATCAGTGCTGCTAAGTGCTACGAGAGCTGTGAGGTATATTGAGTACTCAGAGACTTGAGACTGTATCGTAATAGTGACCGTATTTCCTTCTGTGTCAAAACGAGAATCTCCTAGACCAGAGACAATCGCTTAGGACGTGTGCTTCTTTTACTGAAGCTGTTAAGCAAAGTGTGACATTATAAGATGAAGCTGCGAACCGTTATCCAAAAGGGCACGACAAGGTATAAAAGTGCCAGAGTGATTTTTAAAGAAGAACATAGCAGTAGCCAAGAGGATAACATCACTATTGAAATGGTGGGCAACAAGAGAGGTGGAGGTAGATGGCGACGACTTAGACGATGAATCAGCAAGCGCAGTCAGCTGACCAGACGGAAAAGCAGAATTATTTAAGTGCAGCAGGAAATGATATTTCGCCCCGCAGGTCCGACAGCATCCAGAGCTGCATGATAGCAATTGATGGTCTTTCTTTAGGCAATTCAAGCACAATTCAATTCATTTTGCCTCCCTAAGCCGTCAAGGGGTCAAGGGTTCAAGTCTCCAATTCGGGAACAATTATATAAACCATGACCAGGGCTGGGTTTAATGGCGATAAATGACGATCTACTTGTGTTAATTGCTCTAGTTATTCCTACCTGATGGCTAGGGGCATAGCCAGCCATAGCAAAATTTGCGGTTTCCATTGTTCGGCATCTCTGCTCCAGAAACGTAGCCATATGCTCCCACGAGGGTATTAAGTTTACGAACGACGAATCCTCTAGCCTTTCTTCCCACTTACCTTGTGTTGTTGGCTCCAACTTTTGTAGAACAATCTGCACAATGATGCATCCAGTGATCTGTTCGGTGTTGCCCATGCTCTTTAAAGCGCGAATACGTGCGTTGAATTGGTCGTGCAACTCCCTTAGCGACACGGCCGATCCACCTGCCATCCTCTTGAGCCCCAATATCTCAAGTATGTATGCCTGAAAAACCAAACGTCTATTATTAAACCTTTTCTCCAACAAATTAAATGCTATGCCATAATTATCATTTGTTACTTCCAATAATCGAATCGCGTCCAGCGCTGAAGATGCTGCAGCTTTTTGATATCTGCTAAATCCGGATAATTTTCTATGACGGTTGTGAACATAGAATAAAAGTCTGCCCTTTCTGTAAAACCACCACTGAACGTAGGTAACTTTAATGATTGTAATGCCGGCGGTGCCTTAGCTCTAACTGTCTGCGCGGGCAGCACAGATTGGTCGCGAAATGTTGAGCAGGGCAATATTGAGACACGTTTCGCGATTTTACTCCGAACCGAAATTTCCATAGAAATTGCTAAGTCCTCACGTAATTGGCTACCAATTTCATGAAAGTCTAGCTCTTCGAGGCTGGTGCGAGAAATATCAAATAAGGCCTGAAGCCGCTCGATTTGCTGCAGCCTAACACTAAGACCGCCTGATGAATTGCACTAAGTGTCGAATTAGTTAAAGCATTTTGAAGTGTTTGCAAACTGTCATAAATTGAAATGGCTTCAGAAAAGTCACCCTGTTTGCAGAAGGCACTGAACTAGAGTCAATATTTTCTGTTGCCATTAGAAGCATTGTTAGAAAGCGTGTGCGAAACTAGCTGAGAAACTAACAACGGTAGTCGCTAGTTCAGGTAAGCCGCTCAAAAACAATAGCTGCTAAAATTTCGGCGAACGCAATTGTCAAGCTATGTAACGAATCAACGGCAATAGCTAGTACATAAGTTACGCAAAAAAGGACAAAACACTTTGACCGACCTCTTATATGTATATAAGACGCACAAAACGAAATGCCAGGTTGCTGATCTTTTAAGTTTATTGCTTTAATGTAAAGCAATAATGTAACAACCAAAATCACGTCGGGGTCACCAAAATGTTGCGCTATCGAGATTTTTCAATAGCTTTCACAAATAGAAATAATTTAACTTATTTTATTTCTTGCGTTTCAATTTGTTTGTGTATTTGTTACAAGATACAAAAGCAGGAAGATCCGAATTGGTCTGTGCTTATTATTAATTTTTAGAGTTTACAAAGAGTTTCAAGGGCAAGCGGACCCGAATTGGTACGTGCCGATTGCAGCGAAGAGACAATTGATTATTTATAATTTTGATTGTGTGGTTGCATGAAGCTTCATTTCTTCCAATTGATCTTTAGATCTGTCTCCAGAACCAACTATGTTTTCTGCATACATATATTGGGTGACGCGGCGTAAACAATTATGTCGTCCATATAAAGCTGCATAACATCAGCGTTGATCAGCTCCTGAAGTATATAGTTACCGAACCGAATGAACGCAGCTGTCGAGTTTTTAAAGCCGAAAGGCGCCTTGTTAAACACGAAGAGACCATCTTTTGTGACGAAGGCTGTATATGACTTGCTCTGCTCTTCAATGGATACATGGAAAAACCCATTTTCATGGTGAACCACTAAGCCCGCAGCAGCTTCTCCAATATCTCATCCATGTTCGGCACAGGGAAACAATCCACCAACACCATGCAGTTTAACTTTCTGTAGTCTAAGCAAACTCGTAGTCTACCATCTTTCTTTTTGACGACGACAACTTGCGCACGATTCCTTGTTCGATCCATTCCTTCACCTGATTCTTTATAGCGCTAGATTCGTGTGCCGCTAGTCGACTCGGTGAATGATTAAATTGCTTGATCACTCCGTCGGGAACTATCTTCAAATATCTTCTGGTTCGTTTGCAAATTGTCAACCACAAAGTCTGCATTAAAGCATCCAATAGGCTTAGTTGTAATATGGCCAAGACCGCTCAGTTACATTACATATTATACATTGCATATTTGTACTCGTTTTTTATGTCAAGACCGTTCACAATATGGCTTATGACAGCCGCGTCTTCGACTTAGCCAGCTGATGCTATTTTTTTCATTTAAAGCATAGATTTGTGTGGTGACTCATTGCTTTTATTTTTTTTTTCTTGCAGCTGTTGATGAATATCCGCACTATTGTAGCTACAGGTAAATACTTCGGATAATGCGCTTTTTAGTTCATCCTAAGTACACATGCTTTCCGCTTCAAGAAACAGTTTAAGTTGCACCGGTCATCTTTCTCCTAGCAGGCATATATTTTTGTTTTTCTGTGAGGTCATAAGCGTCTGCATTTTTTTCAAAATCTCGAATCACTTTTCTATTGGCACAGACTTGCCATCACACTCGCTTACTACTTTTTCAAAGTTATTCGGACCGATTTTCATTTGGCTGTCACGTTGTTCATCGGCAAGCACTTTAAGGTTTAATAACTGTAGCATTTGTTCAATTCTTGCATCAACACTGTTTCCCTCACTGTTCTCCTTAGCATTTGCCATCTCGTTTTCTCTTGCACACGACATTTCAGGTCGGGCTTCTGCCATCTCTATTCCTCTCGAACGCAATTTTACTCCTCTGTCGCTTTGTTTTGTATTTTCTACTTTCGTTCTCTTCATCTTTAGTGGCGTTTTCTTCATATTTCGCCTTTTTCTGTATGTACCACAAAAGTAACGGTTTCTGCAAATGGCGAAGTTGCGGTGCGACTTCGAATTTCACAATTTTTCAATTGATTTACACCACGATCGATTTTTATAAAAGTGCATTTTTGCTGATATGCTCAAATATTCGGATTATTCAAGTTAATGTTTATAGCTACATGTAACATCTTTACAACTTTTAAGCAGCATATAACTTTATTCAACCTCACTTTGAACTCTGCATTATACACGGACGAGCCCCCAAATGTAAAATTTATAATATTGTATTGTTTATTAATTGACAATAGTCATGTTTCTTAATAATAGTCTTAGTGAGTCAACTTCACGCTGCTGCAGACAAAACACGACTCTGTAGACAACAGACGATTCTTATCTATCGCTAGCTTATCGAATAATCGGGCTATGTGAATTAACAGGATAGTGTTAACTCCTTCCTTTACATACATTTATATCAATGTGCACAATCAGCTGCTTATGCCAATGCCACAGTATATTTTAATTTGCAAAAATAAGTTTAATCACCCCACCACACGACTCTGCCATATGAATTTCCGGATCTACAGCACTCTGCTTCAGCATGAATGGGCCCAACGAGCACAGCGAAGGGAATGTATGTTAGTTAATAATAGCCTGAGAAGTACACGCATTGTTTGTAATTCGCTTGAGTACTTGCGATCTTTTCGAATTTTAGAAATTCAGGTTTCTTTCTTTTTTTTTATTTTTCTATAATAAATTTCGACAATCAATTGTTAAGTATGAAGTCACGGAAAAGAATTCACTCCCCATCCGAAGAGCTTAAGCATAAGAGCAAGAAGAGCACGACCCCGAAATCCTCTAAACATCATTAGGGTTTCTTAGCCAGTGGTAAGTAAAGCCGTACAACACAAGTGTCGATCCACAGGGATCCAGGAACTGGACAAATACAACTCACACACTACATAAAAACGAAAAACATTTTTTTTGATTCGTTGTTATCGAGCCCAGGTAACCGTCCCTGGAAATGCAATTTCAACTCAACAGAATGATCGACCAGAACCGATCTGCGAGTTCGCAAGAAGCATTAAAATTGTTGTTTTGAATAGCGGACGCAGCAGCTTGTTAAATTGTATTTTTATTTGTATATTTTATTTATGTACGACTTTACATTACAGCGTAGGCAACTTATTATGCTTATATATGTAATGTAGCTTTTTGACGACTTACATATGTATTTATATGTATAATGTCGCGTAGCCGACTAATGTTGCAACATACATTGTATTTCTTTTTAGTGGTGTTATGCTATATGCTGACCGGTCAGTTTTTGGCTCTAGCTCTGTACGGGCCGGATGCTCGTGTCGGGCTTGGTTGGCATTGCTCTAATTATTTATATGGCTCGAGTATATGGGTGCACTCTGAGTGGTATTAAAAGTGGGGTCGCTAATGTGGTAACTCGTCACCCCCTGGTGTGAAGTGATGGCCAAAGTGATGGAATCACAGGCGAAGATTAAGATGCTGCTCTTATCAGTTGCGAAGTCGCTCTAGCTGTTTTGGCTGCGTAGCCAGACAATGGGTGCACTCTGAGTGGTATTGAAGGTGGGGTCGCTAATGTGGTAACTCGTCACCCCCTGGTGTGAAGTGATGGCCAAAGTGATGGAATCACAGGCGAAGATTAAGATGCTGCTCTTATCAGTTGCGAAGTCGCTCTAGCTGTTTTGGCTGCGTAGCCAGACAAAGTTCAATCACCACTCTGCGATATGAATTCCAGCATATATATATATCTTAATCAGGATCGTCAGCACTCTGCTTCTACATAGATGGGCCCAACGAACACAGCGATGGAATGTATGTTAGTTAATAATTGCCTGGGAAGTACACGCATTGTTTGTAATTCGATTGACTGCTTGCGCCCACATTAAATCAGGGTGCTACAGCTATTCTTTCTTTTCGCATTTAAGAAATTCAGATTCCTTCCCTTTTTTTTTTTGTTATTTTCCTATAATAAATTTCGATAATCAATGAAATTAATGAATAATTTGTTAATTGTTAATCGAATATGAACGTCTAATCTCTTTGGCAGGTTCGTCTCTTTGCCAGGCCAGATTCGCCCATCCTCTATAATATGGCCAAGAAATCTTATGTGTGGTTGCATGAAGCTACATTTCTTCCATTTGATCTTTAGAGCAAATTGCCCAGCTATCCTAGAGATAGATTGGTTCTAGACCAACTTTGTTTTCTGCATACATATATCAGGCGACGCGGCGTAAACAATTATGTCGTCCATATAAAGCTGCAGCACATCAGCATTGATCAGCTACTGAAATATATAGTTACCGAAGCATATGAACGGAGCTGGCGAGTTTTACCTTCTTTTGTGACGAAGGCTGTATAAGGGCCAATTACATCCGCAGCTCTTTAACAACATTGCGAGCTTCCTAAAAGAGAGGACATTTCAAGTGGTACAGGATGGCATAGCCTCTCATACCAAACGCATAAGAGCGGGCGTTTCACAAGGTAGCGTTTTGGGTCCCACACTATACAGCCTCTTCAGTCGGCAGGATCTCCTGGTGGCTACGTTTGCTGATGACACGGCAATCCTTGCCAAAAATATTTGCGTGTACGAAGCAACGGACATCCTGCAGGAGTATCTGAAGCGCTTCGAAAACTGGGCTTGTAGGTGGAATATCTCAGTGAACCCTCAAAAATGTGCCACGGTCACTCACACCCTGCGCAAGGACTCCTGCCCCAGACTTTTTCTCCATGGCGAGCACTTCTAAGGAGGCGAAGAAGAAGGAGGCTTAAAAAGTCATATCCTATAGATCCTATACTGAATTTGGCATTGCTTTGCTTCTGCGTCTAGCTCTAAAAATGTGTATCCCTGCTTATCGGCGACCAAACGAAACTTTTTGATAAAATCATGCCCAAACAGAGCATCGTAATCGATCTGAGCACTGGGGACGACTAAAAACTTGTGGTTCGTTTGCAACTTGTCAGCCACAACCTCAGCATTAAAGCATCCAATAGGCTTAGTTGTAATATGGCCAAAACCGCGCAGCGTAGATGTGCTGTTAAATTAAAAGAGCTCGGTAATAATAAAAAGACGTCTTATTAGTTTCAGCACATCACTATACTGGGTGCAAATTTCTTCAAGTTGTTCCTTAAACAAGGTTGGAAAATTTTTCTTTAGTTTATGAATTACAGACTCTGTTCTATTGTCTTTTAGATTTTGAACTACATCGTAGTTCGAAAGTGATTCAAATTTTATGTTATTAATGCCTACTATTTGGCATTTACCTGTGGTATTTAAAAATCGGACAAAAGTATTTTGGGCTGTAGCAATCGTATTTGCAACATAAACACCCGGTATAATTTCCTGATTGGAAATTAAAATGTTTTCTTCTGCTGAAGACAACTCTATTTTGCGTATCACTTGGGATCTTGCTGGTAGCAGTGTTGAATTAGTACCAGAACTAAATGTTATTGGAACATAGATAGGATTCGTTAGGTTTTGCGGTCTAATTATCAACCAATCCTCGGAACTATTGTAATCTAATTGGCAATTAAATGTTTTTTATGAAATCTAATCCTATTATTCAATCGCAAGGGATTGCGAAATCTGGATGAAGTAGATGAAATTTGTATGGAATAATGTATTTGTCTGTTTGTAGTTCGATTGAGACTAGTCCTTTGGAGTTTACTACTCCTTCTCCTATGCCTCTAATGTCTATAATTCTATTGATTTGGATGTCATGAAAGACATCAGAATTTTTTTTTATAATTGAAATATCTGCACCTGTATCAATCAAAAATGTTATCTTTTTATTTGTTGTAACATTTTTGAATGATACGAAATTGTTGAGACTTAAGTTAACAGTATATATTTTACTGTTTAACCCTGAGTATCTGGAGGTGTCTGCGAGTTTACCGAAGTATCTTGGGCAACTCGGACATTATTGTTATTGTTATTGTTATAATGATTTCTATTTTGGTTGTTGCTTCGGTTGGAATTATTCCTACCTCGGTTATAACCTCGTCCACCTCTATTGTTGTTTCTGTTATTGTTGTAATTATTTTTATTGTTATAGGAATTGTAGTTACCGCGGCCATTGCCTCTACCTCTTTGCGGTGGGTAACTACCTCCTCTATTGTTGCGGCCTCGCTGAAATAATACTGTACTTGCGCTTCCAGTCATTTCTGTGCTGCAATGGATATATTTACCCATTACATCATTGAAAGTAACGAAGTTACCAGCTTCCAGTATTACTTTCAGTTTCTCATGCTCACAATTTTTAATCATTGCAGAAATAGACTCGTTTGTTGAGAATTTTTCTGCATTGTTTGGGTCTAGGCCATCATCAATAAAGGCTGCTTCCAATTGCTTTCGAAAATTGTCCATTTCGGTTGCATACTGAGAAGCAGTTTTGCCTTTTTGTTTTATATTCAGTAATTTAGCTTTTAATACGTCGGGAGATTCTCCTCTTACGTTATCTTTAAACTTATTTATTATTCCGGATGTAGAAGATTCATTTTGTACTTTGTACAGAATTGTGCCGGTTATTTTAGATTTAATAACCTCATCTGCTATATCCTCCTGGTCGTCTTTAGTTCTTTCCACAATGCGTAAAGAAGTGAGGAATCTGTTTGATGATAGCTTTTTACCATCAAATTCAGGGACTGAAAAGGAAACCTGCTTCACGTATTCCCTGTCTTAAGCTACCTGGTTAGTCATTGTTTCTGTATTTTCTTGGAGCGTTTCAATGTCACTATCAATATCAATATCAATATCTGGATTGATTATTGGCTTAGACTCATCTAAATCTTCTGACTGCTTCTTGTTGAATTCAGCTAGCAGATTTGGATCTTCCGGGATTGTTATTACAATACTCCGTCTAGTACCAATATAATATAATATGTAATTAGATTTTTAGACTTTTTACAATTTTTTGAAATATATTTTTATGCTCCTGCGTTAATTTATCATTAACTTTGTTTATTGTAGTTACTATGTTATTATATTGAGCTGTTAATATTTGCGCGTGATGTACCAATGTATCTGACTTTATTGTTTCATCAGAATTGATACATTTGTATGATTTTTCGAACTTGTCTTTATAATCATTTATTTTCTTCGCTAATGCATTCCATTCCATTGTTTTATGGATATGAAGTCTTTCTTTAAAATAAGGGTTAACTGAACTCTATCATATGTTGCTCTAAATGTCTTTAGTGTAGCCATATTTTTATTAATATATTTTTTTTGTTTGTAATTTATTATATTTGTTTTATTTCATTTTCTTAAAGTTACAAGATTAATTATAGGGTTAGTTTTTTTTTCAATGTTGTTTGTGCTCTCTTTTTTTTAAATTAAATTTTGTCTAGGTCATTTGCCTGGCTCATATATTTCTTTTTTAAACATTTGTTATGTAATTTATATAACAACAATTATTATTATCAGTGTGTGTATTAGTTCTAAGTCATTATTTTTTGATTCTACTTTATTAATGACATTAGCAGTGGAGTCCACTGATTTAACGTCTACTATTGCCATTTTGGGCGAATATATTTGTGTATTTATGTATTTATATGTATGTGTATTTATAACTATTTGTTGTATCTTCAGTAAGTTTTACTATTGCATTGCTTTGCATTTACGTTAACAAGTTTTTCTACCTATTGTTTTGTATTGCTTTACGGGCTATACTTATAATTAAGCGGAGATGGTTCCGCACAATTTTACAAATTTTATTATAATAATGTTAATTGTTGCTATGACGCTCCGTCATAGGCGAAAGTGGCGGAAACTGCCACTGATGTCCGTGGCCTATTGGCTTAGGCGGGGCCGGTGCCGGTCTTCGCACTGGTCTTTGGTCCCAAGCATGTGGATTTGCATGCTGAAGCGTATAGTGGTCCAGGGCAGTCGTTCGGGCAGACGTCCGGTTTTTTCGGCAAGGGCTCTGGAGATGGTGGTTTTTTAATTCGTTTTTCATTTATAACTCTGATATTTGCTGAGTGAGTTGCGGTATTTGGCTTTCTTTCAGAAAATCAAGTTCGGCAGTTAATTTTTGTGCCGTTGCCCATGTGGGCGGCGTATTCGTGTATAAAAGCCACTTAATGTGTGCTATTCTTTTATTTATTTTGTTTTTCTGGCCTCCGCGCTGGCGTAAGGGACGGATTGCCTCCCACACTTGTTGCTTGTTGTTGTTGTCATCCAGCCCTCTCACTCTTGTGTTTTATTCCATCGTTGACGGACTGCCACTCGTACTTGTAGACTGCTGGTCAAAATAGTTGTTGTTGTTTTTAAAAGATTAATATTATTTTTTTGACTGTATATTTGATTTTTTCTTTTCGTGTTTTTAATGCACTTTTACATAGTTTTTGTTGTATAGGTTTTTTATTTTTTTTATTAACATGTTATATTTTCAACACGTTCGTGACACTTGTCACGGTCGCCATGTTAAATTAAAAGAGCTCGGTAATAATAAAAAGACGTCTTATTAGTTTCAAGCATTGGTCGACAGTGTTCTCTCGGTTTTATTCAATTTTATATTTGGCTTACATACAATGTTCTAAGTGAGCTCTGCCGCTTAAAGCGTCGGCAGAGAGAGAGAGAGTTGCAGTACATATGTGCCTATGTAGTTATATATATATACATATATATGTACAGATGGTACATACTCAAGAAGTGCTTACGCTAGCGATCTCACGCTGCGGCCAGTCCGCATAAGAAACGGATCCTATTACTGCACTTATGTATATTTATGATTTTTTAAACATAGCAACAAAGTGTCGCTATGTTATGGGTTGTTACTCTTACTTTTAAGTTGGGCATATGACCACTTGTTATATTGTGTACTCTACAATACTGTGGGCATATGCTCATTTGGCATATACTACAACATACTACAGTGCTCTTAAAAAGTTCCATGTTTCTTACGTTTTCCACAACACTTTCTTTGATTATGGTCACATCTCACCCTGTATCAACGAGACAGTCAACTTCATTTATCCGAATTTTTTTAATGCGATTGCGATCCCCAATAATGCGAATTATATCAACTTTATCGACTTTGTCAGGCCAGTTGCGTGAAATGTGACCGCGGTGATTACACTTAAAACGTTTCATTTCAGCCGCTACATACACACGAACAAATTTTTTTTTTTGATTCGATGTTATCGAGCTCAGGTAACCGTCCGTGGAAATGCAATTTCAACTCAGAAGAATGGGATGATCGACTAGAACTGATCTGCCAGTTCACAAGAAGCATTAAAATTTAAAAATTGTTGTTTTGAATAGCGGACGCAGCAGCTTGTTAAATTGTATTTTTATTTGTATATTATTTTTGTCTGGCTACGCAGCCAAATCAGCCGGAGCGACCTCGCAACTGATAAGAGCAGAATCTTATATCCCATCTTATAATACTTTCTCTGCGAAGCAACTGCTGAAATTTCGCTCTTAGAATTACATTTACATTAAGCTGGTGCTCTTCGCTGTAATGATCTTTTATTGCCCTAGCATTAACCTAAGCAAAGGCCTTAATGCTGCGCGTCAAGTTAGTTAAGTTCGTTCGCTTCGTGCAATTGTCAAATCGGCACGTACCAATTCGGGTTCGCTTGCCTACAAAACCTATTGTTCTTAAATAATAAACACAGAAAAACTCGGATGTGCCTGATTATCGTAACTTATAATAAATATATAAATAAATTGTAACACAAGAAATAAAGCTATTGAAAAAGCTCAATAGCGCAACATTTTCGTTACCCCGACGTGATTTTTGTTGTTGTTACATTTTTGCTTTACATAAAAGCAACAAACTTAAAAGATCAGCAACCTGACACTTTGGGTTGTGTGGCTTATATACATATAAGCAATCGCCGTCGCCTTGCTTACACTCTCGGTCGCTCAAAGTTTTTTGTTCTTTCGTGCGCAACTTATGTACAAGCTATTGCCGTTGCTTCGTTACATAGCTTGACACTTGCGTTCACCGTTTTTGAGCGGTTTATATGTACTAGCGATCACCGCTGTTAAGCACCGCTAATTTTGCTCACACTTTCTATCAACGCTTCTAATGGCAACAGAAAGTAATGCCTCTAGTGCAGTGCCCTCTGCAAACAGGGTGACTTTCCTGAAGCGCAAAACCATTTCAATTTACGAAAGTTTGCAAGCACTTCAAAATGCTCTAAGTAATTCTAAGTATTCGGTTCGGTTGTGTTGCCCGCGCAGACAGTTAGAGCTAAGGCACCGCCGGCATTACCCCCATTAAAGTTGCCTACGTTCAGTGGTGGTTACACAGAATGGGCGACTTTTATTCTATGTTCACAACCCTCATAGAAAATTATCCGGATTTAGCAGATATCGAAAAGCTGCAGCATCTTCGATCGTGCCTGAAGGATTCAGCGCTGAACGCAATTCGATCATCGGCCGTGGCGCTAAGGGAGTTGTCCGACCAATTCAACGCACACAATCGCACATTAAAGAGCATGGACAACACCGAACAGATCGCTGGATGCATCATTGTGCAGACTATCCTACAAAAGCTGGACCCAACATCAAGTGGGAAGTAAGGCGTCGACGTTCGTCAACTTAATACCTTCGTGGGTATCGCCTTCGTCTCGCCTTGCTCAACAGCTTCAGTTAAAGAAGCACAAGTCCTCAGCGATTGTCTCTGGTCTAGGACATTCTCGTTTTGACATAGAAGGAAATCCGGTCACTATAACGATATAATCTATATATAGTATCTGAGTACTCAACATGCCTCACAGCCCTGGTAGCGCCTAACATAACTGATAGTCTACCGAATTTGACAATTAAAACTACGAATTGGAACATTCTCCCAAGGGCTACCATGTCTTCAGAAAACAAGGGTGGGTGGGTAGTTTCTGGAGACGGAACGCGTTTGGGTGGTTCTACATTGATTGCGAAGCATACTGCGGGCAAACTTGAATCAAGTTTTGAAGAACGTTCTGATAAATTGCTGCGTCGATTTTGGGAGATAGAAGCCTGCTTGGAAATTACACCTACCACATAAAAGGAAGAAACTAATTGTGAAGAGCATTTCTTAAGGACAATACCAGAATGCCTAGTGGCCAATATTCGGTTAATTTACCCTTCAAGCGAGGTTTGGAATGTCTTGGGACGTCATACCAACAAACCTTCCGTCGGTTCCTGACCCTGGAACGGAAACAACAAAATCGTCCAGACCTGAAGATTCCATATTCAAATTTTCTAAAGGAATACTTGTATCTGGGTCATATGTCGCCTGTCGCTCCAGAGTCCGTAGGACTTTGTCAATATTTTCTCCCTCATCACTGTGTCTTTAAAGAAGACAGTTCAACGACAAAGTTGCGAGTCGATTTCGACGGCTCAGAACTTCTATGTGGAAACTAATTGGACTGGCCAGCTTCTTGCTTGCCAGAAAGGCCAGAACTCGACCTAAGAAAATAGGTCTTTGTTGCGTCATCTCCCTTCGTTGATATATCTGCCACTTGTAAATACGCTAACTCATTTGATACAATGCAGCGTATATTCGCATATATCTTTAAATTCATACACAGAAGCAGGCATCCTGGACTAACAGTGTGTGATATACAACATGGGATTCAACTCTTAACGCGGCTCGTCCAGAGAGCACACCTGTGGGAAGAGATTAAATCACTGCGATCGAGAAGAGTTGTTAGGCCATCCAGCTGCATCGCAACACTTAACCCTTTTTTGGATGAGTTCGGTATACTTAGAGTTGATGGGCGCTTGAAAAGATCTTCGTTGGATTTAGAAGCTCGCCATACAAAAATTCTCCCGCGGCACCATCCCATCACAGATTCAATCATCACAAGTTTTCACAATCGGGACCTACACGGGCACTTCTGGCTTATATTCGGTGGAAGGAAGACCGTATCCAAGGTGGGTGGAAAATGTGTGAGATTCTTTCGTGCCAAGTCTCGATTAGTAGAGCATTAATGGCTGATCTTCCCAAAGAACGTTTGACTGCTTGTCGAGCCTTTGAAGTCTCTGGCGTTGACTATTGTGGACCATTTTTCTATAAGCCAGACGTACGAAACAAAGCTCCAGTCAAATGTTACATGGCCGTCTTCGTCTAAACTGTTTTAGTCCCGCTGGCGTGAAGAATATTTAACGCTGCTTCAGCAGCGCTCCAAATTGCGTACTCCGAAACCAGCCCTATGTGTCAACGACCTAGTCCTCGTAAAGGATGAAAATCTGCCGCCTCTAAGGTGGCCACTGGCGAGGATTACGGAGCTAATCGTGGGAAATGATGGAGCCACTCCCGTTGCCATCTTGCGCATCGCAACAGGAGAGATAATGAGAGCTGCAAACAAGCTGTGCCTACTGCCCATCAAGGCCTCAGTTGAAAGCCAAATCGCAACTGATAAGAGCAGCATCTTATATCCCATCTTATAATACTTTCTCTGCGAAGCAACTGCTTAAATTTCGGTCTTAGGATTACATTTACATTAAGCTTGCGCTCTTCGCTGTAATTATCTTTTATTGCCCTAGCATTAACTTATGCGAGGGCCTCGATGCTGCGTGTCGAGTTAGTAAAGTTCGTTCGCTTCATGCATTTGGTACGCAAAACTTATTAATTTTGTCGAAATTGTCGCTTCGCTTAAATCGGCACGTACCAATTCGGGTTTGCTCTCCTACAAAACCTATTGTTCCTAAATAATAAACACAGACCAACTCGGGTCTGCCTGCTTATTGTAACTTATAATAAATATATAAATAAATTGGAACACAAGAAATAAAATAAAGTAATTTATTTCTATTTGTGAAAGCTATTGAAAAAGCTCAATAGCGCAACAATTTTTATGTATGACTTTTAATCTTGTTTCATTAAATTTGTATTTCGGTAAAAATTTGTTCAAAAATTAAAATGTTATTATATTAAAAAATACCAAATGCAAAAATAAATAATTTACTGACTTATCATAATGAATTTATTCAATCCAAACCGGAAGCTCCCTTGGTATTGGCAGAGGTTGTTTAATTAAAATCAACTGTTCTGATGGTAAAATATGAACTGATTTATTCAAAAGTATCGTTGTTCTTATGGAACATTTGTATATAGATGTCGCTCACAGGCGGCGTATGTATTTATGTTATCATGTTGCTCACAGCCGGTGTTTGCACTTATGTTATCATTATTATTGCGGCGTAGGCAACTCATTATGCTTATATATGTAATGTCGCTTTTCGGCGACTTAATATATAATTATCTAATTATTTATATGGCTCGAGTATATAAGTGCACTCTGAGTGGTATTAAAGGGGGATTCGATAATGTGGTAACTCCTCCCCCACTGGTGTGAAGTGATGGCCAAAGTGATGAGATCACAGGCGAAGTTTCTATTATTGTTGGTATAGAGCTCTTTACTCCGAGCTGTTTCTGTTTTTTAACTAGGAAAATTGTGAACTCTATTGTTAGTGCCAACGCTACTAGTAAAAGGTATGTGCCTATAGAATGTGTTACAGTTGCTATTTTTAATTGTATAATTTCTTTTTGACTTTTGGGGGTTGCTAGATTCAGTGTTTGGAGGTTGAATTCTTCTCTGGTATTGTTTCTCTTTGAATGTAAGGCTAAGGTGATCTATTGTGGTGAGGTTCTTATCGTGGAATGTACTGTTTCCTACGTTAATTGTGCAATTTGCGAATTTGATAATTGCTGGGGATTTAATTGTGGGTTGTATTCCACAGTCTAACTCTATTTTCTTGCCCTCATAAAGGATGTCATAAGTACTTTCGGGACTCGTCCTATAGAGCAACGAATCAATATAATTAAAAATATGGCAAGTCACGAACTTTATATCATTATTATTACAAACTACAGAATCGCACGGGTTCAACAATCTCTTCTTCCTCATCTTGTTTATCTATTTTGTTCCAAATGGGTTTACTTTCTTCTAATAATGTCTTTAGACACTTGATATTAACTAGATCTGCTCTGTGGCAGAAGTATGTTTCTCCTATTTTTGGGCATTTTGTGTTGTGCCCATAGATTGTGTTTCTTCTGTAACTTATGAATGCTGATAGAATTAAAAATTGATTTTTGTTTATTGGTAATGGAATTTAAAATTCTCTTTCCCTATTACTGGTATTCTAATATTGAATATAATGGATAAACTGTTAAAAGTCACCTCCATTTTTAAAAGTTCGTAAATGCTTTTTAATGTGTATAGTTGGATGTTTTGTTTTTTAATTCCTCCTTTCCTAAGATGAATTTTTGGACTATTCCTAATTTCGCTAGTAGTATGCTCTCTGCTATTTCATTAATGTGATTAAATGCTGTGTCTAAATTGTAGTTTATCTTTATTATGCTCTCGATTACTTATGTTTCTTCGTTTTCATTATTTACTTCCTTCCAAATCCTATTTTTAGAGTTGCTTAAATAGTGATTAATTTCTACTTGTTCTTTGTTAATAAATTCGGCTATGTTATTGAAGCGTTGGAACTAAAATTGTTTACTAAAATTTGTTGGTTCCACCCCTCCGTCAATAATTTTTTCCTGTCGTTCGGTTTTTTCTAATTGATTGTTGATGTTGTTTTGATGCGTTACGCCCATGTTCCCTGTTATACCCTTTATTATTGAGCCTAGTCCGTTTATCAGCCCTCGTCTTGATCGTTTTAGTGGGGTTATCATCTCTATTCTGTTTTCGAATTGTTCTATGTTTTTTTAACACCTTCGTCATCTCTTTTGCCCTGCCTCCTATGTCTTTTTCCATGATTTTAATAGATTCTTTGAAGTGTAATATGCACTGCCTGTATTCTTTAATTTTTACTAAATGTTTTAAGTTATAAGCGAGTATTAATTTCGCTTCTCCCAGGTCGATTTTAGTTTTTTCTCTTATTTTGGATTTAATTAATTTCTGCCCTTTCTGTGTAGTGTAGTGCGTATATGCCCGTACAGAATACCCTGTATTCAAATATAATAACAATAATAACGTAAACAAGCCCAGAGCCACTTTATGTATTCGATCGGTCTCATATTACGCAGCGCGGTTCACTAGCCTTACTAGCTGACCGTTTATGCTTACGCTGCAGATCCCACGCTCCGTCTGAGCGCATTCCGTGAGCAATATATTTGCTCCCTAATACAGGCATATGCGAGCTACTCACTCTCCCTCTCTTTGTAGCTGTTAACGAATAACAGCATAAGTATATATGTATATCCATAGGCTAAGCGCACATTATCAAAACTGAATTAAATCATTATTAATATCCAAGCCAAACAGCACTGACGTGCTGGCTTTTTTATTTAAAGAGTGTTCTTTTTACATGGCGACCGTTACAAGTGTCACGAACATGTTAAAAAGTAATAGTGCAAATAAATATAAAATATAAAATATACAACCGGAGGTGCAGCAGCGGTAGCAGCAACAACAATCATCGGCAGAACACATACTAAAATTGGAACGATACAGAGAAGATTACCATGGATTAACAACATCATCGACAAAAATACAACTGGAGGTGCAAGAGCGGCAGCAGCTATATATATAAAAAAAAATAATATCTTCAACCTGCTTGGAGCTGGACTGGAGATGGAAAAAACAAAAATATACTGAGTGAGTACAGGGCATGAGCTCTAAGGCAAAAAATAAGCCAAGACGCAGTGGCATTAAGAAATCGTAAGACTCCTTTATAAATGCAAAAATCCCCTCCCATGGGACACTGCAGTGAAACTAAATGACGAACTCGAACATCTCGAGTCGTTATTAAAATCAAAGAGCGAGCCCTGTCCCTCAGATATAAAAAAAAAAAAAACTAACAAAGAATCATCGTCCACCGCCAAGACAGATACCAGCACGCCCACGCAGATGCCCACCAGATTGTGAGGGCACCTGCCGCACTAAGGAAGCAGAGTCAACCAACGCATGAGAGGCAAACCGCCGCTTATGCCTACGAGGGAATACTAAGCAACTAAGACGAGTTGCATGAGAGGCAAACCGCCCCTTATGCCTACGAGGGAATACTAAGCAACTAAGACGAGTTGCATGAGAGGCAAACCGCCCCTTATGCCTACGTGGGAAGAAGAAGAAGAAGACCCTATAACAACAGTACCGGCAGCGCCCAACATATTAAACTAAATAGTTATAAATAAAACTTAAAAATTGTAATGCCCGACGACAATTGAGTCGACCGGCAAAATACAGATTTAAAAAAAAAAAACAATTAAGATGCGTTTTAAGCAGAAAACAAAACCCGACTTGTAAACAATAAAAGCATCAAATTTAATAATTATATATAATAAAACCTCAAAATGAACGATACAAACAACAACTTGTCTTGTAAAAGTAAACGAAAACAAATTTAACATTACGCATTTGTAATTTTTTAAGGTAATTCCTTTTTAATTTTATGTATGATCCCATATTATATATGAATATTTATATTAAAAGAAAAAAAAAGATTAACAAAAAAAAAATTATCTTCTGCCTAGATTAAAAACCGAAAAAAAAATATATATATATATCTAATTGTACATAAGTACAAAAACATTACTAAACTTTGAGAATATACAAGAATTTTAAATTGAAAAGAGGAAATTTAAAAGTAATAATTCGTTCAGTTGGAAAACAAAGAAATAAGTGCTCCGTTTGCCTCATTAGGTATTCCAAAAATCATGTTCAAGAATTAGAATTAAAAACAAAAAGCAAGAGTCATTTGTAGGAATATGGGGGGAAAACAATCAAAGGCAGATGGTAACACTGCCAATGTAGTTACCGTAGTTGAAGTTGTAGACACCACTCCCCATGTGCAGTTAACAAACATACTGCTAATAATACTCATTGTAATAGCCTCAGTAAACATCCTTCTGAAGATTTATCTTCTTCATAAAAAATCACTGAGGAAGCGTTACATGAGTCGAGCCAACGACTTAGACAAGGTCTAAGCCGCTCCTTAAATAAAATATTTAAGTAGGGGAAGTTCACATGGACTGGCCCCAAATAGTAGAAAAAAAATAAAGCAGCATAGGGAAAATTTTGATAAATCATACAAGTGCCTTAATAAAAGCGCACCAGTTTTAAGACCCACCATAATTAAACATACTGGGATCCTTGTATATGAGTACAATGAAATCAGGAGTCTAGTTACCGAGTGTCAAAATAAACTGACACTTTTACACAGAGTCCATACTTCAGACGTTTTACAGCGTCTAAGGGATAATCTGGTAAACTTAAATAAAAAGTATGATTTCAAGCTTTATCCACCATCAGTGTTAAATACAACGGTAACATTTGATAAGTTACTGTTGGCAGAATCAACGACAGACGAAAAACTGGAAGATACAAACAAAATAAACATGGCTCAAACAGTAGTTGAATTTCTATAATTAGCCTCATAACTCATACCTGAGTTCGATGGAAAGGCAGAAAATTCACAAAGTTTCATAGACGCTTGAAATCTCCTAGATCTCCTTGAACAGCTATCAGTCTCATTAAGACAAAACTAAAAGGCCATGCGAGAAACTTGATAAGCAATGAGCAAACTATCGCTCAAATAATTGCAAAATTATCAAGCACAATAAAAAGCGAATCAGTCGAAGTATTGTCAGCCAAATTATAACTTGCAACAGAAAAGCAAAACTGCCAACCAATACACTCAAGAGGTTGAGCAGTTAACAAAAGCCTTAGAAGGAGCCTTTATAAATGATGGCCTTACACCGGAATTGGCTAATAAATATAGCACAATCCAAGCGGTAAAGGCAATGACCAAGAACTGCTCTATAGATAAGGTAAAACTTATCATGCAGGCAGGCACATTCAGTAACATGAATGATGCTATCTAAAAATTTGTAAATAGTTGCACAGAAGCAACTGGGCAGCCTAACAGTATCTTATTCTGCCAGAATTACTCTCAGCGCGGCGGAAACCGCGGTCGAGGTAACTACAGAGGAAGGGCAACCGGCTCATACGGTAACAACTCATTCGGCTGTGGCTACTACCGCGGTGGTAATAATAATAATAACAGAGGCCGTGGAGGATCTAGAGGCTATAATCATAATAACAATAACAATAGAAACAATGTTAGGGTAGCCCAAAATACTTCGGGAAACTCGCAGACACCTCCAGATACTCAGGGTTAAACAGTAAAATATATACTGTTAACTTAAGTCTCAACAATTTCGTATCATTCAAAAATGTTGCAACAAATAAAAAGATAACATTTTTGATTGATACAGGTGCAGATATTTCAATTATAAAAAAAAATTCTGATGTCTTTCCTGACATCCAAATCAATAGAACTATAGACAGTAGAGGCATAGGAGAAGGAGTAATAAACTCCAAAGGACTAGTCTCAATCGAACTACAAACAGACAAATATATTATTCCATACAAATTTCATCTACTTCATCCAGATTTCGCAATCCCTTTCGATGGAATAATAGGATTAGATTTCATAAAAACATTTAATTGCCAATTAGATTACAATAGTTTCAAGGATTGGTTTATAATGAGACCGCAAAACCTAGCGTATCCTATCTATGTTCCAATAACATTTAGTTCTGGTACTAATTCAACACTGCTACCAGCAAGATCCCAAGTGATACGCAAAATAGAGTTGTCTTCAGCAGAAGAAAACATTTTAATTCCCAATCGTATTTATGTTGCAAATACGAATGCTACAGCCCAAAATACAATACAAAATACGATTTTTAAATACCACAGATAAATGCCAAATAGTAGGCATTAATAACATAAAATTTGAATCACTTTCGAACTACGATATAGTTTAAAATCTAAAAGACAATAGAACAGAGTCTGTAATTCATAAATTAAAGAAAAATTTTCAAACCTTGTTTAAGAAACAACTTGAAGAAATATGCACCCAGTATAGTGATATGTTCGGACTTAAATCCGAACCAATTACAACAAACAATTTCTATAAGCAAAAATTGACACTTAGCCAAATAGAAGAAATTCAGCATCAAGTTGGAAAGTTAATTGAACAAAATATTGTTGAACCGTCTGTTTCACCTTATAATAGCCCACTCTTATTAGTCCCAAAGAAATCTCTTCCGGGCTCTAAAGAGAAAAAATGGAGATTAGTAATTGACTATCGCCAAATAAATAAAAAATTGCTGTCAGATAAATTTCCACTCCCCAGAATTGACGATATTCTTGATCAATTGGGTAGAGATAAATATTTTTCATGCCTTGACTTAATGTCAGGTTTTCACCAAATTGAGTTTGAGGAAAGTTAAAGAAATATAACGTCTTTTTCAACAAGCAATGGTTCATATCGCTTCACGCGATTACCATTTGTTTTAAAAATAGCGCCTAATTCATTTCAGAGAATGATGACAATAGCATTCTCAGGCCTAGAGCCTTCACAAGCTTTCCTTTACATGATTGATTTAATCGTTATTGGTTGTTCTGAACGACATATGATTAAAAACTTAACAGATGTTTTCAAACTTTGTAGAAAACACAATCTGAAATTACATCCAGAAAAATGTTAATTTTTCATGCACGAGGTGACGTTTTTAGGTCACATATGCACAGATAAAGGAATCTTACCAGACAATAAAAAATTTGATGTTATCAATAACTATCCAGTCCCTACGGACGCAGACAGCGCTAGAAGATTCGTTGCATTTTGCAATTATTATAGACGATTTATAAAAAACTTTGCCGAATATTCACGGCACATAACAAGATTATGTAAAAAGAATGTCCCATTTGAATGGACAACAGAATGTGAAAAGGCATTCCAGTACCTAAAAAATCAACTTGTTCAACCAAATTTATAACACTACCCAGATTTTAGCAAAGAATTTTGCATAATCGCGGATGCAAGCAAGCAAGCATGTGGAGCAGTTTTAACTCAAAACTATAATGGACTCCAACTCCCAGTTGCATATGCATCCAGAGCATTCACTTAAGGATGAAAGCAATAAAAGTACTACAGAACAAGAACTAGCAGCAATACATTGGGCAATAAAACATTTTCGACCATATATATATGGCAAACATTTTACA
Source organism: Drosophila borealis (assembly GCA_035045885.1). Taxonomy (NCBI): domain Eukaryota; kingdom Metazoa; phylum Arthropoda; class Insecta; order Diptera; family Drosophilidae; genus Drosophila; species Drosophila borealis. Next base: position 31,612 of record JAWNOR010000014.1, on the reverse strand, counting down.
TTAAGAACTGATCACAGATCTTTAACATATTTATTTTCTATGACAAACCCAAGTTCAAAATTAACACGCATGCGACTCGAATTAGAAGAATATGATTTTACGGTAGAGTATCTGAGAGGGAAAGATAATTTCGTGGCAGACGTCAAGGATAACAATATCCGACTTAATTGACATGAATAGAAAATTTCTGCGCAGAAAATAAACAAGAACTATTGCCAAAGCAAAGTCTTGAAAAAGCTTCTAAGCCCAACGTATACGAAGTCATCACAAATGACGAGGTACGAAAAGTAGTGACCTTGCGAATAACAGATTCGACATGTTTATTGAAACATGGAATTAGCGATTTGTACTCCAATGGAATTCTCGACTTAGGTCAGTTTTTCCAAAGGCTTGAATGGCAAGCCGGTGTATCTAAAATCAGCCAACTAAAAGTGGCACCGAGCGAAAAGATCTTTGAATCAATTTCAACAGATACTTTCAAACACATGGGCAATAAAAATTTAAAATCATTAAGAGTAGCGCTACTCAAGCCGGTGACCCAAATAAATAATGAAAAAGAAAAAAGAAGCTATATTGTCTACATTCCATGACGAACCAATTCAAGGAGGTCATACAGGCATAAATAAAACGATATCAAAAATAAAGAGACAATATTATTGGAAAAACATGACTAAACATGTAAAAGATTACAAAAATAAATGTCCAAAATGCCTGACGCCGAAAACAACGATACATACAAGATCACCTATGATAATAACCGAAACCCCACAATATGCTTTTGACAGAGTGATAGTAGACACAATTGGTCCACTACCACGTTCGGAAAAGGGAATGAATACGCAATCACTTTAATATGTGATTTGACAAAGTATTTAGTAGCAATTTCTGTTGCAAACAAAAGTGCAACAACTGTCGCAAAAGCCATATTCGAATCTTTTATTCTGAAGTACGGTCCAATGAAGACGTTCATTACGGACATGGGAACAGAATACAAAAATTCCATTATAACTGACTTGTGCAAATATCTAAAAATAGACAACATAGCGTCTACAGCACACCACCACCAGACATTAGGTACCGTTAAAAGAAGTCATAGGACATTCAATGAGTACATTCGTTCATATATATCAGTAGATAAAACTGACTGGGACGTATGGTTACAGTATTTCGTGTACTGTTTTAACACAACACCATCAGTAACTCAATATTATTGTCCATATGAACTAGTATTTGGTAGACAAAATAACTTACCAATACAATTTAATAGCGTAAATACCATAGAACCTATATATAATACTAGCGGGTATAACCCGGCCTTGCCCGTGGCACCTATGTTATAAAATCAATGTTCTCAAACAAATTTGAAATGATTTTGAAACTGATCGGACGGTAAACAAATAACTTTCATGCAAAAGTTTTTCGCCAATTTACCACTGTTACGGGTGGAATTTTCCAAATCGCTGAAACACGTATTCATTACATTCTTATGTAGAGCTTTGAAAATAAGTTTGAAGCAAATCGGACACAACTTAAAACTTCGCCCAAAAAATCTTTAAATCGCATTCCCCCCGAAGAAGTTTGAATTCTGCGAAAAGTGTGAAACACATCTCAAATGATTTTTCTTATAGATATTTGGAAATTTGAGCGCGAAACGTCACCCACCAAATCTTTGACCTCCATTTCCACCAAGGAGGAACGGATTTTCCTAAAAGTGTGAAACACCCCTCAAATGAATTTAAACAAAGATATTTGAAAATAAGTTTTAGGCCGATCGGATGGTAAAAAAAAAGTTACATACAAACGTTTTTCGCGATTTTTCCACACTTGCTGGTGGAATTTCCCGAAAGCCCGTCTTAACGGGCACCTACATCACATAAGGTAGCTACAGTGAAAATTTCAGCTTCCTAGTTCTTACGGTTTGGGCTGTGCGTTGATCACCAATCAGTCATTCAGTCAGTCAGTCAGTCATTCATTCAGTCAGTCAGTCAGGACAAACAGTTATATATATAGAGATAGAAGATTATTCTAAAGAAGTTAAGTTAAGACTAGAAAACGCGTATATGAGAGCTCGAATACTTTTAGAAAAAAATAAAATTAAGCAAAAAGAAATATATGTGGGGTTTTATTTTGGATAAGGTTATACAATTATTGTTGTAATATTTAAAGTTACAAATAGTTGAATTAAGTGATAGGATCAGCGAATCGTCGTCTTTTCTCGTTTGGGAAGCAGCTCTCACAACCTTTCTCGTCTAAGGCCGAACTCCAAGTCCCGTCTTCTTCGTTTTCGACACGCTGCTCTTCTTTGCATCGTGCACGTTTTCGTCTTCTGTTTTAGCGGATTCGCCGACTGGCGAATTCGCCTTCGCTCTCTGTTGAATGGTTGTTGTCTAGGGATCTCGTTGTTGTTATGAGTACGTCGAAAATGGACAATGGCCTGCCTTGAGTAATACACACCCACATTCGGCCATCCTGCTTATGTATTCGCCTCGAATACATTGTCGTCGTCATCGTATTTTTCGGGAATCGACCATGGCTTTAGATACTCTGCACAAGTCGAATAGTTATTTGGGCCATCGGAGTTACCAACTTTTTTTACATCATAGGCATTGTTGTGCTTTACTTTAACAATTTGGTACGGTCCCAAACACTTTGGTTTTAATTTGAGGCCACTTCCAAATTGTGTTCGCTTAATGCCAACTAAGTCGCCAACGTTGTATTTTCTTGCTGCTTTCCGTCGTAAGTTATACGTCTTTTTATTTTCTGTTTGTAGATTTAAAATTTGAGTTTTCGCTTTGGCTCTTAGTTCGTTGCGGACTTCGTTGAATGCAACTGCGGACTCTTTTCTTAACGTTTCATGCAGTTGGTGATCGTCTTTAGTTCGCATCTTGACTCCCATCAAAAGATCAAAAGGAGTGGTGTCAATGCTCCTGGTATACGTCGAGTTTATAGCCCTTTGCACTCTTTCTACATGTTTATACCATTTCGTTAGGTCTTCGATACTTAGTTTTGACAGTACAGATATAATAACTGCATTAAATCGTTCCACCTGTCCATTCACTCGGGGTAGTCCAGTAGTCGACTTGATGAGTTTGATATTTTCTTCGACACAGTATTTCAAAAAGTCTTGAGCTGTAAATGCTGAGCCGCGGTCAGAAATTACACAGGCTGGATTTCCAAATACTACGCTCTGGCAGCGCAACTTCGAAATGACTTCATTTGCTGTAGTCGACTTTGTGGGATAAAGCCATCAAAACTTCGTAAAAGCATCGATTACAGCTAATATGTGCTTATAATCCTTGTGTGTCGATTCCAATGGACCCAAAAAGTCAATGTGATATGTTTGCAATGGGACATCTTCTTTTTGCAATGGATGTAACAGACCTTCTTGTTTCCCTCGCTTACGATTTGTAAGAATGCAGGGTATACAGCAGTCAATATATTTCTTAATTTTTTCTTCAACATTCGGTATAAAATACTCTTTGCATATCAACTCTTTTGTCTTTTTTATGGCGAAATGCCCTCTATCGTGAGCTTTGCTGATAATTTGTCTTTGCATATCCCTTGGAACTACTATGAGTTCAACATCGTCGACTTGCTTGTAAAGAATGCCTGCCTTTATGAAATAATCTTCACAATTCTTCTTTTCGTCATCGATTATTTTTATGATTGATTTCAATTGGTCATCTTGTTTTTGTGCATTCCCTATCCGAATCGATATGCTTTCATCATTTGTTGTCATTATTGTATATCTCGAGAGCGCATCTACATGTTTCATGCGTGAACCGGATCAGTGCTCGACTTCATAGTTAAACTCTTGTAAAAACAACACCCACCGGGCCACCCTTGTGCACAGATTCTGCTTTTCTAACGTCTTTGTAAATGCATTGCAGTCTGTGATCAACTTAAATGGGATGCCTAAAGGGTAAACTCGAAACTTGTTTAACGCTTCGATGACAGCTAATATCTCAGGCTCATAACTTGAATATTTTCGCTGTGCGTCCGTCGTTTTCTTACTCATGAAGTATACTGGTTGCAACTGTCGATCGTCTGGTGACTTTTGCATGGGCACAGCTCCAAAACCGTCTATTAATGCATCAGTATGTACTTCGGTCTCATATTTTTGATTGTATATAGCTAATACCGGGTTAGACGTCAAACATTTTTTCAGGGTTTCGATAGCGCTTTCTTCTTTAGGACCAATCATAAATTTTGTGTTGCTTTTTGTCAAATCTGATAAGGGCTTTGAAATAATGGCATAATTCTGGATAAATTTTCGGAAATAACCAGTAAGGCCTAAAAAAACTTTCAAGCTGCTTTGTGTCTGTGGCGTCTTAAATTTTGAAACACCTTCAATTTTTTGCGGTGTCGGGTACAACTTTTTGAATTCTATAATATGACCCAAAAACTGGATTCTGGTGGGTAAAAAATGACACTTTTTAAATTCAGCTCAAGCCCGTACTCTTTACAGGTATTCATAACTTCTATCAGATTTTCTAATGCCTCTTTTTCGTCTTTAGCCGGCATGATTACGTCGTCTACGTAGGGTAGTGCAATATTTCTACGAGATAGCGGTCTAAAAATTGCATTAATGTGCCGTTGGAATATTCCAGGTGAATTTGATAAGCCAAAAGGCACTTTGCGGAACTGATATTGTCCGCTCTGCGTAACAAATGAGGTGTACTTCTTACTGTCCTCGGCTACTGGCACATGGAAGAAACCATTCTTCAAGTCGATCGTGCTAAATATCAAAGCCTCTTGCAGGCGATCGAGCTGATCATCTATTAGCGGCAATAGGAAATGATCTTTTACGATTACCTTATTTATTCTTCTGTAATCGATACAGAGTCGTGGTGTGCCATCAGTCTTTTTAACGAGAACCACTGGACTCGTAAACTCCGAATCTTACTCTTCGATAATACCATTTTTCAGCCATTCCTCAACCTGCGATTCAATGATGCGTGCCTCTGTAAATGCAAATCTTCTTGGCCGCGAAAAAATTGGAGTTTCATCTTTTAAAATTATTTTCATCTCGACATTTGTTGTTTTCAAGTTTTCCGGCTTATAGTTTTGAACCATCTCAAGTACTTTGTTTTTTGTAACATCAATAATCTGAGTGTTTATATCGACTTGATCACTATCAATTACCGCATCAATTTTCATTATATTACTTTCGTCACCATCGTTTTCTTCATATGTCTTTCGTACGCTCACACCGTTGCGATTAAATGATATTTCCGCATACAAACAAAGTTCTTCTCCAATTATTAGTTTAACGTCCATACAACTTTGCGTTACCACGTAAAAATTCAAAACATACTCATTTTTATCAATCTGAACCGCATAATTAAACTGCCCAATCGGCTTTATTTTATTCGCGTTACGATCATTACCAAAAACCAATCAAATACACGTTACAGTCTTTTAATTTTGGAAGGGAAAGTTCCTTATAAAGATCTTCACGTAAAACATTAAACTTGTTACCGGTATCAAACAATGCTAAGCACTTCTTGTTTTTGAAAAAAACTTCTTTTGACGTTAGCGCAGTTTTGTTCTTCACAACACGAATATTTGATTTGACTTCATTTTGATTTTCATATTTTTCCTTACAATATTTCGATATGTGTCCGAATTGGTTACAATTAAAACATTTTCTTCCTTTTTGTTTATTCATGCAACTGTTGGCTAAATGCCCCTTTTCTCCACAACTAAAACAATTGATTTCTTTTTTTTCCCTGTGCGTACCACTGTGCATCATTTGCACCTTTTTCTCTTTGTCAATTTTATCACTTTTCTTATTTTTTCCACTCAATTTTTCATAGTCTTTTAATTTGTTTTTAAACTCGTTCATGTTTTTTGCACCATATAAAATCGATTTGTTATTGGAAAAATCATTTATACCATCGATCACGTATTGCATGAGTGCTTCGTCCTCCACATTTCCACGAGATGCAATGTCTCTCATGCGATAGAAATATTCGTAGGCGCTCTCACCATTTCGACGCTTGCTCTCAGTCAACTGTGAGTGTATTTGCTTACTGTTTACTCCAGATTTGAATTCAGAGCAATCAACGAATTGAGATGCTTTTCGCTCAAAACAAATAATTTCGCAATGCCTCGCAATGATTTCTTTGCGAAAATGAGCGTTTGCAAATCACTCCAACACATAAGCAAAGCTTGTTCTTCGAATTCTGCCAGCCATACTTCTATAGACATTTCTTCAGTACCATCAAATACTCGAACGGACTCTTCCACGTCGCGGAAACTTATAGCAAAGCGTTGTGTTTGCAATTCGTTGACGCGTTGTCGGCAATCGTCGTTTCGCTTTGTGTTTCGAGCTGCGCCTGCTCGTTCGTTTTCAACCGTTGCTTCTTCTGCTACTTCTTCGTCGTGTGCGAAATCGTCAAATCCGTGCGCGCCGCTCTCAAGGTCTTCATTTTCTTCATCGCTGCTTCCCTCGTCTGCGTTATTGTTGTGCCGAAGCAGTTGTCCGGCAAGCAAATTTCGAAAAATATGTAACGGAATGTTTTCAACGCTGTGGTTTATTCCCAACACTGTGCAAATCGATACAAGGTCATGTTCCGACAATTTGTCTTGTATATATACGCTTTTCGCCAAAAATGTTGCGTCGTTTTCATTATATTTAAAACCACTAAATTCACGCAGACGGCGTCTGTTATTCCTATCACCTTCGGCTTCAAAAACAAATTTGTGCAATGCACAAATATTTGTCTTTGTCGCTGCTTTCAGACTACTTGGAATTAACTCGTTTAAATTTGCCATTTTACAAATGAGATGTGGAGAAAAAAAAATAGTACTATCTTTTATTTCTCACACGATTTCAACACTTCAGTCCTTCCTCTTTTACACCTCTGAAACAATTTTGCAGCTTTCCACTTCTTACGTTGTCTACAAAAAATGTTCACTATCACTTCACTTTACTTCGTTAATCGTCTTTGATGAGCCTTTTAACCACTTTACTTCTTTTCTTCCGGATGAGCTCCCAAATATGTGGGGGTTTATTTTGGATAAGGTTATACAATTATTATTGTAATGTTTAAAGTTACAAATAGTTGAATTAAGTGATAGGATCAGCGAATCGTCGTCTTTTCTCGTTTGGGAAGCAGCTCTCACAACCTTTCTCGTCTAAGGCCGAACTCCAAGTCCCGTCTTCTTCGTTTTCGGCACGCTGCTCTTCTTTGCATCGTGCACGTTTTCGTCTTCTGTTTTAGCGGATTCGCCGACTGGCGAATTCGCTTTCGCTGTGTGTTGAATGGTTGTTGTCTAGGGATCTCGTTGTTGTTATGAGTACGTCGAAAGTGGACAATGGCCTGCCTTGAGTAATACACACCCACATATATGATAAGAAAGTATTAGATTTTAAAATAGAAATAGGAGACCAAGTTTACTTAAAAAACGAAACAGGTCATAAATTAGAATCTTCTTATATAGGACCATTTGAGGTCATTAGTATAGAAAACAATAATAATATAATTATAAAGAATAAGAAAAATAGGGAACAAAAAGTACATAAGGATAGGTTAAACATTTTTAACACATAATCATTTTGTAGTATGGCCATACAAACACAAAAAAAAAAAAAAATTAAAGAAAAATTTATATACACAAAAAAAATTATATATATATATAACCATATATATATATAACCATAAAACATTCATTGATTCCAAAAATGTTCCTTTATTCAAATATCAAATATTAAAAACAAAAAAAAAAAAGAAAACCTCAATAATTAAGTTCATTTAATAACTACACATTCATAATGTTACGTTATTTCTCTAAAAGGGGAGGTGAAGTGCGCATAGAATACCCGGTATTCAAATATAAAGTATGCAGCACTTTGTTGCATACAATAACAATAATAACGTAAACAAGCCCAGAGCCACTTTATGAATTGGCTCGGTCTCGTATTACGCAGCGCGGTTTACTAGCCTCACTAGCTGACCGTTTATGCTTACGCTGCAGATTCCACGCTCCGTCTGAGCGCATTCCGTGAGCACTATATATGCTCACTAATACAGCTGTTAACGAATAACAGCATAAGTATATATGTACATCCATAGGCTAAGCGCACATTATCAAAACTGAATAAAATAATTATTAATATCCAAACCAAACAGCACTGACGTGCTGGCTTTTTTATTTAAAGATTGTTCTTTTTACATGGCGACCGTGACAAGTGTCACGAACATGTTAAAAAGTAATAGTGCAAATAAATATAAAATATAAAATATACAACCGGAGCAGCAGCAACAACAATCACCGGCAGAACACATACTAAAATTGGAACGATACAGAGAAGATTACCATGGATTAACAACATCATCGACAAAAATACAACTGGAGGTGCAGGAGCGGCAGCAGCTATATATATAAAAAAATAATAACTACTACCTGCTTGGAGCTGGACTGGAGATGGAAAAAACAAAAATATACTGAGTGAGTACAGGGCATGAGCTCTAAGGCAAAAAATAAGCCAAGACGCAGTGGCATTAAGGAGCGAATCAGACGGAGAAAGTCTGAAATCGTAAGACTCCTTTATAAATGCAAAAATCCCCTCCCATGGGACACTGCAGTGAAACTAAATGACGAACTCGAACATCTCGAGTCGTTATTAAAACCAAAGAGCGAGCCCTGTCCCTCAGATATAAATAATAAAAAAAACTAACAAAGAATCATCGTCCACCGCCAAGACAGATACCAGCACGCCCTCGCAGATGCCCACCAGATTGTGAGGGCCCCCTCTAGAGCCCCCATTGCGAGGGCACCTGCCGCACTAAGGAAGCAGAGTCAACCAACGCATGAGAGGCAAACCGCCGCTTATGCCTACGAGGGAATACTAAGCAACTAAGACGAGTTGCATGAGAGGCAAACCGCCCCTTATGCCTACGTGGGAAGAAGAAGAAGACCCTATAACAACAGTACCGGCAGCGCCCAACATATTAAACTAAATAGTTATAAATAAAACTTAAAAATTGTAATGCCCGACGACAATTGAGTCGACCGGCAAAATACAGATTTAAAAAAAAAAAACAATTAAGATGCGTTTTAAGCAGAAAACAAAACCCGACTTGTAAACAATAAAAGCATCAAATTTAATAATTATATATAATAAAACCTCAAAATGAACGATACAAACAACAACTTGTCTTGTAAAAGTAAACGAAAACAAATTTATCATTACGCATTTGTAATTTTTTTAAGATAATTCCTTTTTAATTTTATGTATGATCCCATATTATATATGAATATTTATATTAAAAAAAAAAAAGATTAACAAAAAAAAAATTTTCTTCTGCCTAGATTAAAAACCGCAAAAAAAAAAAATATATATATATATATATATATCTAATTGTACATAAGTATAAAAACATTACTAAACTTTGAGAATATACAAGAATTTTAAATTGAAAAGATGAAATTAAAAAGTAATAATTCGTTCAGTTGAAAAACAAAGAAATAAGTGCTCCGTTTGCCTCATTAGGTATTCCAAAAATCATGTTCAAGAATTAGAATTAAAAACAAAAAGCAAGAGTCATTTGTAGGAATATGGGGGGAAAACAATCAAAGGCAGATGGTAACACTGCCAATGTAGTGAACGTAGTTGAAGTTGTAGACACCACTCCCCATGTGCAGTTAACAAACATACTGCTAATAATACTCATTGTAATAGCCTCAGTAAACATCCTTCTGAAGATTTATCTTCTTCATAAAAAATCACTGGGGAAGCGTTACATGAGTCGAGCCAACGACTTAGACAAGGTCTAAACCGCTCCTTAAATAAAATATTTAAGTAGGAGAAGTTCACATGGACTGGCCCCAAATAGTAGAACAAATAAAGCGGCATAGGGAAAATTTTGATAAATCATACAAGTGCCTTAATAAAAGCGCACCAGTTTTAAGACCCACCATAATTAAACATACTGAGATCCTTGTATATGAGTACAATGAAATCAGGAGTCTAGTTACCGAGTGTCAAAATAAACTGACACTTTTACACAGAGTCCATACTTCAGACGTTTTACAGCGTCTAAGGGATAATCTGGTAAACTTAAATAAAAAGTATGATCTCAAGCTTTATCCACCATCAGTGTTAAATACAACGGTAACATTTGATAAGTTACTGTTGGCAGAATCAACGACAGACGAAAAACTGGAAGATACAAACAAAATAAACATGGCTCAAACAGTAGTTGAATTTCTATAATTAGCCTCATAACTCATACCTGAGTTCGATGGAAAGGCAGAAAATTCACAAAGTTTCATAGACGCTTGAAATCTCCTAGATCTCCTTGAACAGCTATCAGTCTCATTAAGACAAAACTAAAAGGCCATGCGAGAAACTTGATAAGCAATGAGCAAACTATCGCTCAAATAATTGCAAAATTATCAAGCACAATAAAAAGCGAATCAGTCGAAGTATTGTCAGCCAAATTATAACTTGCAACAGAAAAGCAAAACTGCCAACCAATACACTCAAGAGGTTGAGCAGTTAACAAAAGCCTTAGAAGGAGCCTTTATAAATGATGGCCTTACACCGGAATTGGCTAATAAATATAGCACAATCCAAGCGGTAAAGGCAATGACCAAGAACTGCTCTATAGATAACTTATCATGCAGGCAGGCACATTCAGTAACATGAATGATGCTATCTCAAAATTTGTAAATAGTTGCACAGAAGCAACTGGGCAGCCTAACAGTATCTTATTCTGCCAGAATTACTCTCAGCGCGGCGGAAACCACGGTCGAGGTAACTACAGAGGAAGGGCAACCGGCTCATATGGTAACAACTCATTCGGCCGTGGCTACTACCGCGGTGGTAATAATAATAATAACAGAGGCCGTGGAGGATCGGGAGGTTATAATCATAATAACAATAACAATAGAAACAATGTTAGGGTAGCCCAAAATACTTCGGGAAACTCGCAGACACCTCCAGATACTCAGGGTTAAACAGTAAAATATATACTGTTAACTTAAGTCTCAACAATTTCGTATCATTCAAAAATGTTGCAACAAATAAAAAGATAACATTTTTGATTGATACAGGTGCAGATATTTCAATTATAAAAGAAAATTCTGATGTCTTTCATGACATCCAAATCAATAGAATTATAGACATTAGAGGCATAGGAGAAGGAGTAATAAACTCCAAAGGACTAGTCTCAATCGAACTACAAACAGACAAATACATTATTCCATACAAATTTCATCTACTTCATCCAGATTTCGCAATCCCTTGCGATGGAATAATAGGATTAGATTTCATAAAAACATTTAATTGCCAATTAGATTACAATAGTTTCAAGGATTGGTTTATAATGAGACCGCAAAACCTAACGTATCCTATCTATGGTCCAATAACATTTAGTTCTGGTACTAATTCAACACTGCTACCAGCAAGGTCCCAAGTGATAGCAAGGTCCCAATCAGGAAATTATACCGGGTGTTTATGTTGCAAATACGATTGCTACAGCCCAAAATACAATACAAAATACGATTTTTAAATACCACAGATAAATGCCAAATAGTAGGCATTAATAACATAAAATTTGAATCACTTTCGAACTACGATGTAGTTTAAAATCTAAAAGACAATAGAACAGAGTCTGTAATTCATAAATTAAAGAAAAATTTTCTAACCTTGTTTAAGAAACAACTTGAAGAAATATGCACCCAGTATAGTGATATGTTCGGACTTAAATCCGAACCAATTACAACAAACAATTTCTATAAGCAAAAATTGAGACTTAAGGATGATGAACCAGTATATGTAAAAAATTGTCGATGTCCGCATAGCCAAATAGAAGAAATTCAGCATCAAGTTGGAAAGTTAATTGAACAAAATATTGTTGAACCGTCGGTTTGACCTTATAATAGCCCACTCTTATTAGTCCCAAAGAAATCTCTTCCGGGCTCTAAAGAGAAAAAATGGAGATTAGTAATTGACTATCGCCAAATAAATAAAAAATTGCTGTCAGATAAATTTCCACTCCCCAGAATTGACGATATTCTTGATCAATTGGGTAGAGATAAATATTTTTCATGCCTTGACTTAATGTCAGGTTTTCACCAAATTGAGTTTGAGGAAAGTTCAAGAAATATAACGTCTTTTTCAACAAGCAATGGTTCATATCGCTTCACGCGATTACCATTTGTTTTAAAAATAGCGCCTAATTCATTTCAGAGAATGATGACAATACCATTCTTAGGCCTAGAGCCTTCACAAGCTTTCCTTTACATGATTGATTTAATCGTTATTGGTTGTTCTGAACGACATATGATTAAAAACTTAACAGATGTTTTCAAACTTTGTAGAAAACACAATCTGAAATTACATCCAGAAAAATGTTCATTTTTCATGCACGAGGTGCACAGGTAAAGGAATCTTGCCAGACAATAAAAAATTTGATGTTATCAATGACTATCCAGTCCCTACGGACGCAGACAGCGCTAGAAGATTCGTTGCATTTTGCAATTATTATAGACGATTTATAAAAAACTTTGCCGAATATTCACGGCACTTAACAAGATTATGTAAAAAGAATGTCCCATTTGAATGGACAACAGAATGTGAAAAGGCATTCCAGTACCTAAAAAATCAACTTTTTCAACCAAATTTATTACAGTACCCAGATTTTAGCAAAGAATTTTGCATAATCACGGATGCAAGCAAGCAAGCATGTGGAGCAGTTTTAACTCAAAACTATAATGGACTCCAGCTCCCAGTTGCATATGCATCCAGAGCATTCACTTAAGGTGAAAGCAATAAAAGTACTACAGAACAAGAACTAGCAGCAATACATTGGGCAATAACACATTTTCGACCATATATATATGGCAAACATTTTACATTAAGAACTGTTCACAGACCTTTAACATATTTATTTTCTATGACAAACCCAAGTTCAAAATTAACACGCATGCGACTCGAATTAGAAGAATAAGATTTTACGGTAGAGTATCTGAGAGGGAAAGATAATTTCGTGGCAGACGCCCTGTCAAGGATAACAATATCCGACTTAATTGACATGAATAGAAAATTTCTGCGCAGAAAATAAACAAGAACTATTGCCAAAGCAAAATATTGAAAAAGCTTCTAAGCCCAACGTATACGAAGTCATCACAAATGACGAGGTACGAAAAGTAGTGACCTTGCGAATAACAGATTCGACATGTTTATTGAAACATGGAAAAACAGTTGTAGCAAGAATTAATGTTAGCGATTTGTACTCCAATGGAATTCTCGACTAGGTCAGTTTTTCCAAAGGCTTGAATGGCAAGCCGGTGTATCTAAAATCAGCCAACTAAAAGTGGCACCGAGCGAAAAGATCTTTGAATCAATTTCAACAGATACTTTCAAACACATAGGCAATAAAAATTTAAAATCATTAAGAGTAGCGCTACTCAAGCCGGTGACCCAAATAAATAATGAACAAGAAAAAGAAGCTATATTGTCTACATTCCATGACGATCCAATTCAAGGAGGTCATACAGGCATAAATAAAACGATATCAAAAATAAAGAGACAATATTATTGGAAAAACATGACTAAACATGTAAAAGATTACAAAAATAAATGTCCAAAATGCCTGACGTCGAAAACAACGAAACATACAAGATCACCTATGATAATAACCGAAACCCCACAATATGCTTTTGACAGAGTGATAGTAGACACAATTGGTCCACTACCACGTTCGGAAAAGGGGAATGAATACGCAATCACTTTAATATGTGATTTGACAAAGTATTTAGTAGCAATTTCTGTTGCAAACAAAAGTGCAACAACTGTCGCAAAAGCCATATTCGAATCTTTTATTCTGAAGTACGGTCCAATGAAGACGTTCATTACGGACATGGGAACAGAATACAAAAATTCCATTATAACTGACTTGTGCAAATATCTAAAAATAGACAAAATAACGTCTACAGCACACCACCACCAGACATTAGGTACCGTTGAAAGAAGTCATAGAACATTCAATGAGTACATTCGTTCATATATATCAGTTGATAAAACTGACTGGGACGTATGGTTACAGTATTTCGTGTATTGTTTTAACACAACACCATCAGTAACTCATAATTATTGTCCATATGAACTAGTATTTGGTAGACAAAATAACTTACCAATACAATTTAATAGCGTAAATACCATAATTCCCCCGAAGAAGTTTGAATTCTGCGAAAAGTGTGAAACACATCTCAAATGATTTTTCTTATAGATATTTGGAAATTTGAGCGCGAAACGTCACCACCAAATCTTTGACCTCCATTTCCACCAAGGAGGAACGGATTTTCCTAAAAGTGTGAAACACCCTCAAATGAATTTAAACAAAGATATTTGAAAATAAGTTTTAGGCCGATCGGATGGTAAAAAAAAAGTTACATACAAACGTTTTTCGCGATTTTTCCACACTTGCTGGTGGAATTTCCCGAAAGCCCGTCTTAACGGCACCTACATCACATAAGGTAGCTACAGTGAAAATTTCAGCTTCCTAGTTCTTACGGTTTGGGCTGTGCGTTGATCACCAATCAGTCATTCAGTCAGTCAGTCAGTCATTCATTCAGTCAGTCAGTCAGGACAAACAGTTATATATATAGAGATAGAAGATTATTCTAAAGTTAAGTTAAGACTAGAAAACGCGTATATGAGAGCTCGAATACTTTTAGAAAAAATAAAATTAAGCAAAAAGAAATATTATGTGGGGTTTTATTTTGGATAAGGTTATACAATTATTGTTGTAATATTTAAAGTTACAAATAGTTGAATTAAGTGATAGGATCAAGCTGAATCGTCGTCTTTTCTCGTTTGGGAAGCAGTCGCTCACGTCCCTTTCTCGTCTAAGGCCGAACTCCAACTCCCGTCTTCTGTCGTTTTCGGCACGCTGCTCTTCTTTGCATCGTGCACGTTTTCGCCTTTCTGTTTTAGCCGGATTCGCCGACTGGCGAATCTCGCCTTCGTCGTCTGTTGAATGGTTGTTGCTCACAGGGATCTCGTTGCAGCAGGAGGTACGTCGAAAGTGGACAATGGCCTGCCTTGAGTAATACACACCCACATATCCGGCCATCCTGCCAACATGTATTCGCCTCGAACAGACAAGGTTAAGTCGTCGTCATCGGGGCTTTTTCGGGAATCGACCATGGCTTTAGATACTCTGCACAAGTCGAAGAAGTTATTTGGGCCATCGGAGTTACCAACTTTTTTTACATCATAGGCATTGTTGAGAAGCATTTTAACAATTTGGTACGGTCCCAAAAACTTTGGTTTTAATTTGAGGCCACTTCCAAATTGTGTTCGCTTAATGGCAACTAAGTCGCCAACGTTGTATTTTCTTGCTGCTTTCCGTCGTATGTTATACGTCTCTTTATTTTCGGTTTGTAGATTTAAAATTTGAGTTTTCGCTTTGGCTCTTAGTTCGTTGCGGACTTCGTTGAATGCAACTGCGGACTCTTTTCTTAACGTTTCATGCAGTTGGTGATCGTCCTTTAGTTCGCATCTTGACTCCCATCAAAAGATCAAAAGGAGTGGTGTCAATGCTCCTGGTATACGTCGAGTTTATAGCCCTTTGCACTCTTTCTACATGTTTATACCATTTCGCTGGGTCTTCGATACTTAGTTTTGACAGTACAGATATAATAACTGCATTAAGTCGTTCCACCTGTCCATTCACTCGGGGTAGTCCAGTAGTCGACTTGATGAGTTTGATATTTTCTTCGACACAGTATTTCAAAAAGTCTTGAGCTGTAAATGCTGAGCCGCGGTCAGAAATTATACAAGCTGGATTTCCAAATACTACGCTCTGGCAGCGCGACTTCGAAATGACTTCATTTGCTGTAGTCGACTTTGTGGGATAAAGCCAACAAAACTTCGTAAAAGCATCGATTACAGCTAATATGTGCATTATAATCCTTGTGTGTCGATTCCAATGGACCCAAAAAATCAATGTGATATGTTTGCAATGGGACATCTTCTTTGCAATGGATGTAACAGACCTTCTTGTTTCCCTCGCTTACGATTTGTAAGAATGAAGGGTATACAGCAGTCAATATATTTCTTAATTTTTCTTCAACATTCGGTATAAATACTCTTTGCATATCAACTCTTTCGTCTTTTTTATGGCGAAATGCCCTCTATCGTGAGCTTTGCTGATAATTTGTCTTTGCATATCCCTTGGAACTACTATGAGTTCAACATCGTCGACTAGCTTGTAAAGAATGCCTGCCTTTATGAAATAATCTTCACAATTCTTCTTTTCGTCATCGATTATTTTTATGATTGATTTCAATTGGTCATCTTGTTTTTGTGCATTCCCTATCCGAATCGATATGCTTTCATCATTTGTTGTCATTATTGTATATCTCGAGAGCGCATCTACATGTTTCATGCGTGAACCGGATCAGTGCTCGACTTCATAGTTAAACTCTTGTAAAAACAACACCCACCGGGCCACCCTTGTGCACAGATTCTGCTTTTCTAACGTCTTTGTAAATGCATTGCAGTCTGTGATCAACTTAAATGGGATGCCTAAAGGGTAAACTCGAAACTTGTTTAACGCTTCGATGACAGCTAATATCTCAGGCTCATAACTTGAATATTTTCGCTGTGCGTCCGTCGTTTTCTTACTCATGAAGTATACTGGCTGCAACTGTCGATCGTCTGGTGACTTTTGCATGGGCACAGCTCCAAAACCGTCTTATTGATGCATCAGTATGTACTTCGGTCTCGTATTTTTGATTGTATATAGCTAATACCGGGTTAGACGGTCAAACATTTTTTCAGGGTTTCGATAGCGCTTTCTTCTTTAGGACCAATCATAAATTTTGTGTTGCTTTTTGTCAAATCTGATAAGGGCTTTGAAATAATGGCATAATTCTGGATAAATTTTCGGAAATAACCAGTAAGGCCTAAAAAACTTTCAAGCTGCTTTGTGTCTGTGGCGTCTTAAATTTTGAAACAGCTTCAATTTTTTGCGGTGTCGGGTACAACTTTTGAATTCTATAATATGACCCAAAAACTGGATTCTGGTGGTAAAAAATGACACTTTTTTAAATTCAGCTCAAGCCCGTACTCTTTACAGGTATTCATAACTTCTATCAGATTTTCTAATGCCTCTTTTTCGTCTTTAGCCGGCATGATTACGTCGTCTACGTAGGGTAGCAATATTTCTACGAGATAGCGGTCTAAAAATTGCATTAATGTGTCCGTTGGAATATTCCAGGTGAATTTGATAAGCCAAAAGGCACTTTGCGGAACTGATATTGTCCGCTCTGCGTAACAAATGAGGTGTACTTCTTACTGTCCTCGGCTACTGGCACATGGAAGAAGCCATTCTTCAAGTCGATCGTGCTAAATATCAAAGCCTCTTGCAGGCGATCGAGCTGATCATCTATTAGCGGCACATGGGAAATGATCTTTTACGATTACCTTATTTATTCTTCTGTAATCGATAGGCAGAGTCGTGGTGTGCCATCAGTCTTTTTAACGAGAACCACTGGACTCGTAAACTCCGAATCTGACTCTTCGATAATACCATTTTTCAGCCATTCATCAACCTGCGATTCAATGATGCGTGCCTCTGTAAATGCAAATCTTCTTGGCCGCGAAAAAATTGGAGTTTCATCTTTTAAAATTATTTTCATCTCGGACATTTGTTGTTTTCAAGTTTTCCGGCTTATAGTTTTGAACCATCTCAAGTACTTTGTTTTTTGTAACATCACTAATCTGAGTGTTTATACTCGACTTGATCATTATCAATTACCGCATCAATTTTCATTATATTACTTTCGTCACTATCGTTTTCTTCATATGTCTTTCGTACGCTTACACCGTTGCGATTAAATGATATTTCCGCATACAAACAAAGTTCTTCTCCAATTATTAGTTTAACGTCCATACAACTTTGCGTTACCACGTAAAAATTCAAAACATACTCATTTTTATCAATCTGAACCGTATAATTAAACTGCCCAATCGGCTTTATTTTATTCGCGTTACGATCATTACCAAAACCAATCAAATACACGTTACAGTCTTTTAATTTTGGAAGGGAAAGTTCCTTATAAAGATCTTCACGTAAAACATTAAACTTGCTACCGGTATCAAACAATGCTAAGCACTTCTTGTTTTTTGAAAAAACTTCTTTTGACGTTAGCGCAGTTTTGTTCTTCACAACACGAATATTTGATTTGACTTCATTTTGATTTTCATATTTTTTCCTTACAATATTTCGATATGTGTCCGAATTGGTTACAATTAAAACATTTTCTTCCTTTTTGTTTATTCATGCAAACTGTTGGCTAAATGCCCCTTTTCTCACAACTAAAACAATTGATTTCTTTTTTCCCTGATGCGTACCACTGTGCATCATTTGCACCTTTTTCTCTTTAGTCAATTTTATCACTTTTCTTATTTTTTCCACTCAATTCTTTCATAGTCTTTTAATTTGTTTTTAAACTCGTTCATGTTTTTTGCACCATATAAAATCGATTTGTTATTGGAAAAATCATCTGTACCATCGATCACGTATTGCATGAGTGCTTCGTCCTCCACATTTCCACGAGATGCAATGTCTCTCATGCGATATGAAATATTCGTAGGCGCTCTCACCATTTCGACGCTTGCTCTCAGTCAACTGTGAGTGTATTTGGCTTACTGTTCTACTCCAGATTTGAATTCAGAAGCACCCAACTGAATTGAGATGCTTTTCGCTCAAAACAAATAATTTCGCAATGCCTCGCAATGATTTCTTTGCGAAAATGAGCGTTTGCAAATCACTCCAACACATAAGCAAAGCTTGTTCTTCGAATTCTGCCAGCCATACTTCTATAGACATTTCTTCACTACCATCAAATACTCGAACGGACTCTTCCACGTCGCGGAAACTTATAGCAAAGCGTTGCGTTTGCAATTCGTTGACGCGTTGTCGGCAATCGTCGTTTCGCTTTGTGTTTCGAGCTGCGCCTGCTCGTTCGTTTTCAACCGTTGCTTCTTCTGCACTTCTTCTTCGTCGTGTGCGGAATCGTCAAATCCGTGCGCCGCTCTCAAGGTCTTCATTTTCTTCATCGCTGCTTCCCTCGTCTGCGTTATTGTTGTGCCGAAGCAGCTGTCCGGCGAGCAAATTTCGAAAAATATGTAACGGAATGTTTTCAACGCTGCATGGTTTATTCCCAACACTGTGCAAATTGATACAAGGTCATGTTCAGACAATTTTTCTTGTATATATACGCTTTTCGCCAAAAATGTTGCGTCGTTTTCATTATATTTAAAACCACTAAATTCACGCAGACGGCGTCTGTTATTCCTATCACCTTCGGCTTCAAAAACAAATTTGTGCAATGCACAAATATTTGTCTTTGTCGCTGCTTTCAGACTACTTGAATTAACTCGTTTAAATTTGCCATTTTACAAATGAGATGTGGAGAAGAAAAAAATAGTACTATCTGTTATTTCTCAAGCACGATTTCAACACTTCAGTCCTTCCTCTTTTACACCTCTGAAACAATTTTGCAGCTCTCCACTTCTTACGTTGTCTACAAAAAATGTTCACTATCACTTCACATTTTTACTTCGTTAATCGTCTTTGATGAGCCTTTTAACCACTTTACTTCTTTTATTCCGGATGAGCTCCCAAATATGTGGGGTTTTATTTTGGATAAGGTTATACAAATATTATTGTAATGTTTAAAGTTACAAATAGTTGAATTAAGTGATAGGATCAGCGAATCGTCGTCTTTTCTCGTTTGGGAAGCAGTTCTCACAACCTTTCTCGTCTAAGGCCGAACTCCAACTCCCGTCTTCGTCGTTTTCGGCACGCTGCTCTTCTTTGCATCGTGCACGTTTTCGTCTTCTGTTTTAGCGGATTCGCCGACTGGCGAATTCGCTTTCCGTGTGTTGAATGGTTGTTGTCTAGGGATCTCGTTGTTGTTATGAGTACGTCGAAAGTGGACAATGGCCTGCCTTGAGTAATACACACCCACATTTACTATTGAGTGTTCAGTCTTAAATTGTATTATGAGTTAATCATATTGGCAACATCTGAGGAAATTATCATAAAAATACTATATAATATACACAATTTGTCATTACATTTTTTAAATAAGAATATTCTCTTGTACGCCATATGCCTTCTGACGTACATCCTTATTAGACGGTTTTTGCTAATTTGTATATTTTAACTAAAGCTAACTTTATATACTTGAGAATACTCACCTTAAGGATTCTTAACTGTTTTGTGTTTGCTCCAGCTATTATGTGTTTGATTCAGCTGTCTTGTGTCCGTCTTATATTAATATGTAAAAGAAATAAATGTATAAATAAAATACTAATCCCTTGCCTGGCCTCTTGTTGGCCAGTCTCACCATCAAAAAAGCAAAAGCATTCTATACATATCAATCGCTTGGTACTAATTATCTACGATTCCACCCAAGTAGATTGATTCCAACTATACTGCGGATATAAGTAAGTCCAGCATTTTAAGTATTCAACAAAAACAAGGTTCAACTTACACAACTGAAACTCCACTAAGTGATGTCAGGGATTTGATTATTCAAACTGCAAAAACCCAAAAAAATTGTAAGAAACATTTTTGCTTATTTTGCAATAAGTTGCAAACAAAATTCGCTCGTCACTTGCAGCTTGTTCATAAAAATGAGCCGCAAGTACAAAAATTCATATGCCTGCCGAAAAATGACAAAACTCGGAGATTACTTATTGATGAAATTAGAAAAAATGGTGATTATATCCATAATATCGATGCATCGTTAAATAATGGAACTCTAATCGTGCCCCGTCAAAAGCGAGTTAATTCTAAAAATGAAGTTGTTGATTTCATATGTTGCAAGGGATGTTCTGGATTTTTCCTAAAAGCACAATACGAAGTCATATTAATAATTGCAAAGGCAGCGATCATAAGAAAGGTACTCGTGACTTGCTTAAACAAGGTCGCTCCAAAACCGGCTTTATGCATAAAAGTGCAAACGATGTTGTGCGTACAAAAATAATGCCTGTTTTAAATGATGATCCAATTTCTCGAAATCTGATATATGATGAATTGATTGTTTTATTCGCAAACGCAGAATCTATGAAGCACGGCGAACTTCAGTACGATATGATCAGAGCAAACATGAGATTGCTAAGCAGACTATTAAATGAAATAAAAAAATCTGAATCCAATGAGATACAGGAACTTAAAGACGCCATTAATCCCAAACATTTGGATTTAATGATATCTTGTATCAGAAAAGTGGCTCAGTGGGATTCTTCTTTGTTATTTTTTAAAACACCTTCAGTCGCAACGAACCTTACAACTTTAATTAAAAAGTGCGCAAAAATATTATGGACTCATTGCATTAAAACACAAAATCATGAAAAAAAAATTAATTAAAGATTTTCTTGTTCTATGGGAAACCGAAATCCCTCTTTTTATAAACAAAAAAGCTATAGAAGATCAGTCAAAGAAAAAAGAGCCCTACCAACTATCTTACCATGTAAAGAAGACATCAAAAAACTTTTTGATTATGTGATAACAAAATCTGAAAATTCTCTTAGTGTGCTGAAAATTAAGTTTAATTTTTTGTCATGGACATCGTTAATACAAAGCACACTAATTGGCCTTCAAATTTTTAACCGCCGTAGAGCTGGTGAAATTGAAAGACTAACAATTGAGAACTATCTAACAGGCCACGCCATCGATGAAAATGTAGATAAAGAAAACTTCGACCGTCTCACGAAAGAAACTAGAGAAATTGCTCAAAAATACACAAGGTTGACTATCCGTGGAAAACTAAATCGAACTGTGCCAGTGCTGCTCACACCGTTTGACAAGTATTGTATTGAAACTATTCTTAAATATCGTAAAAGAGCTGGTGTTAAGAAAAATAATGATTACATATTTAGCGTGCCTAACGCCAAGCCTTTAGCAAAGCAGTATGTACGGGCTTGCCCCATTCTAAAAAGATTTGCCCTGGAGTGTGGGGCTCGCTGCCCAGGGGCCTTAAGGGGAACGATGCTTCGAAAGCATTTAGCTACCTATACATCGATGCTTAACGTCGAAGATGTCCAAATTGATAGGCTTGCCAATTTTATGGGTCATCATAAAGATATACATAAAGAAATCTACAGAATCCCTGTAACAGTAGCGGAGATTGCCGAAGTATCCCAGATGCTTATGGCAGCTCTTGGAAATAATGTTGAGGATGAAAACACAGTAGCCCTTGATCAGTTAAAAGAAAGTAAGTAAATATATTCATCAAGGTTGTGAGTGATACTAATGTAGTTATTGTGTGAATATAATATTTTAACTTATCTAATAATTACTTATCCAATAAGCCCTATTGTCAATGTTTTTACATTATACTTAAAATGTATTTTGCAGATGATCCTTTAGAGGATTCGGAATCAGATTATTCTGAACAGCGATCAGAAAGCGAATTTAATATTTCCGATGATGAAATTGTAGAAAAATCCAATGCAAAAGGAAAGCGTCCAAGTAGTGAGTATTGAATTGCAACCTACATATTTTTGTCACGTGCTTACATGCATTGCGATTAGTCTGTCCTATTTATCCTCATTCGCAAAGTGAAAAAATATATCGTGCTTATTTTGCGGGCCCATTGAAGTTAGAAACTTTGGGCTTGAAAAATATACGCGTATATATCCACGATAGGTAAAGTGCTACAATTATATAATGACGACCACTGGGGGCGTTTGTAAATCCTAAAAATCGTTCTAAATTGCACAATCGCAAAGCTTACACAATCTTAGAGCTTGACTAACTTTTTCATGTATACTATTGATGGACTACTTGAAGATCGATAAAAATTATTTTGCCTACGATTAACTGGGTGCGTGGCGAATATTTAAAATTGATATCACCTAATAAATTGTTCTGGTACGGTCAAGGTCGGTGGTGTAGGATTTTCCTCTCGCTTTAACATATTTAGGCATATTCGTTGCATATTTTTGTTTTAAAGAAATTAGTAAAAGAAAAAAAATAAAAGGAAATAAAAATTAAAACTAAGGATCTATTAGCCGTCCATCTTGGCAACGTTAAATAATCAATGGAATTATATTGCTAATGCCGCTAAGCATGCGCAAGGGTATTCAAAGTAATACAGACTCAGCTCCTTTGTTACTATCTGCAGGTTACAATATATACGTAGTGCATGCGGTCCCGATGGTGCTGCATAAATAGTAATGGCGGCTTACTTGCATGACGCCGTTTTCAAGGCTGTTACAGATGTTGTTCTTCGCAAGACAGAAGGCTGATAAGTAAAATTTGCAACAAAATTCGGTTCTTCTGGGTTGCTAGAGTGCGATACGTGCTTATGTAGGTTCCATCGTCTGGTCCGAGTCTCCCCCTCTGTGTATTGAACTCGACTGGCACGTCTAAATCTAGTCAACTGAGCAGGCACGGAATCTGGGGAAGCCTTAATTCGCTCCAAGTCTCAACATCTTCTAGCACATATAAATACCATATTTTCTGTAAGGGTCACCCCGAATCGGACAATTGAGGTTAGTGGGTCGAGTTGTTTATGAAGGTTTTTGGTTTCTATTAGCGTACCAAAAAAGCTAAAAAAACTATCAAACTGTACCACAATGGGCAGCCTTGAGTCATTGTATGTCTTTGCAAAAATTATTTGCAAAAGAACGAAAAAATGTTATGAACTTAACTCGCACGCGCTTCAAATATAAATGACGATGCTGAGTTATAATTTTAACCTGCCATACTTGCAACGACAAAAAAATACAGGCAAGCTTTCAAAAGCTCTACATCACGCGATTATATTTTAAAACGGTACTATGGCCTGATCTTATCACTTTTTTCCTCTCTATTCGCGCTATTCGGTTGCAGTATGCCCTCAGCTGTGCAATAAACGAAGAATTAGCTGGCTTCCAGCGCGGTCGGTAAAAAGCAGTAACTAAACTGAGCAGCTGATCAACAAGCAGATTCGATTTGGGAGTGCAATGCGAGCAACTACACCCACAGTTGAAGAGCGCCACATGCTAGCAGGACATAAACTGAAATAACTATAATAACTGTTGAGTTAGAACTTGTTACTAGTTTGTATATCTTTTGAGATGAAAAGTACCGATGCATTTACCTGTTTCATTAGCTAGTTGATAGTAGGCTGGGCTGACTTTTTGTACAACAATCGCCGGAATGAAAACTGGTGCAAGCTTAGAACTAAACTTCTTTTTGCGCGTTACTCTGACAAAAATTGCGGGCGAAGACTTTCGTACCGGCAGTAAGACTTATGTTTCGGCTGCGCAACATTATATATCTTAGCATTTCTATTATGTGACTGAGCTACATTGTCTTTAGCTATCTGACGGATTACTTGTAAGCTGTGGGCCTCTCAATAGCGGTGTCTTCGGACAAGAGGTTAAGTCGCTTTAGCAAGTCATAGTCTTTACCGTTTAACATCATATTCTGTCCAAACGCTAAAAAATATGGAGAGTACCCTGTACTTTGGTGAACGCTGGCTCTCAAGGCAGCACAAATGGCGTACAGCTTTTTATCCCAATTTGAATGATCTTTTCCGATATAGGCTCTAATAGCCGCTAACACTGATCTATTTACTCGCTCACTCGCATTGCTTTGTGGCGAGTATATTGCCGTTCGAATGTGGATGATTCCATACCGGGTAAGAAAAGCTTTAAAGACACTAGAAATGAACTGAGAGCCATTGTCGGTCAGAATAGTTTCTGGCACGCCGAAAGTGCAAAACAGTGTGTTTTCTAGATAGTCGATAATTTTGTTGGTAGTAAACGCGCGAAGAGGCCACATAAAATGAAATTTAGTATTATGGTCTACAACCATCAGGAGACCTATATTGCCGTTCTTTGACCGAGGATATGGCCCTAGAAGATCCATGTAGAGCTTCTGAAATGGCCGTTCTGACGTCATAGGCTTGCCCATTGGAGGTCTCAACACTACATTGGGGCTTTTCGTTTGCCGACAAACTTTACAATTGACTATATATTCATGAATTTGTGCCGACATTTTTGGCCAAAACAAGTATCTCTTGAGTTTCTCTATTGTTTTCCCGATGCCACTGTGTGCAGCGTTAGGGGGATTGTGGGCTCTCTCTATCACTTGTAGGGTGAGAGACGAAGGTATCCAGAGTTTCCAGGATTGTTTCTCCTGAATGCTATATCCCGTCGCTGGCTCAGTACGTTTATATATAAAACCGTCGATTATCTGTAAATCCGGTAATCTGGATTGGTTAGAAGAAATACTGTCTATCAGATCCAGATAGTTTGGCGATTTGAATTCAGGTGAAGACAGGTCAACTATGGGACCTTGCTCCTCGAATTCCGCAAGCTCTGTCTCATTTTGACGCGATAGCGCATCAGCGACAACATTTTGTGTACCGCTACGATGCGAGACTTTAAACTTGAAACCCTGTAATTTGATCACCCATCTACCTTGACGTCCTCTGAGATCCTTCTGTCTCATGAGCCATTGTAAGGAAGCATGATCAGTTATTACTTCGAAGTCCTGTCCTTCTATATACGCTCTAAATTTAAAAATACCTCTTATTACGGCTAAGCATTCCAGATCGGTCACACTATAATTCCGTTGGGCCTTTGACAGTTTCTCTGACATGTATGCTATTGGAGCCTCCTCTTCCTGTTCATTTAGTTGAGCTAGAACGCATCCTAAACCAGTTGTGCTAGCATCGCAAACTAATCTAAAAGGTTTTGAGAAGTCGGGTGTAGCCAATACAGGTGCAGAAGTTAAAAGTGTTTTCAAGGTGTTGAAAGCGGAATCAGCATCAGTGTTCCATTTCAATACTTTCGATTTCTTTTAGCAACTCTGTAAGCGGAAAGCTAACTGTTGCATAATGATTAACGAAACGTCTGTACCATCCAGCGAGTCCAAGAAAAACGTCTCAGTTGTTTTACACTTTTTGGTACAGGGAATTCGTTAATAGCTTGTATTTTGCTAGGGTCCGTCTTTAGTTGACCATACCCAATTATAAAGCCCAAATATTTAATTTCCCGCATACAAAATTTTGATTTTGCGATGTTGATTGTCAAGTTCGCTTTACGCAAGTGCAGCGCTACTTCCTGCAAAAGCAACATATGAGACAAATACGCGGGTCCGCAAATGGGCTGGTATCACGCGTTCCATTAGTCTACAAAGCGATTGAGGAGCGTTACACAATCCAAATGGCATTACTTTGTATTGAAATAATGGACGATTAGGGACTGTAAAAGCGGTATACTGACGTGATTTTTCTTCTAGGGGTATCTGCCAGAATGCGTGCTTCATATCGAGGCCCGTTATATATTTAGCCGGCGGCAGACGACTAAGAATTCCGTCGATATGGGGTAGAGGGTACGCATCTTTACGAGTGTACTTATTTATGACTCGAGAATCTAGACACAGCCTGTTTTTATCCTTTCTTTGCACAAGGACGCAGTTGCTGCTCCAGGGGCTATGCGATTCCTCTATTATATCTAAAGCTAGCATTTTCTCGATCTCGTCGAACATTAGCTTTTCAACGGCTGGCGAAATAGGCCAATGTCTTTGTTTGACGGGGGTCACATTATCTATTTCAATGCGATGTTTGATTAACTCAGTGCGTCCTAATCCTTCCTTTTCATAAGAATAGAAATTAGAAATGATCGAATTTAATCGTGACTTTTCTTCAGCGGTTAGCTGATGCATTTTCGCTGTTTCCTGGATATCATGTTCGTTACTGTTGTCTAATTCATTTACGGACTCATCAGGACGAATTAAATTCGTTAACAGTCCAAAGTCCTGCCAAAAATTTATGCCTAAGTAAACATCTTGTTTCAAATCGGGTATAACATAAAAATCAACATTATGCACTTGTTTTCGAAATTCAACTTTAAGTGTCAGTTTGCCTACCACTGGGCAAATAGCGTTATTAGCTGTTCGGATTGGATCCAGAGCATTTGCGCGCTTTGGGATGTGACAACAGTGACTTAGCTGCAACATTACCGAGGCAACTAATCGTCGCTCCGGAATCTAATAATGCTACATAATTTTTCTCCCTCTAGGCTTAACTCAGTGTACAAGCGGTTATCTGAGCTCATAAACACTGATTGAACGAGCTTCTTACGAAGACTTTTAATATTTTTCCAGAATTTCCTAAGTCGAACAGTAGAGCGTTTTGGCCGACTGAGAAATTCGATGGGTTCTATGCTGCTAAAAATTCGTCTTCGTGTGTCAAGATAGTGTTTTACTCTAATATGGTACGGTACGTACTTATTTTCAATATCAGTTTGAGTTGCAGTCTCGGCGACTGAACATGTATTTGCCATATAAGTTGTAAATATAGTATTTGGAGTTGATTGCTCCGAACTACCATATGACTGGATTACTGGCAAGGACTTTATTCTTTTGTGGGATGCGTCAAACTGGTGTTGGTCTGCGCATCCCGCTTCCGGTTTCCCAAAAGATTGCATTTGCTACAATTGGGTTTAAAAGTATTTTTAGCACCGCAACCGTAGCAGAATATACGCCTTTCTCCCATGCAGTCATCGAATCGGTGTCCCACTTTATCGCAATTCCAGCACACTATTTTCTTGTTCTGTATTTCTGAAATATTATCTTCTATATCATTATTTTCCAGTAACTCAGAGACATTACCTCTACCGTATTTGGTTCGATTGGGAAACGAGCCAGTTTCTCTACAGAAACTTTCATGTTTCTTAACTTCCTCTCTTAATTCTGCTCGAGTTCTAATCTTCAAATGCAATAGTTCGTACCTGAGCGCTGTTCTCGCATTGCGTTTTAATAGGTCAACAAGCTTGTCTTCGCTTATTTCGTTAGATAATTGGCTAACCAGGCCTTCAATCGCTGATTGAAAATCATCAAATGTCTCCTGATCTTTCTGGCGTCTTTTCCTAATTAGTTCCCACAAGTCAAAGTCGTCTTTAACGTCCTCGAATCTAAGTCGGAAATCCGTACAGAAAGCCAACCAGGTATACTGTGGGTTTTTCTTGTGGAAGCTCCAAAACCAATCATTGGCTTTCCCGAAGAAAAGTAAATGAAGATTGTCACAAAGCAG
The DNA here is from genome assembly GCA_035045885.1 of Drosophila borealis. Taxonomy (NCBI): domain Eukaryota; kingdom Metazoa; phylum Arthropoda; class Insecta; order Diptera; family Drosophilidae; genus Drosophila; species Drosophila borealis. The sequence continues at coordinate 3,541 of JAWNOR010000014.1, read as the reverse complement.
CCTATAGTCGCCGTTCAAATTTTGAGCCGTTAATGAACGAATTCGATACAAGAATTCATCTATCTGCATAGAGTCTTTCGAACCGTCAAATTTAAGTCGCCAGGTTTGCATAATGCTAGCTGCTTTTTCTGAACTCAAACTTGAGTTTGATCGATTGCTACCTCTGGGGCTGTATGATCCGCAGTCAAGGGGTATGTCAGAGTTCTGGGCACGATTAGGGAGAGTATCAGCACCTAATCCCCTTGGAGACTGAACTAATCTAGAGCGTGTTGATTCAGCTTGCTCACTTCGTACATTTAATGTTGCTAACTTCTCTTGCAGTGATTGTTCAACAGAAGCTTTAATAACGTTTTTGAGTTCTGCTATTAAAGTCCTTTGCTGAGATTGTAGAGCTTCGTTGATATAGGTAATTGTCTCTACATTTGGACCATTGTCCACGGACTTATTTCCGTTGCTGCCTAGAGACATGCAACTACCTAAATATTCTCTATGATTTCGATTCATAGACCTAGTTTGCATATTTCGCTTGGGCGTGGCTCCTCGTCCTTTTCCGAATCGCTGACCTCTCCTGATACCTGTAGTAGTCGAACCATCTTGGCAAGGTAGAGTATTTCGCGATAGAGTTTCGTCTGTTTCAGCATTACCAGCTGAGTGTAACTCCGCTGCCAGTGTATTGTTCATAAATATTAATTGCCCTGGGTTGCAGTCTGCCTCACATACTGGACATTTTGGGGTTGTCTTTAGTGTATTGCTTATGCAAACGTCGTGAAAACGGTGTTGACAAGGAGTAGTCGCAGATAGCTGTTCTGCTTGCAATTGCTCATGGCAAATGCCACAAAATGGATCTTGCGCGTTAATCGCTGCAACTATGCTCTCTGTGCTTCGTCTCACTGCCATAATGAATGCAAACTATTGCTTGTTTCCAAACAACAAAAGGAAAACTAAATAGGACTTGTATTATTAAGTCTTGGTTATTTATTCTATCTGTCTTTTTCCCACACGTTATTGCTTACAATCCTTAAGCAAATCTGAGTAGTTGAATTTGTGCTATTTATTTTACTGGAGTCTATTTCTGATTTGGATTTTTACTGCTCATGGACTACTAGACAACATCCGAAATATTTCCAGTTTGTTGTAATTCCAAATAGTCCTTGAAACAATTAACCCAAATTTTGATTATTATTCCCTCTTTTCCGATCTTACCCGCTGCTTAAAGTACTAGTAATTAATTGTGGTCGACTAATCCAGCAATGCCTGAATTACAATCGCAAATACCTACAACTAACTACTGTCTGAACACAACGTATTTTCCCGAGAAAGGGGCCTAACAGGGTAATTAAAAAATAATAGGTAGTAAGTGATATGGTATAACTTCGAGTTTCGATTGGGGATTGTTGTGCACTAGGTGTTAGTCGTGCTTACGCAAGAAGTAAAAGTTTTACGTTCTTGCTAGGGTCCCACGTGTTGGGCGCCATATATGTAATGGTGGGGAGGTTCGGGTTCAGTTTTTGCCTTTCGTTTGGCCATCTACCAAAAATAAAAACAAACGGCCGTGGCTGTTGCCTAACCGGGTGCATAGGGATTGGAGGTTCGCACTTCTTGCTAATGCTCGGACAATAGCTCGTCGGACTGGTCGGGGTTTTTTCCTTTCCCTTCTGCACTTACCATAAACACATAGTTTAAGTGCGATCAAAAAAAAAAATAAAAAAAAATTATTGATTTAAGTAAATCCATTGAAACAAAAAAAAAACCGGGTTCTAGTATGGGTACCATTAATGTGTTCCGACCGAACACCCAAATTCAAACTATTCAATTTCGCGTAAGTGAGAGAACTAAGGTGTTGATCGTCTCTCTTTCTCTTTACCCTCCCTACCTTAGACAAGCAAAAAAAAACAAAATGGAATGTGGATGCTTGTCCCTATTTCAGGTTCTTAAACCATCACTATAAATTGCAAGCGGCTAACATGGGTACTTGACAGATAAAACAATTAATTATGGAATTAGGATATCATATCATATAAGCTAATATAATTCGTTTATTCACGCATTGTTCAATTTTGTTGCCAATTAATAGCAAGGTGAGTATAACTCTATTTACAAAAAAAATATACAGTTTCCAAACAAAATTTGAATCCAAAGTTAATATGATGAATGTGCAATAACTAGTTTAAATCCCATAAAGAAATTAAGGGGAAGGAGAATTTCACCAACATTATCTTGAGACTTGACGGATAGTAATTAATTTACCGTCTTGCTAAATTAACTGCATTTAAATGTTCATGTGTGTATATAATTACATATATCTATAGGCATTGGTTTAAACTCTTACTCACGCGATATCCTTCGAAGCAGACGTTGGGCCCAATGTATACGACGATTATGATCGCTGTTGCTAAATATTACAAAAGAAATTTATAAGTATATAAACACATGTATATATATATATATATATATATATATATATATATATATATATATATATATATGAGCAGCGGTCAAGGTCGGTGGTGTAGGAATTTCCTCTCGCTTTAACTTATTTAGGCATATTCATTGCATATTTTTGTTTTAAAGAAATTAGTAAAAGAAAAAAATTAAAGGAAATAAAAATTAAAACTAAGGATCTATTAGCCGTCCATCTTGGCAACGTTAAACAATTAATGGAATTATATGGCAATGCTGCTAAGCAAGCGAAAGGGTACACCAAAAGTAATACAGACTCAGCTCCTTTGTTACTCTCTGCAGGTTACATTATATGCTTAGTGCATGCGGTCCCGATGGTGCTGCATAAATAGTAAGCGTTTCACCCGCTTGACGCCGTTTTCCGAGGCTATGCCAGATGTTGTTCTTCGCAAGACAGCGGCTGATAAGTAAAATAGCAACAAAATTGGTTCTGCTGGGTTGCTAAGTGCGACACGTGCTCTTGGTGTTGCCCTTGTCTGGTCCGATCTCCCCCTCTGGTAGTGCCGACTAGTACGTCTAAATCTAGTCAACTGAGCAGGCACGGAAACTGTGGAAGCCTTAATTAGTTCCAAGTCTCAACACTAGCACATATAAATACCTTTTCTTTAAGGGTCACCCCGAATCACAATTAGGTTAGTGGGTCGAGTTGTTATGAAGGTTTTTGCTTTCTATTAGCGTACCAAAAGAACACTTCCAAACTGTACCACAATTGCAGCCTTGGTCGTTGATGTCATTGCAAAAATTATTTGCAAAGAAAGAAAAAAATGTTATGAACTTAACTCGCACGCGCTTCAAATATAAATGACATGCTGAGCTGTACTTTTAACCTTTACTACTTCCCAACGACAAAAAAAATAAGGAAGCTTTCAAAAAGCTCTACATCACGCGATTATATTTTAAAACGGTACTATGGCCTGATCTTATCACCTTTTTCCTCTCTATTCGCCCTATTCGGTTGCGCATGCCCTCAGCTGTGCAATAAACGAAGAATTGGCTTCCAGCGCGGTCGGTAAAGCAGTAACTAAACTAGAGCAGCTGATCAACAAGCAGATTCGTTTGGGGAGTGCAAAGCAGCCACTAC
>JAWNOR010000013.1:0-273772 GCA_035045885.1 Drosophila borealis | reverse complement strand
TCGTAGGGATCCCTACGAATTCAAAAAGGTATAACATTTCAAAATACGACAGCATTTACCCGAGATATTCAATAAAAATCATCAAAAAAGTTTCTATTTTCGAACCGACCCCGAATTTGAGAAAAAACGTGATTTTCGAACCGACCCCGAATTTGAGAAAAAACGTGATGCAACCCCTTGCCATTTTGATGATTTTGGTCAGAACTTAGATTTTTATTTTTTTGATGCCAATCGATAGTACGGATCCTTACGAGTCCAAAATGGTATAAAATTCCCAAATCGGACAGTATTTGGACTAGAAATTAAAAAAATCATCAGAAAAGGTTGACTTTACAAACAAATAGGTTCTTGGTCAACCACTTTTTTTAACCCATCGATTTAAAAAATGTTTGAGTCCAAAGTGGTATAAAATTCCCTAATCGGTCAGTATTTGTATATTTTTTATTTATTTATTTTTTTATTATTTTGATGATAATCGATAGTACTGATCCCTACGAGTCCAAAATGGTATAAATTCCAAAATCGGACATTATTTGGCGGAGATATATCAAATAATCATCCAAAAAGGATGACTTTACAAACAAATCGATTTTTGGTCAACCCCATTTTTTTCCCATCGATTTTTAAAATCCTTGAATGCCAATTGACAGTAGGGATCCCTACGAATTCAAAAAAGTATAACATTTCATTATTGGTCAAAATTAAGATTTTTATTTTTTTGATGCCAATCGATAGTACTGATCCCTACGAGTCCAAAATGGTATAAAATTCCCAAATCGGATATTATTTGGCCGAGATATTCAAAAAAATCCTCAAAAGGGTTGACTTTACAAACAAATCGGTTTTTGGTCAACCACGTTTTTTACCCATCGATTTTTAAAATGTTTGAATGCCAATTGATAGTAGGGATCCCTACGAATTCAAAAAGGTATAACATTTCATCTGACAATATTTACCCGAGATACCTTCGCAAAACTTTCGATTTATGTGCGAGGAACTAACAATCAGTACTTTACCGAAGACTATGGCTTTGCACTTAAAAGTTAAACGATAAAAATTTGGTTTCTTGTACACACAATTGCATTGTACTTATATATTTAACTAACGCTTTGTCGGCAAAGTCCAGACCATTAGCAGTTACATACATTATAAATTAATTTCGCTATTCCAACAATCGGCTAACCTAAACCTTCCTGCAGGTGTTGCAGGTTTCTCAGACCATGTAGTGTTTCTAATGTAACTATTTTATCTTCGTTGAGTTATATTTTTTCGATTTTAGGAATCTATAGTGTACTCTGGGAGTGGAACTATAAAATATAAAAAATCATCCAAAATACTTTTTTAGCAGCTACCGCCTGAAACATAATTTTAATTAGCTAAGATAATGTGTTGTAAGTATTACATGAAGTTTTTCGCGTGTCTCAGTACAAGAAAGTAGTAAGTTCCAACAGGCGTATACTTAATTTTGCGCGTGTTTATTATCTGCCGTGGTAGCGGTTACACAAACGTAATGCTCGTAAATTAAAATGACACGTTTTGCATACTTATATATATATACCCACACACACGCACACACATGCAGCAGCTATAAAAAAGTTAATTATTCAATTAAATTACACTCGAAGGCGTTGCAGATGTCGCATTCGGCAAATGGCTGACGACCCATAAAACTGACACTGCGAACTAGCACGGCAGAAGAAGGAAGGACCGGCAACACCGGCAGCTTCGGCACTCCGGCTAGTCTGGCTGGCTGGCTGGCTGGCCTGATCGGACAGTCAGACAATGCAGGCAAGTGACAACGCACCGAAATCATATAAAATCATGTTTATTTAATTTGCATTATAAAGCGAGGCGGGTCGTTAAATTCACTTGCCAGCGGCGACCTCGTTCGCATTTTAAAAAACAATAAAACAAAATGATTGACAAATATGCCCAAATATATGTATATACTATAGGCCCACGGATACGAGTAAATGATGGGCGCGTTTTCTCATAGGAGGACATCAAAATTACGACCTAGCACCAAAGCACGGTATCACGCAACCCCCGGCGGGGAATGCACTGTTAAGGGGCGAAAGGAGGGTGTAAGCACGCATATTAATAAGCTCAGGGGTTGCCGTCTGGGGGTGATAGGGTGACAGAGTGACCCTCTATAAGGGAATTATGTTCGTCAACGGAGGGGTCAGAACTCAACCAGTCCTCTTGCTAGGAGCAGAGCAATGTAATGTGAGCCGCTGCCGTCGCTGTCGTCCTGGCCAACGGCTTATGCGTGACCGTGTCCTTCCTATACCGTTTGTTGTAGTTGCCGTTGTACTTAGTCAATGTTGTTGCTGTGCTTGTTGTGTGATTAATTCGCGCAAAGAGTTGTGCGCTTCCGCTTCCGGTTGTTGCGGTACTTTTATGCTTCACATTTCACAGGAGGCTGAATCGTGCTGAGCGCGCGTGAGCATGTGTGTGGGCGTGGCATAAAATTAATTGTTTTGTACCCAACGAGGCTTAAAAACACATGCTCATGTAAGCCACGTCCGTTTCAAAGGCACGCTGCTCATGTTTGCCAGTCACAACTACTTCTATTCGGGAATTATAGTACATACTAACATACTCACACATCGGTCACCAGGCAACGTTTGACGATTTGCTTTGCTCCACGCATTTGAGATAAGAGCAGCGCAACGGGTTCGTTTGTGTGCAATTAATATGAAAATCAGGCACACTTATCTTAATTAGCTAGTCGCTTAAAAAAGGCGAACCAAAACTACAGGACGCGACACTAAAACACGCTAAGTGTACAACCTGAAAAAACTGTTGGCGCTGCGTCGTCTGTGTGCCTTAAAGAGTGTATGCGTGTATGTGTGTGTGTGTCTGCGTGTGTGTTAACCTCGCAAGTCATACTTGTGCTTATTATGACACTTGACAAATAATGCATAGTGAATTTTGTTCTGCAAGTGGCACGTTTAGTTCGGGTAACGGTCCTCGTTTCCTACTAACCCCTTGGGGACTTCAAAGCCGCTTGTGCTAATTCGCGCTAAATACTTATGCCTACGCGGTGTGTGACGCTTTCAAAGAGTTACAAAATATATGTATGCAAATAAATATGGTAGAAATAGTTACAGTGCTTGGTAGGCTGCTTTTTGTGTATTATTTTTATTGCCTGTTTGCTGGCAACGTTCTTTGTCTTTGTATCCTTTATTCCGCTCAAATTTACAATTGCTTTCAGAATTACAATAAACAACAGCAAAATTTCAATGCATAAAAACAAATGCAAATGCCCTTTCCCATGGGTATTTCACACACACACACATTCCTGCTCTGCTATAGAAAAGCTGGAATTTTTTTCATATACTTCTATATCTATTGAAATATTCAGCATTGAACAAAAATACGGGTGACAACAAATATTGCACAGCATTTTTTACAATTTTAAACCGGCTCAAAGGCAACGCAACAGCTATAAAGCATTTCAATTCGCTTCTACATTTCAATTTGTAAAGGTATTTTTCCTAAACATATACAAATATTTGCCTGACTAGCTGATTCGTGATCCACGTACAGCCCAAGCCTAATGAGCTTCAAAGCTGACCTTTTTTCCATTGTAACCTTATGTGAAGGAAAATTCTACCCAAAAGTGACGATCGGCATCAAGCCATTTGCAAAGATCTTAATGAAATTCATTTAATACATATTTTAGACATTTCGTAAGTTTATCCTTCGAAAAATTTATTGGCTGACTAAACGAAAGTTTATTTTTTAGCTCAAGCTTCATTCGGGGCGGAAAATGTTAATTTCAGCTTCTGCTTCCTTATTCGATGGACTTCAACTTATTTGCCGAGGGCGAAAAACTGATATTTTAAATTAAATTTGAAGCATAGTAAGAGCCAGGACGAAAAATTTCATAAATTGCCGTGATATTTCCTCTCCTGTGTTTTAGCGATTGTATAGAATATAATATATGGAATAAAAATAAAAATGGAAATGTTTTCAGGTCTAGATTGTGGTGTTATGACGTTATCTAATTTGGTTAGTATAAACTTTTGAACTAGATCCTAAGCTTGACCTCAGTTACATAATTTCAGCGATTTTGCGTTTACGTCCATTAAATTGCACAACCAACTGATAGAAAGAAATCATGTAATTGTAATTGAAATGAAGTAAACGTAAATTGCGATAAAATAAAAGTCAGCAGCAGCTCCAAGCGAAAAAAAAAGTGACGGCCAGTGGAAAAAAGCAGCAGCGCGGCAGGCAGCGAGCCACCAAAATGTTTGTTTCCTTTCAAATCAGTACACTTCCTTTAGCCTGGGCCGCCGCTTACCTTCGCCTTGCCGTTGAAGTGGGGCTGAGGCCGAGACGAGGCAAAGAAAATAAGTGGAAATCACTTGAAAATACTAACGAGCTGTTACGCTTGGCAAGAAAAATATAATCAGCAGCATCATGTCTGCAGGTGCACTTAAAAGGCGTTCACTTTTTCTTGCCCCCTTGCGCCCCTCTCTCTTCGCTGCCAGGCGGACATGGGAGAGCTTCAGCGCCTTACATACGCTGAACAATGGCCAAACGAAAAAATCGTAAAACAATTAAAATTAACCTTTTTGGACATTTAAACAAAGACCATGCAAATCAGGTGAAGGAGAGCCAAACAAAGAAAATTAACAATTTTAAACAGTTTTAAGTTAGGTTTGGCTGAGCCTACGGACGCAACGTCAAGTCTCGGGTAAATCCCAGCAGCCAGCTTTTGTCAGTCTACATCAAGTGCGCTCGACTTGGACCTGTTCGCTGTTTGCTTTCTCGACCAAAGCTGCCCCACAACTTTTGAGCTCAGCTGGCGGCCCGCATATACTACTCGAGGCGCCGATGATGACAACGCGTCGTCAACAATGACGACGATGACGACGACGACGACGATGGCGGCTTTGAATGAGTGCAAGTTTGTTTTGCTTATGAAGGCCACGACGCGCAGTCGGACGAATCGTGATCATGGCTTGGCATGATTATAATGAAGTTCCGCCGTTCCTCGTTATTAACTTGGCGCGTGCCGCCTGCAGCTTATTCCCCAGCGTTGTTGGTATCATTCGTTCGCCATGGAAAATGGAAAATGACTTTGAACTTTATTGTTTAGCTTAGTCCGATTGTTGTTTTCGGTTTGCAGTTGCGCTGCATTTTTTGGGGGGGTTTTTATGTGTTGAATTGATCGCGTAACTTGATTCATAAATGCACAGTGAAAGAGAGAAATGGGTGCGAAATTGGAAATGGCAATATCAAATGCATTGCTATTAAAATTTGGCTATTACAGCTAGAGGAAGCGAGAGATATTAAGAAAGAAATAGGTAGCAACGGGCAGGTCAACAAATGCAAGACACTCACTTTGGCTGGTGGCACGACGCGACGGCCGCCTTCTATAAACAAAAATTGCGGGGCTGAGGTTGCAGATTGTGTAATAGGAAAACATTGGCCGTTGCTTGCGTTGTCCTACTGAGAAACTGCAGTATAAAAACGCAGGCCAAATGCAAACTGCATACATTTCAATTGCAGCAGTGCAGCTATCGAGGTCTGCCGACCAGTGCCAGGAAGACTACTTAAGCCTGAAGCCTTAATCCAAGCTAAATGGCCAACACTATTAGGGTAAGTAGGCTAAGGAGAAAGGGCCAGGAGAGAACCAGTTTCAGTTGTAGGTAATAATTGTTGGTCGCTCAGCGATTATTAAAAATGCATTAGCTTTAGATGAGTAGATGGCGTCCTGGGTCAGTGCTGGAATATTTTCGCAATTTTCTAGCACTATGCGACAAGGGTGTTGCCTTTTTTTTTATTTAAAACTATTTCCATGAACTTCACTAAATCTTGTTTCGCAGATGCCGCTCATTGTGGCCGTTGCAATTGTGTGGATTGCCGTGCCGACTACAGTGTCAGCGACGACGAAAGCTTCATCAATGCCAGCACGGACGTCGGGTACGGACAACGGCGCCCAGACAGCCATTTACAGCAGTTATGCCCACAACATGGCACCAGGCACGGCGCAGTACGATAATCGGTGGCTGCCGTTGGGAGAGCAGGGAACGTCCATGTTGCATCGCTACGCCTTAAACTACGATGCGGCGGCAGCAGGGGAGCGGCGCAGCTACAGTAGCGATTCCTCTGGTTTTAGCGGACATAGCCAGGGCGGACTAGGAGCCGTGCTTAATGGGCTCACAAATCTCTCGGGCATGGGACACATTAGCAACGGCTACGGCTCAGTGGCGCCCACGCACACCGAAGCTTTAGCAGCAGCCTCGTCAAAACAAGAGATACCAATTTATGAGGAGCAGCATGAGGACGCGGCCGTAGCGGCGGTGGCGGCAACAGCCCACGATTACGGCGATACAGGGGCAGGTCAAAGCGGTTACGGCGGTGGGGAACACATCCAGCAGCACTCAACTGCGGGCCTTCACTCAGCGATTTACAATTTTCCAGCAGCTGCTGGAGAGCACGCGGATGCCTTTCTGCCGTCATTTGGCGGAGCAGAGCAAGGCTCATGGGCGCCTTCATCTGCTCAGCAATACAAGAAAGTGGTGGGATATCAGCCGGAACAGGCGGGCAACCATTACGCCTACGACAAAATGTCAGTGGGAAATTATCTAAATTCAGGCTACGAGGCATTTCAGCAGCATCACGCTGAGGAGCAGCACCATCAACAGCAGCAGCAGCAACAACAGCAGGAGCAGCTGGAACACGTGTCCTATTTCACACCTCATGAAGGTGCGTCGTCTGCGACAGGATCGGGCTCCTCAGCAAGCGGACCAAGTGATTACGAACAGCACCACGACGGCGAGGAGCAGAGCTCCAATTTTCTGGCCGAATCAAGTGGCCACGAGGAAAGTCACGCGCATTCCCATCAGTCACATCACCATGTGGATATTATCAACTATGTGCCTGTGAAGCATGTAAAGAAGCAGCACGTGCCCGTGGAGAAAACTGTCAAAATACCCATCTCCCATGCTGTTATCATTCCGATCAAGAAGCCAGTTCCAATCCACATACCCATCACCAAGCAAGTACAAGTGGCGGTCGAGAAGGAGCTGAAAGTGCCGGTGGAGCGCATCGTGCCGGTGCCAGTGGAAAAGCACATCCCAGTGCCTGTAGAAAAGCGAGTACCATACACGGTCGTCAAGTATTTGCCCATCAAGGTGCCCAAGCCATTCCCTGTCAAAGTGCCAGTCTTTAAGACAATCCTGCACAAGGTCAAAGGCTGGTGGTAATAACAGCTGCACTCTTCACATAAGCACAATCGCGAACATTCATTTCATTAGTAATAATTACATTACTCATACGTCCCGTATGCCAACAAAGCGTTTTGCAAACGCTGTCATGCAATTTTGCACAGTTCGTGTTGCGTTTATTGTCGAGTTGTAAAATTCATTTTGTTAAGCCAAAATCCTGTGTTGTATACCAATTTTGTGACTCATTTAACATTACAACCATTTGCATTTGTATGAATACAGGAATAAGTATAAAACAAACGAAACCGCTGCATTAACTCATTTTCAGAAATCGTCAGCTGAGGTCGAGCTTTTTTTTAGCTGTAATTTAACGCTGCATTTATTATGTACACAACCGCCGCCATCGAGGCAGTCAGGCAAATTTATTCACTTAAATCGCACAAAATGAAATTCTGTTAAATGAAATGAAGTTCATCTAGGCGACTGTTGTTGTTTTCAAACTGCCAAATGCTATTTCCAGACCATTACATCCTCAGTAGAATCTAGCAGCGGGACATCCTTATGCCTACGGCGCAATTTAAGCAATTCAAGCCAGCAAGGGCTACCGTCACGCAAACTTTAATTAAATTAAGAGCACACCTTTTGTTTCCCTGCTACGGATTGGAATGCACAGCTGTTCTCAGCATTTATCTCTCTGTCCCTCTGTCTCTCTGCCTCTGCCTTGACCCGCTGTCAGTTTGTATTTTGCCTGGATTGTGTTAGTACACTGCAGTGACGGTATTTGGATCGAGTCGCATGCAGGTCGCTAAATCAGCTATGTCTTGTGCAGCACATCTGCTTTTATTGTTGGACTAACTTGGTTAGCTAGGAGTAAGTATTTAGTTTGGCTTATTTAAATGCCCATTAACTGTCATTAAATTATTTTAATTTATTCGCATTTTCCAAGTAGACGTAGACGTAGACAAACAGGCGCAGGCACAGGCACAGAGACAGTCATACTCTGACATAGAAGCACAAACATATATCATTCATCATTTAGCTGTCTCCATCTCCCGTTCGTGACAAAATAAAACTCAATTGCTCACATGCACTGCGCGTCTTTCGCCGCCATTTTGTACAGCTCGCACGCACACTTAGGCATTTGCATGGCTCGTCCTGCGTCCTCCAATCCGCGCCGCGTCGCGCGCCTTTTTGTTGCAGTTGTGTGTGTGGTTGTGGTCGTTTGCCTTTGCCAGCCGCTTGTCAGTCATGTGGCTGGCTGTCTGTGGCTCTCTTACTCTTTCTCGTTCTCGTTTTAGTGCTCGTTCCCGTTCCCGTTCTCATCCTCATCGTAGTCCACGTCCACGTCCTTGGCTCTGCTTCTTCGCTCGCTCCATTTACTGTATTTTTGATGTCTAAATTGCATTTTATTATGTCGCCTGCAACAACAAAGCGAGCAGCAGCAAAAACTCCATTGCTCGCTCCATATGCTGCCCAGCCCCACACCACCCCACCCCACCCATCCTCGAGCCATCTGCACCCCTCATATCATTGTCGGCTCTCGGCGCTTGTGACTTTGCATGTCGCTGTCGGCGCTGCTGCTGCTGCTGATGTCGCTCTTGTTGTTGCGGTTGTAAATTTTATTTATCATTTAACATTTTTTACGGTCTTTATGCTGGGCGGGATCCAGCGACACACTTTAAGTGACTTTTGAAGCACTTTATTTTGCATACAAAGTATTTGCCTTGCCACATAAGTGTGTGCATACGTGTGAATGTGGTGCATACCCTTAATACGGCTGATAACTCTTGACTGGGTGGCTGCTTCCGTTCTACTCCACTAACAGAAGTTCGCACTAGACTTCACCTAATGCACTTTTCACAGATATATATATAAAAACGAACTCATCAAATATTCAGATTTATATTTTCTATATTTGAAGGAAGCTTCTTAATTACTATCATTGCCGTAGTCGAAAGAGTTGTAGTACTTACCCATTATTATCTCTTTGTTACATAAGATATAGATTTTCGCATATACATATGTATATCTACTTTATGTATTGATCTTTGCTGCTCGTTAGCCAGTTGTTTAGTAGGTGGAAAAATTCATGAACAGTACAGTAAAGTCCGATTCTCCTTTAGGCATGGTGAATGGCAACAGCTAATTATGTGACTTTATCAAATATTTCATACAGCAATACATAAACTGTGTTGCCTCCAATTACGAAAGCAGTTGAAGGTGAAACGGAGCAGGAATAGTCTTCTTTTATTTCGGCTGCACATCCTATTTGGTTAAAAAAGAATGGAAAACGCGAATAAGTTTAGGTTTTATAGTTTGTCACTAATACAACTTGTAAGTAATAATAACAATAATAATAATAGTAATCATAGAAATACTCAAATTAATAATATTAATAACAATTTTATATCCATAAACATTTTAATTCCTTTTTGCGAAAGTACTAATAGATATAATTTTGTGTCCAAATTAAATTTAAAGTTGACAAAACACACAAAATTGTACACTCTAAACACAATTATAAGCACATTCAGTGGGAAAAAAACAGGCTTTTAATAATGACTGCTCGTGAGTATTGTGTGAGGAGGTGTGTGTTGTATGTATGTGTGCTATTTTCAGCCACAATGTTTGTAGTATTATTAAAAAACTTTTGCATAATGAAAGTTGTACGCCTGCTTTCCAAATTGTGCACGCAATATATTACCAAAAAAGTTTACTGTAGCGAGTTATTTATACGTATAAATATTTTTGTACAAGTTTTGAAAATATGATTTTGCATAGTGTACACGAGCGAAGCATGCCCAATACAATACAATATACACACATACATTTCTGCTAATATGCCGCACTATAATCCATAACTGTTTAAATTATTTCATTTTTATTTTTTTTTTGTAGACTGTGGAATTGTGGGCATATGGGCCGACTCTCCTCTAGCTAAGTATGGGTATGTTTTATCCCTCTTTCCACAAAAAAAAAAAAACGACACTCAGTGAGATGGAGGTTTAAGTTGTTACTTCTTGATGTGCACACAATTTAGTGTAGTCTCTTTTCTGGCTTAGATTTTCGCGATGTGATAGGATTTTTAGGGTTTTGCCCATCTAAACAGCGACACAGGGCACGGCACATGGGAAACCTTTTTAAAACTCGCCGACAGACTCCTAAACACGGATAGGACATACTTATTCAGGTAAATATGTGTCTGCTGTTGGTTAAAATGATTTACGTATTGCCCGTATGCCTGTCTAGCCTTAACGCCCACTTTGGAATATAAATGGCTTAAATAAGTTGCCAATTACCAGATGGCTGCCGCATATATTTTCATTTGTGTGCGCAACAGAAATACGAATACAAATAGCCTTAAATAGACTTTCCTCTCTTAAACAGCATTGTATGGAAAATGCCCCATGTGCTATTGGCATTTTTGTTCTGTATCGAAAGCATTCACGAGTATTTACAGTTGGAGTTGTTATATTTAATAACTATTCTACAAATTTTTGTGTGTGCAAATGGTCTTAATTTTAAGATACTTAGTATAAGATTACTAAACACGAGTAAATAATTTTGCTAAACTTTTTTTTTATTAAAATTTGTACATCTGCGGCATATTTCCCTTATATGCTAATGCAATATTTTGTTGTCACTTGTATATATTCCTAGATGCATAATGCTATCTTAGAGATTTACGGTCTATTTAGTGAGTGACTATGTGTTAATATATATCAGAGCCCTGCAAGATAGCTTGAGTTCATAATTTCTGTCATGGCTGGCAATAAATAATTTCCTGTCAGCTTGATAACAGGTCTTCAGTAATTGTTTCATGTTTGGAGCATTTGTTTGCTTTGCTGCACGACCTGTTGTTAACAATTTTTCCTCATTATGCGTGTGTCTCTGTTTGGGTAACTTGAATAATAGCCACAGTTGAAATATGAGTCAGGCATGTTTGCTTTTGCAGCTGTTAAGTTTGAAAACTAATGAGTGCAGCGGAGTCAGTGTCTAGATCAGAATTATGGAATTGCATTCCTCTGTAGCATCTGTCAATCAGGCTAACTTGGGTGCAACGTAATACATTTTCGCATGAAACAGAGTGTTTCCAGTTCAGAAAGAGTTTTGATGACAACCTGAGCAGCTAGGAACGTAGTAGTTTTTGAATTTTGGATAATGTGTCATGAAAAATGTATGTAGAGCTCAAAAGCTTTGCAGCTGTTTTCTAAATGGCAATGCTCAAATTTTAAGGCTGCCCCGGCACAGCTGTCCTAGCTCACCCCCGTTCATGAACAAGTTGCCCCTCCATTTTGTCCTTTAGTATCTTAATTGCGACCTTTAATAACAATTATTCGCCTGAGTAGTTGTTTGTGAATAAAGTTTGAATTGTAACTAAAAGGCTTCGGCCATGGTTCCATATCGTTCTCCTGAAAATGCGGTATTGTGTCAGTTGACATAAATCCTTTTATGCCTTTTTGTGCTGCCTATGAATATGGGTGTGTATGTCCTTGCCAACATTATGGTTGTGTGCGCTAAAGATTTTAAAGTGAAGCATAAATAATTTATGGTAATCGCAAAATGTACACACTAGCTGCACTTTAGTTACGCAAAACACACGCACATACAAACACGGGTCTATGCAAACAAGCAACGCATACATTTTCTAACATGAAATATCACTCATACGCCAAGTAAACGTCGGAAAAATTGACCGCCTTTTATGTCCATAAGCTGAGAAAAGTTCCGCTTGTGTTTTAGTACAGTACACGGCTCCTCTTGCGAGTTTGTGACGCAAGCGAACCAATTAAAGCTATCAAGCAAGCCAGAAAGTATATTAACACTAAGTAACGCAGCCCGGTCGGTGTTAACATCAAAAATTACAGCCACCTGAGTCAAAATTTTATGTCGCACATAAATTTGAAAAACCAAAAGCTGGCTGGCCGGGCCTGGCCAACTTTCAAAAGGGGTCCGCGCGTCCCTCGAAATGGGTTAAAAGTTTTAGAGCTGCGGTCTGGCGAAGGGCACCAACTGTTTTCGGTGTAGTTTAGCTGTCATTTTTCAAAAACGCTTCTTTTTGTCGCCATATTTCGCGCACCAGCCAACCATTTGGCGTTGGGGATGGGCCGTTTAATCCTTTCAGGTTGTTGCTCCTTGTTGTTATAGCAACGCAGAAATTATCAAAGTTTTGAGGTGGAAGTGCTGATTAATTTTTAATGTTTAGCAACCCCATTGGCATACGCTTCTGCTTCATTTATCGTTCGCTCTACACAAAGTGCGGAGTCATTTGCCAAATTATAAAGTCATTTTGATACTCGACCGCCGCCTGCGCTCTCAAATCCGACTTTCTAAAGATATGTGCTCTTTCTTTTTACAGTGATGTACCAGAATGCCGTTCTATGACGCATAGGTGACATGCTAGAGGGTTCTACTAAAAGGGTTCATACCTGTACTCCTTCCAGGTATGTGGCGTGTGCGTGACAAATTAATGGTAAGCAATCACAGATAGCAACATGGTGTTTGAAGTCTGGCGCTTGTCCATTCACATGTACAGGCATACATGCATACTTATATTGAATATACGATGTACAGCTAGACACACTCTAACTTTCCCAATACCGCCATACTTCTGTTTAACCAGCCTCATCAGCAGCGTGCTGGATGTCAATTTGACCGCGTGCATGCATGTTCATTGCGATTTGCGGCTTTCGTATTTGCCGTCCGCCGTCATTCGCCGGGTTCTGGCTAGTTGCGGGACAGTTGTCAAACTAGCCACAGTATTCTTAACGAAGTGGTTTTGCGGGTACTGCAATTATAAATTTATGTGCACTGTGACACACAAACTTATGTAGAACACATACATATGTATGTATATACAGATGTGCGCGCCTGCATGTCTATGATAAGCCACAAAATAGTTTATTTGTTATACTAACTGATTATTAGGTCTATTTTTGAAGGGTAATAATTTAAATTTTAAATTTCGGTTCGTCGGCATACCCGTCCTATATATTATTTCCTTGCGCCCTTTTATTATAAAGCTATAATCCATTACTTTTGGGTAACTTTAAGAATGTTGAATTTATATAAATAAAATGCTAAAGAATGCTGCCATAGTAGCAGCAAGAAGCTCTAGCACCAGACTTCCGAGTCAATTAGAGTTAATTTCATTAGTCGGCAATAACTTGCAGCAATTCCATCAGCTACCGCCCGAAACGCTTCAAGCTAGCTGAGCCAAGACTTTACTTTTTTGGCTAATTTTGTTGCTGTTCTGTTAACGCCCTTCCGAAGTTGAACGTCGCGTTTATTTAGTGCAGAATTGTTGTTGTGTTTCGTTACGTGCTTTTTGGTTTTGTTGTTGTTGAAGTTACATTTGGCAATTAGCAGCTGCATTCTCTTACATTAGTCCCTTTGCATTGCATACCCGTCGCTGTGCCGCACTTCAATACATATTTATTAGCCGCATTTGTTGGATCTTAGCTCAATTAAAAAGTTTTACTTGGCTACTTTTCTTCATTTGGAGGTTGGCCTCTGACTCTGACTTCAATGTCTTGTTTGGCTATGCTCTACTCAGTTGTGCTGAGCTGCGGGGGAGAAAGTTTTTGAGTTGCATTGCAATTTTGTAGTCCTCTCTTGCTTTCATTGCAATTATTTTGTTCTAGACACCCAGGGTTAAAAGCTGGTGACTAAACAGTGTTTTACATGGACGACTTAAAACCATATAAACAAATTATTTTTTTAAATTCAACATGTTACAGACACTCATATAATAATCTCTATATATAAAACTATTTGTCCTAACTGACTGACTGACTGATTGGTGATCGACGCATAGCACATCCCGTAAGAGCTATAAAGCTGAAATGTTCACTGTAGTTCTATTTTGTGATGAAGGTGCACGTTAAGACGGAACTTTTCGAAAATTCATTTGAGACGTGTTTCTCGCTTTTTGCAGAATCCAAGCTTCCTCGGTGGCAAATGCGATTAAAAGATTTTTTGGGCGGTGCTTTAAGTCAGCATATATATGTATACCTGCTTGTACATACATACATGTGGGCATGTTTCTTTTGTATAAATGTACATGAAGGACTACATGCCCGGATACTTACATGAACACATACACATACATACATACATACATACATACATACATTTATACAAACATACATACATACATACATACATACATACATACATACATACATACATACATACATACATACATACATACATACATACATACATATTTATGTACATACATACATATTTATGTAAATACATACATATTTATGTACATACATACAAATGCATGCATACATGCATGTATACATTAACACACACCCACACGCACACATGCATACACACACATAAACACATAATACCTATATGCCTTCGCACAAAATACCTATATTGCTATATACTTTGTTCCATATAAGCTCACTATTATAAGTTTTGTATAGAATCTCTACTTTATTTATGGCTAGTAGGTATATATGTAAAATAAAAACTGAAATTATATAAATATCATTTTGTTTGATTTGTAGATACTGTTTATCCCAGTAGATGATTACCAGAATTCCATCCTCCGTATGTTCCTAGTCCCTGAGTGGGTATTGCGTATTGAGGATTTTGTTTGTGCACCACTGTCCGTACAATAGGCACTTTAACTGGATACGGGTAGTAGACGGGAGTAGCTATTGGCTTTTCCACTCGGTAGGGTACCCGGCGCTCCACCACAAATGGAATCGGTCGCTCTACAGCCACTGGCTTAACTTTCTCCAATGGTATTTTGACTTCCTGAAGTTGAGGCACGGCCACTGTCTTCGAGACGGGTATCTTGATAGGAATTGGCTTCGGGATGGCCGCGATAACAGGTCGGGAAACGCGTATCTGAACCGGCTGCTTGTAAGGCACGTGTTGTTTTTGATAGTGAGTTATTGGTACGTGCTTGGTGATCTCAATATGCTTCGAAAGTGGAAGCCCGGCGATGGCTTTGCTGCTCGATGCGGTATGATGAACGCTAGTTGTGACAGGAGGCAAGGAGTTATGAGTACTACCACTGTCCGGAAGATCGGCAATGCGACCCTGTGCCTGAGAGTAAAGCAGTTGCTGATCCTCTTGTTGCGGCTGTGGTTCCGCCCGGTAATGTTGGCTGGGTTCCCGTTGTTGTCGCTTGACAGGCAAGTCGAATTCGGGGCGCAGCCTACTAGTGCCATAAGCAAACGTGCTATCGTCGCTGACTTGTCGTTGGGGCAGAGCCACCCTTTCCTGCTCTCGGCCTACAGCCGGATGGCGATAATTGGAAAATTGCTCAATATGATAATCGCGCAGAGGCGACACTGGCGCCCGTGGCTGATATGAATAGCTTTGATAGTCGGGCTGCTCTTCATTGGCATCGAGCTCATAATTTGCCGTATTAATGACAAAATCGATTTTGCCCTGATGCCGAGCATCGTACTCCGACTGCAATCTGTTGTTGTAGCTCTGTAGCGCGGTCGTTGGCACAAAGCCGGTGGCTGTTCCACTAAGAGCACTGACGGCTTTTGGTTCATAATTTGCATATGGTGCCGCTGCCAAGTCGCCCACGCCATCATCTAGCGGTTGGCCGTCAGCAGCTGCAGTGGTTGCGCCATAATAATGTCGTGTACTCGTATATCCTGCTAATCCTGCAAACGGCTCCATGTTCGGGTCATGGTAATTGCTTCTGGTGTGTTGCTGTGAGAGCAAAGCTGGCGGCAGTTCACTCAGAAGCGGCTCCATCGGCAGCGACGCCATTATCGCGGCAGTCGGGCTCATTGTTATGAATAAGAACAACAGCGTAAATAGCCCGGACCACCTGAATTCATTGATCATTAATGGATTGTTTGTACATTGCCAATTTCGACGTTGTACGTCGCTGGGTGTCTTCATGCTGTTGGTTAGCCGAGATTACTTGACAACGCGTTCTTTTGCTTATATCAACTAGCTAATCCTTGCTGGAGAGCACAGAGAGCAGGGCACTAAGGCGCTGCGCTGTTGGTTTTCAAGTGTGACATTGCGTAGACTCAGTTGCGTTTTTATAGCCCTTACGTATGTGTAATACGATACACACATGTCTGGTTAGGCCTTTGAGCCAAGAGTCAAGTTCATTGCTTCGCTTGGTTTCTATTATTAATTGCGTTCACTTTCACCTAAACTAAAAGAGGCGCCCTTGTCCCTGTCCACTATCATGCGAAAAGAAGGTTCATCGATCCACAGAAACACCATCTGCATCATATTTCACATACATCGCGCACATACTCATCACACACTCATCATTACATGGCGTCATCGACCTGGTATATAGTATGTGTTTGCGGTTTGCGCCTGGGTTTAAGTACACACGAAACTATCGCCATGCCTTTGCTATGTTGCAGTCCACCGCCGTCGTCGCTGCTCATGTCGTTGTCATATGAAACTAATTTCCGGTATTAGGCTGTCGCACTTTCGATTTCAGTTTCATTGTTGTGTATCCAGAGTTATCTAGCTTTATGCTGAAGGTGTTTCAGATTTCTTGCATAATTTATAGATGACACGTTCAACTCTGTCATAGCCATTGGCAAGCGTTGGCGTTTACGAAAATCAGAATAATTTCTCACTACATTCCGATCGAAATTCTTGCTTTGGGCACCATGAGTAGTGGCTGCTACCTGCAGCTCATTCATCATTTTTGCTTGCATTTAGCTTGAAAAAGTTCGCTAACTCCGGACCCATTTGTGCCGTCGACTCACTCGTCCACTTACTGAACTCCTTCTCCCGTTTGCACAATTGCTGCTTGAGCTGCGCCCGAAATGACAGCCCAAAGTGTACGTAAAGTGGATTTTTTTGCCATTGAACGAGGTTAAGCTTCGTTAAATTTTGCGCAGCGTAGCATCAAGCCCCGAAGTACCAAACTACTCAGCATCCTACGTAAATTAAGTTTCCAAAAAATGGATATAATGGGTATCGTATCAATATATATTAGTTGTGATCTTCCTGACAAAGCGCATCATATTGTCTTTTTTCTTTTTACAAATTCTAGTTACATGCATTTACAAATATATATAGATCGAATGCTTCTTCCCACATTGGAAATATAATAGAGAGAATCGTATAGTCGAGCGTTTGCTTCCGTTTTGCTTCTAATTACTGAAAATGCTTTTAAGTCTTGTGAGGCATATTTAAGCAACTATTCATAGAAAGCCCAGTTGGAGTTGGCTTGTCACTGGAAACCATAGAAACGGACCTCATAATAGCTCCTACACATTCAAACATTGTTGAAAAAGTTCAAAATTGCTTTTCGCCTTGCACAATATCCATCATAACATTAACTGCAGACGGAGAAGGTGCTGGTGACTCTTTTTGCTGTGACACTGAAAGTTCATTAAGTTTCGTTAAAACGTTAAAACGTTAAAATGGGGAAAATGCCAAGAAAAAGAAGCCTGAAAGGCCATGGTTTTTATTTTTTTGAATTGACTGACCCAGCTTCGACCTCCGTTCGTCAAGCTGAGGTTGTCCGCTGGGGTTGCATGCGAATTTAATCAAGTCATGCAATAAAATTTACGGTTTGCCGACTGGAGCTGCCTTCTTGGTCAAGTGTGCGCTACAATGCTCGGCCTGTTTTGTGTGGGTCGGTGACTTGTTGAAAATTTGCTGCCAGGTAGAGGATACCTTGTTGGCAAGGCTTGTACTTTTTACAAGTACTAATATTTGTTTTTTTTTTACCGCGAGTATGTTCAGCCTTCTGTCTGACTTAAAACAATTTGCGGTTCTCGGCAATGCTGGTTGGTAAAAGTTTTAGGTATTTTTTTGTTTTCGATTCAAGGAAGTTTTTAGAATTCTTTGCAGTCTTTGCAAATGAGGGCATTCTAGCTTTTATTTGCTTGGTATGCTAGTGCACCATGCTTTTAGTTTCTTTACAGTCTCGGATTTTGGTAAAATGCCACTGTTGCATTAAGAATACAAAAATACGATTTGATCTTTAAGTGGCTGAAAATATATACATACATACATACATGCATATAGTAGGTGCTTTAATGTATTAAAAAAATTAACATAAGATATATGTATTTTGACCAGGCCTTAAACGAATGCTCCACTGTCGGCTTTCTCTGGTGTGAAAATTTGCAATCAAAATTCCACGACGCGGCGCTTAATTGTTTTTCATTTTTTTTATTTTTTGCCAGGCAGTTAGTTGGCTGTGGTGGAGTCTACCCAAAGTTTCTTTTTGCTTGTCTTAGCTGGGCAAAGTTCACTTTTTGCTTTTGTTTTTTTGTAAGCAAGCATCATACAAATGCAAATTTCAATTACGAGTATAGCTGGAGAAATTGAAATGCTTTTTGAAATATTTTCATTTCGTCGCTCATAAGAAATGCAGCTTCGGTTCAACTTTGTTCACTTCAACTTCGCTCCCGGTCCGCTTGTCAACATTCGCGCGCATTTCATTTGCATTTCGAATGCGTGAAAACTTTCTCACAACCAAAAATTTATTTGCGAATTTTGTAACATGTGTCCAGTTGGCGCAAGTCGAAAACTTTTCACTTCAAACTTGGCTGCTGGGGCGATGGGGTAGATGCCACTACCAAATCACTTTGGTTTCTTTGGTTAATGAAAATTTCATTCAGAATACCGGCAAAGTTTTTCATTGTATGTCAGTGCTCGCCCGCCTGTCTTCTTGACGGCTATAAGCCAGCGGCTCATTGGCCACATCGGGCCATTTTGTGGTTGGATTGATGGCGACTACGAATTATTTCATTTAATTGCCGCTGAAATATTTAATATTAATTGATGCTCTTTAATTGCTTCTGCGGTGTTGGCGGCGAAGCTCGTGATTCTGTTGTCGACCAACTCATTAAAAACACATCAACTGGGTAGCTCATCACCCGCCCTGTGGCTAAAAGTCGTATTATTAATCTTAATAATCACTACATATTGCTTGAAAGAATCCAACTAAACAATGCCAAAGTTTGCAAGACAAAGGACATAACTTTATGTCCGCATCCCAACTAAGCATGAAATCGTCGACGCAATGCTTTGCGTCCAGCTCGTATGCATTTTATTATACTGGTCTGTATTGATCCTTTAATTTTCTCATTTCCCTAGTTATGCCAACTTTCTGTCGATATTCGCAGTCTTTCTTTGTCTGTGTCTAACGGCTTACCTTCGTAGTGGGTAAGACTGTTTTGCCAAATTTTTCGGCTTTGTGTGATTTTTGCTACATTAACAAATCAAAGTACGAGTTTTGATTCGCGTGTGCTCGATTAGTAGTTACGTTTCACAAATTAAATTGGTTCCGTAAATCATTTACCAAATACATTTAGCCTTTGCTTCCAAATACATCAATATATAATGTGAACTTAGTAACTTCTCGTCCAAATGTTGTTCTAGTAAAATACTCGATAACATGGCACATTGTCGCATTGTAATCTTGAGCATTTTGTTTGAACCCTGCACGATATACATATGTAATAATACATTCCATTAAACGGCACGTGGCATACAAACGGTTTTAGGCAAGAGCCACTCACGTTCATATGACAATTTTCTTATTGACGTACAGCATTTTTATTCTTCGTCCAATTTGCAACGATGGCAACTCCTGGTGACTTTCTGCCCCGCATGGTTGCCGCCAAGCGAGTAAACTAACGAGAACTGACACATCTGACTGACACATCGGACAGCATGCATGAAACTGTAACTAAGTATCGCTTTTAGATGCATTCCAACTGCTAAGGATTTGATGGACTGCATTTCATTAAATTAATATAGCTACATTTGTGCTCTCGGCAGTTAAAAGCATTGCAAAAATACTGTTAGTAGCTTGTCAAGTCCTAATATGGTTCGGGTTCGGGTACGGCCTTGGATAGAAATGCCCATGGGCCAGTGGGTTTGTCTGTCGGCAGTAAATATGAGGATAACCAGAAATTTGTGGCCTGCCGCGCAATGTTATCGCATTTGAATCGAAAAAGTTTCGTTGTTTGCGATATTTATATAGTTTTTGGTACATGTGGCACACACATTTACATTCAACCACCACAATCAAATCTACACACGCGGCCCACTGGCCACAATTCGTTTATTCTCTCTGAAATATAGTGTTTTATTGAGTTGTTTTGATGGTTATTTAATGAAGTGCAGTTTAGTTTTTAACACACTCCCGCCAGCCTCTAGTTGAAGACACGACCACGAGTATGCAAATTGTAATATCGACCAAATGGACACCGAGTGATTGCTGCAGCATTTTAGACACACGCAATATACGCATATTGTTACTGCATACATACCGGAAGCTTACTGCTTGTTTTGCCTCTAGCATGCATCCAATTCAACATATTTTCGTTTATTTTTTAGCAAGTGATTTGCTTCCACTAATAAATCAACTGTAAATGCAACCGACCATCCTGATACCTTTCTGCAACGTGCATGGCAGCATGTTTGCTTGTTTAGTTTTATCCATATTTATTTTCATGGCTAAAGCATTTTCATAAATTGTTTTGTTGATCGGTTTGTTAGCTGTTTCTTTCCTTGTGGGGGTATTATTATAATTTTGCCATAAAATGTGTAACGTATATGTGCAATGTACATATAAATATATATAAATATATGTATTGTTAATTAAGGCCAAGTCCGTCGCACAGATATGCTATTTTATTACAAGCAGTGAAAATATCGCGGTCGTTATAAGTATTATGCCATAGGTCATTGTTTGAAATAGTTTATCTTTAAGATATCTTGTCACGTAAAAGTTTCTCTCGCTTATTAAAAATTTCGGCAAATACAACGATCACTGTCATATCAGATAGCCCATATAAAAAAATATGGGTCCTATAGGATCATCGGTCGAAAAAACTGTTTTGTGTGTGGAATTTATCCGTTCTTTATTGTTTAATTATACGTAATCAATTTAATGCCACATCCGTTGGGCAATTAGCGTGTGCGCTGCAATTAAGTTTTCAACGTAGTCAAAACATCTTGGGCTAATTATTTCAGGGCAGCAATAGAAAATGTTCTTACAAGGTATTCCGCCTTCCGAACGAGTCCTTTAATTAGCATTCGGGAAGTTGCATACTTCCTTTCCCTTTGTCGGCCACTTAAAGTGCATGTGCAATGCCCAATGCCCAATTATGAGCAATTAACAACCTGACGCGCAGCCTGAAAGCATTTAGCTGCCGTTGACAGTGCAACAATTTTAATTGCAAAATATGCCTTGAGGGTAGGAGAAGTCAAGTCGTCTTAAAAATTAACCGCACAAGCAGCATCAAAAATATAATTAAATACGTATGCACAGTTAATTAAATAATTACCCCTCAGCGTCTACGAAATGGCAAACTTATTGAAGTCATTATCCTAATCAGCTCAGTGGCATAGCATGTCTGTCGAAGACTTTTACATGCTGATGAAGATAAGCGACAGAAAAAGTCATTCATTGTCCAAGAGTGGTTCTTCTTAGTGTTTGCAGCAGACGCAACATGTAAGCAATACCAAAGTGCCATAAGCGGAAATCAATTTCATAGTAATGAAAGTCACCGCACACACAGACATATAGCCACATCCCAGTAGGACACGGCTACACCAGTTGTGTGTGCTAAGGGAATGAAGCGAACGTTATTGGCTAGGAGAAGGCGACTTTGTGGTCCTGCCAGCACAATGTAAGCCTCGGCAGTCGCCCTTATTGAATTTCAATAGCGCATGCACAGCGCAGAGGCAAAAAGTATAACCACAGTCGTTCTAGTAAGTATCTATTGCCATGGCCATACATACGGCCATACGCTCTCCTACACTTATTTATACTTATGTGTGGCAATGACAAAAGCCAGACCGGCATACGCACTAGATGCTCAAGCATCTCATGCCAAGACAAGGCAAGACAACCAACAACTTGTTGACCGGATGTGTGGCGGCAATAAGGACTGTAAATGGGATTATTTGTGTGTGCCTTCTGCCGGAGTCAAGCAAATTGAATTTATCTTAATTTTTCGTAGCATTTGCGGCTGCAAAAGGCGACTTTTTCAGGGCTGATAGCTCCAAAAGTATGCTCTTAGGTCATTTTTACTGAATACACTCTTTGTTTTTTAAAGTGCTTGTGCCAGAGCAAGCAAGGGCGAGCTCTAACAACTGAACGTATTGCATTGGGCAGGTCTTTCAAATGCTGGTTTCCCTGATCCCCAGGACTTGGCAGCAGGTTGGCAGCAGGTTGGCAGCTGCGCGAAAACATGATGTTGAAAAGAGCCAAAAAGAAAACATTGTACGAATTTTATTTATTTATATTGAAATTAAGTTGCCCAGGGCTGTAGAAATTGTTGCGGTCGCTTCCAGGTCTCTTGCCCATGTTAACCCTTGTAGCAATTTTGTTTTATACCCTGTGCAAGGGCCAGTAAAATGCTGGGTCAGCACTGTCTTTGGATATGTGTTGACTATTGGAATATGGCATGAGGTATCTCAACGCCGAGCCACATTGCGTGCAGTACTGTGCTGTTTCCTTATACCCCACTTCTTTGCTTTCTGCTTTTCGTACAAAGCCAGTCAACGCGGATTTGTGTGGCTTGAAAAATTTGAATGTGGTCAGCTTTGAATTTGGTGAACAGCCATGCCTCGGTTCGCATTGGACTTAAATTTATGGCCTTCGCTGCGATTGCAAGTAAATTGCTTTGGGTTTTCAAAGGCTGCATTTTTACTAGATGTGACTTTAAGGTGAAGTCTTCAAAAATTAAAGCATTCGTCGCCCCAGCTTACAGGTTACTTAATAGACTGGGTGTGTGTCAGCTAATCCAACATTTCGTGCGCCAGTTGGCTAAGCTAATGGTAGCAGTGACTCATTTTAGCCTTCCTTGGTACGTCTACTTTATGTACATATGTCACCTGATATGCATAATAAAAGTTTTATAGCGAAACCAGAAAACAGACATATTCCTGCCACTTTATGACTGCGTTTTGGCTGCGTTATCCTGACATCCTGGCAAATATCGACAAGCAGTCCATGCTTCTTTCTACTCTTTCACGTCTATAGCTAACTACAACTCTTAGTTGAGCTTAACTTTCTAAAATGTCTTCAGTGATGGTGATTATTTTGCAATCAAAATCATTTGCATTTAACGCTCGCTAATTGGCCCGTTTTGTGATGGAAATTCATGCTAAATAGCCCTGCTGTTGATGCCTCGGCGAGCAAACGATTATAATAAAAGCCATTCATATAGAGTGCAAAAAATATTGCATACAAATGGGCGTTGGCTGTGTGTTGCATGAATGCAGTTTCTACAAAATGCGTTTAACAGCAGCAGCAGCAGCTGCAGCCACACAAAGCAACACATTTGCTGCATTTATTGCATTTTTCCGTTAACTGGCTCGAACTTCACCCACACACGCAGGGCATAATGGGCTATAGGCTGCCGCTTTGTTACCAGCCATCTTTGCTACCGCTGATATTATAGGAGCTGTTCTGATTGTGGATGTGCTCTTGCTGTGATAAATGGATCGGAAAATACGCGTACTTGAAAACGGACGCCTAGTTTAACACGTTGTTTGGGAACTACACCTCGGTTTTGTTGAAAGTTTCCTTTGTCCTGTGAGGCTGTAAGGAATATGGACTTTTTGGTTACACGTGCATAATAAAAATCGCACTCTGTGAGCACAGTAGGTTAAGTTGTTATCGATTATGGTTTGAGTTCCACTTAACACTATTTTACATAATATCTATCGCTACAATACTAATTTTTGGTTGATTCTTTAGCTATGCAAGTAGTATGCTTGTAGGGGCTACCGCTGTCAACGCAGCCTTGCTCACCTTTACCGACTTTTCATAAAATATTTGTTTTGGGTTACCCTAGCAGCCACATGTGGTGGCTGTGTGAGCATGCTTTATGCACTCGTCTGTGTCGCCTCATTGGGCGCTTCATTCGAGCGGCAAATGTTTACACCCCAGCAGTTAGTGGCAACGCATGCGTTGCCTCAAGGTGTATACGTGTCAAGGAGAATTCATGAAAAATCCTTTCGTGTTGGCTGTATGCAGTTTACACTGTTTTTGCGCCGATTGCACAATCAGAGAGCAGGCGTTAAGTGCTTCGAAATTGGCGTGACACTGTGCAAAGTAGAACCACAAGCTGCAATTGTCATGTTCTGACTGAGTTCTCACATTATTCGGTTAAGAAGTGAAAAAATATGGTTTACAGCTGTTGAATGTTGAGTCAACTCCTTATGCCTCACACTTTGTGCAGTCTGTTGCCCACTTCAGTTATCATAATGTAGGAATTTTCACAAGTCATCAATTTTTGCCGAAGAGCTAAGCAGAGCCAAAATTGACAAATAGCTGAGCAACGCTCCCAACGGATTTTGTAACATCATATTTGATGCTCACTCCATCTAGGTTTGTTTGATATCTAGTTTTTGCTCTTATTTTGCTATTTTGCATTATGGCCTGCATCCTGGCATCTGCCACCAGCCGGTTGAGCCGCCCAGCCAAGGTGCACTACTCACCCATGGTATTAGTCTGGCATCCGGCAGCACATGCATTCTAAGTTTTCAACTCAGCGCCATTTGATAAACGGTTCAAAATTAACTTGGCTGTGCCGCCCCAGCTCAGCAAAGTTGCTATGGCGTGTGGCTCAGGTTAATCAATTGGGTGTGTCAGCTCAATATGTGGGTGTGTGTATGCGTGAGCTTGTTTGTGTTTGGGTAACTCAGTAGGCAGGGAATATACTGAAGTATAAAATTGATGGAGCACGTACTAGTCAGACATTTGTTTCCAACTGGAGCAAAAATTATAAAAATTTGTTGATGTGCTGCATCAGAGTTAGTTTAACTTTGTAGAAGAAAAAAGTTACAAAAATATTTGGAGCTCACGGCAAAAGGGACAACAGATGTCTGTACAGTATACACTTTCCGGTAATTTATCTTGCCTTGTGGGTCTTTTTGTGGCATTGCTTCCACACATCTTTATGGAAATAAAAAATTCGGGAAGAAACTTTTATATTTTATTTTTCGCAGTTTCGCGTGACGGCTGCTGCCAACCTAATGAAATTTGTTTTTCGTTAAATCTTATTCCTGAGTTGCTTTCTCTCCATTATTTTATTATTTTTTTTCTTTTTTACTCACAAAGTATATGATAGTATCAGTTGATGCTACTTTGCATTGTCATCTATTAGGAATATGTCTCAGCGCGGCTTGGGTATACATTTTTTTCAATGTGAAAAGTTTTTAACCTAAGCTTAACAGTTCATTTACAACTTAAATTATACGGAATCTTCGTGCGAGCCCAGTTTGAGTTTAGTTAGCTTTTTATACACTTGCGAGCGGCATAGTTATTTTTTTAAAGGAGACATCTCTGACTCTAAAAATCTCAGATATATAGTTAGGTTTACTCTCATCAATATCAAATTACTATATCATATACTTCCCAATTCCGTTATAAAATTGACTTTTTGTGTAAAACATCAAATTGTAAATAAACTTTATGCCTGCAAGAAGAAGATGTATCTTCCCTTTTGTTATAGTTTGATTTTATGTTAGCACAAGCTTCTGAGATGGACAGACGGTGAGATAGGAGAAATATTTTGCTGCATTTGTTATTTTTATTTTCTGCTCAAAACTGTCATCAATAATAATAAAAGTGGCGCAAGACACAGAGCCAACAATGAACGGGGCCCATCAGTGGGATACAGTTGGCCACTTGTGATAAAAGAAATGTTGCCAAGGCAGTGATTGCTTTTCCCAGTGCGAATGTGTGTCTCCAAGTCTGTGGAGATGTATTTCTATTTACGTAAGAGTCTATCTCGGTGTGCGTATGAGAGTAGCTATATTAATGTGTGTGCTGTTCATGAAATACACTTTGGTATTCATTCTACCGCAACTAAAAATGTTGACCATAAAGTTTTCCACTGTTATTTTATTTTTGTTTTTCTTGTTTATGTGCAAGTTTTTGCTTTGTGCGTATTGTTGGCCTTGTTCCTATTGTCTTTTTCTTGCTCTTGCTCATAATCTTTCACTGTGCTTAGACCGTCCAAGATTAACACATGGTCACCGTTTGTCACGTATACGCAGCGACTGTCAATGATAATCGTTCCTAGTGTCTGCCAAGGGCGACAACAGCTTACAAATTTCACTTTATTGGAGTTTTATTAGCGTTGAATTAAATTGTGCAAAGCATGTAGAAACACATTGTGGAGTGGGACGTCTCAGAACGTAATTTTCACTGGCTTTTGAGTTGATGGACGTTGCTAATGAAATAAGTTTTCCGTTCCAAGACTTTGTTACTTGCTTTGAATTATGTCCACCTATGTATTGATTGTAGCAAGGTTGAGATTTGTTAGCTTGGCTGTAAAGATCTCATAACATCTTGTTACAAAGGTGGCTTTTATTAAAAAATACAGTCCTTCAAACTTGGGTCGTTAATTATGGTTAATGGCACAGCAAGTCGTAAATCTGTAAGAACGATTGTGTAGTAACTTAATGCCGCCAAAAAAAAAGACGCATTATTCGAGCTCAGAGATCTGCCAAGACGTGGAGGATGCACTTCACTAAAGAATAATCATTTATTCTGAGTGACTTCTATAGGTTAGCTAATAATTTTATAAATAATTTCTGATGAATGATGCTGATGATACCTGATTACCGACTGTTCATTTGACTCGATATACGTTTTCTTTTAAAAATCGAATTTGCTAAACATATCTAAATGTGCATTAAAGAAAAAACGTATAAGAACTCTAAAAGGGAACGTCCGAAGAAATGAACCCAAACAATTCCATTAATGGATTCACTTTAGCGTTACAAACTGAAATACTGCAGACGAGAATGGAAATTTTGTATTTAAATTTCCTTGCAATAATATTTACCTACTATTCCCGCATTGGCGTCAAACTTCCGCACGGACGCCAATACGTTCCCTGGACTAGAGCCATGTTCATGGAGGTAACAGGGGGTCAATTGACAGCCACTTCCGTGTGAACTAATCCCCTTGCACTTCTCTTTTGGCTTTTTTTTGCAAACGCATTTTCTTGAACTTTAACGGCTTGCTCGTGTTCGTCCCGTATTCTCCTTCGTACACATTTTATTGTTATTGTTTGTAATTGAAATGGTGCAAACGTACAAGCGATAAAATGTAAAACCAAACTGTGGACTTGCGAGGGGCATGGAGTGATGCACGTCAGATCCAACGCTATTCATCGATTGCTCCATTTAACAAATTCCGATTTCCGCTTCAGATTTTCGCCCCAGAGCGACTTCCTGTGCGAAGTTTTCCTCATGCTTTTATTGCTTATCCGTAAACCAAACTGCGGCGGTATGCGATTTTTGTCTTCATTTTAATTTTTGTAACTGTTGTTCTTTTATAAGCCAGCCTTTAAAAATCAAGCTGCCTGCCCCAGAACATGTGTCCGCACTGTGATTGTTTATAAGAAAATTCATTTCCAAAGCAAGCGTTATGTGTGAAATAGCTTAGAAACATAACACTGAATGAGGACCGCATATAAATGGTTTGCCTTCACCAAGAAAGATTCATGCAATTCTGTATTTAACGTTATAGGACTATATTATACCAATGATTCAGTAGAGATCTCTGCGGCTGCTAGACATTCAGTTATTTTTCTATATTCTTTCTTCTCTTGACCAAGTCTGTTTGTACTCAAAACAGCAGACGACGAGACGAGTGCAAATAGCGGCGCACGCGTATGCCTGGGGTTTAGGGTAGTTTTTGGTCGTGTTTGCTGAATTGCTTTAAAGCGTGGTATGACTGGCAGGTGGGGCTACGATTTAATTTTTCCTATGAAAATATTTGCACACAACTTGCAGCTACAGATGTAATTGAATTAAAATCTGGCTGACAAAGTCGTGAATGGCCCATGGCAACGGATTTATTTATCCAAGCCCCTGGTAGTGGGTGTCAGCCCGCGATAGCGGTCCACTCGGCCTAGGGCTCTTAAAGGTCTCAATTTCAGTTGCCCACGACTCTTCTAAAGGTTGTGAAAGTTGTGCTTATTTCCCGTATATGCCAATGGGTGAGTGGGTGCAGAAGCGTGTGCGTATTAATTTAAAGCGAATTTTCGGCTTAGCGGAAATCATCAAGCATATTGTTGCAGCTCTACAAATTCTCAAAAGCAAACAAAACATTTAAAATAAAAAGAGGGGCGTTATGTACCATGCTCATGTTATTAAGCCTGAGTCGACAGATTGCAAGACCTGTGTTCCTATAAATATCCACTACTTCAATATGAATTTAATGCGCCGAATGGTTTTAGATTTTAATTATTTGATAAAAGTTGAGCACGCGCATTTTATTGTGTATGACGGGACAGTCTCCTAAAATTAAATTATTAAAATTTATTCGATTCCGAAAGGTAAGTTAATTCAATTACTAAATTATGCCGGCCTCGCGATAAAAACCTGAAATGTTGACTAGCGAGAATTTGCATAAAATAGAATAACAATAGTCCGCGATTCATCGACCCTTTGTGCAGGCTTTTCTGATGGCTTTACACAGTTGGCCAGGCCGATATTGCGTTGGCAATTTGCAAAGGATTAGGCTGAGTGCAACAAGCAGAAGCCGATATGAATATGAAACCTAGCATTTAAAGCTGGTAGCTAATTTTGAAACCTTTAATTGAAGGAGGCAGGAGATCACAGAGGCATTAAATATTCTCTTGTAGAAATAACATATGTACGATATATATATCTAAATATTGTTATATGCATTAATGTTCCGCTTGAAAATCTAACCAGCTTAGAACTACCCTCAAGGCACTGGCCAAATCGGATTTAGCACTTTGGTCCAACTGCATTATCTTAAATTATTTGATGCTTCCAAGTAAATAAGTTATGATGAAAATGAAGCCGAGGACGCCACCCAAGATACATATTGCACACAAGTGCTATTTATGAACCAGCACACACAGACACACACAGAATATATTTAAATATGCACTTATCTTTGGGACCGTGTATGGCATACACAGTTGGAACGTTCCCCACATATTGTGCAGATTTAATTTGAGGACACAAATATGTGGTACAATAAGCACCTGAGAGGGAGTATAGAGCGATAGAGTTACAAAGTTTGAAACGAAAATAAGGCAAAATTATGAAAAACTGACGCAAAATGGAAACAGGGTACGAATCGACCATTGCACATAGCACGGGAACTGCAGGACGATGAGAGAGTCCATGCCATCAATCCGAAATACTGACAATTGACAGCTCAGCAAAGCTGAGGAAAGTGTGCATGTGGACAGTTCGTGGCAAAAGCAAGATAACTAAACAAACATACATCCTCGAAAAGGTATGCTTATTCAAATGACGTGCAGTTTGCTTTGGTGGCAATACTACGTTCACAATACCTGTCGTGGTCCTCCGAGTTTCTCGGCTTTGTGGGCCGCAGGGCAAAATAATTTCGAGGGATTTACATAAATACATAAGTTAAATGCACATTTAGCATTTTGAATTTGTAATATTTCTGCAGGTTAGTTGTCGAGCATGTGCTGGGAAGGGGTGCAAATGAATTGTAGTGAGTGTCTGACCTGCATATTCTTTTTTTTTTAATGCTTAACGGCTCGTTTTATGTTATTGTCTGAAACTTGGAAAAGGCGTATAAAGGACGTTGGCTTGCCAGCAGGCATTAGGGGGCCGGGCATGGTATGGTATGGTGGTTGAGTCGGACTTGAATGATGTGCAAATACTAAATGCCACATAAATTGTGCAATTGTTTCAGTGCAGCTGTATCGTTTGGCCTCAAATGCTCTATGTAAAATATGCTGTTCTGCTGTTTGCCATACGAAAATCGTCGCAGTTGTCGTTTTGTGTTTTTTGGTTTTTGTCAGTAACAAGGGCGTGGATGGCCAAAGCCTGAAAGTGATTTGGCCGTACAACATGGCGTATGAATTTTAATATTTAGCTAAGCCATGTGGATAGGGCAGGCGGCTTAGGTAGCTGTGTGGCTTGAATGGATGTATGGCATATGTACATAGCATACAGATATTCTTACTTCACTATAAAACATTTTCATTTTTGCTTACACTTCACCTCTTAGTCTATTCTTGGCTCTACTTTATTATGCGCCGAGGCTAGAACTATTCGACTATTCACTTGCCGTTCTCTACTTTATGCGCCCCGCACTTTGCTATTATTATTTAAAATGCTCGGCTCGGACTATGATTCTGACTCTGTCTATCACGGTTTTCCCTGTCACAGCATCGCCCGGGCTTAGTTTGCAGTGCAAACTGAACCGCACACAGAAACTGCTGCGGCGGCAACTTGGTGATGGGGTTCGGCTTAGCCTTCACCTTTTGCTAGCTGACCAACTGTGTTATTAATATTTATCTTTCTCTGGCCGTCAGCAAAGGCAACTAAATGATTTGCAGAAATTTTTGCTGAACATTTCATAACAAATGTCTAGCCAGCTTCGTTTTTAGTGCTCGACTCTTACTCTGCAAGAAAGGGCACGTTTGTTGCTCAACAACTTTCTTATCCAATATCCAGTACGCTAATTGTGTTGCAATTCTCATCTATTAGCCAGTATTAACCCTGGACAAAACTGTCTGTAGCCTAAGATTGGAAAAATATATAAAAAGGTCTTTCTCAGAGCATTCTTAAGCCTACTATCAGCTTAATATCTGTCTGACTGTCCGAGCTTCAAAACTTTTCACATAGAAAATTCGTAGGTCTGCAACTGAATGGCCTATTAACATGCACGAACTGTCGACTTAGTATGCTCGATTATGAAGTTATGGTGAGTGTGTGCTTCCCAGCTTGCGCAGCTGGAGTGTGTCTAATGGGGACCAATGCGAGATTTATGTGGTCAGTTTCTGCCTCTTCTTAAGCTTGTGTGTGCGTTAAAGCAAATATTAGTTGAGTAATTAGTTGTGCCAGCTTCAGAATTGATGCTATTCCACTAGAGTGTAGGCTTTCATAATGTTCGGGTCACTTCCAAGTATGCAAAGCGAGTTCTGTCAGAACATTGAAGTAGTGGGAAGTAGTGAGCATGTATGAAAATACAGGTTTCTCTTTTGAACCAAGTCGGCATCAACAGCGTTTAATTCAAATGTTGAACAACCCTCTATGAAAGCAATCCTTATAACTTTACATGTACGGCCTTCGTTTAAATATAGACTTGTTCGTTTTGACGTTAACGTCTGTTGAAGTAAATTTTACCCGTTGTTTTGCTTTAAATTTTGGTTTGCACAAAATCGCATCCGCTTGCGACTGAATGTAATATACTACTATCCAAATTGAAAATTCCTATATACGGTATGCAGCTTCAAATTACTAAACTGTCGACACACAGAGACTATTTAATTTTGGGTATAAATTGCCACAAATTTGTGGGTTGGTATTAACAAACGCTTACACTCAAAAGTTTATATTTTATTAGTTTTTCGTATCCGTTTTAGTTTTCCATACGCCGAGAATTCTATTGCTGCATGAACTTAGGTTTATTTTAGGTTTCTAGTCAAATGACTCGTGCAGCCGCGCTCAAGTTTCAATTGGCTTTGCCAATGTTAAAACCAAACCGCATACACACATTCGCTTTCGGTCTCTCTTTTAACATTCTAGCATAGGCATCATTTGCATGAGATGCGATTTGAAACTGATAATTGGATTTGTTCAACTTTATCAAATAGGAACAAGGCAGAAACAAAATTGGCAGGCAACACGACAGCGTTTTGCAAAAGTATTGCTCAAAGTTTCGAACTCATTATAACTTTAAAAATCATACAACCACATGGATAGCTCATAGATTACAATTGTTTGTTTGCTAAAGAAAAAAAACAGTGCTTAGAAAATTAGCAAACATTTATCGGTAGTCCTTCAGCATATTTTGTTAAATCCCGTAAAATGTCAGCCATCACTTTCACGTTTGCAACCACCACCAGACGTTGAAATAATTTGGTTTGTGGCTCTTGTCGTATGTTTGGCAACATTATTGTATGGTTTTTCGGTTGTTAAATCTCGTTAATTTTTAATTAATATTCAAATTTTTTTAATGTGTCAGCCCTGTGGAAGGTCAAACAAACAAATAAAAAAAAAAAAACAAGCAATCTAAACCAAATTTGAAAATTTCAGCTAAACGCTGTGCGTCATCCCACATCCTCTAATTCAGTACGGAGTATCCATTCACATTCATTTTAAAAGTCTCGTATAAGCTACATGCTACAGTGGCTCGGTCTGGATGGCCTTTGAGATTCAGCGGGTATATATTCATCAACGAAAAATATTTCATATTTATTTGCTTTATGGCTGCCAGCATTCGTTGTAATGACCACAAAATTACGTGCCACCTCGTGCACTGCCGCGGATACATTCTCAATTAAGCGATAAGCGGGCTTGGCGGCTGGAGGCATACACACAGTAAATTAAATCTGGTAACAGCTACACATGCAAACGATGCGAACTTAAGTGAGTTAAATTTAAAAAAAAAAAAAAGAAAACGATAGCAATTCATAAAATAATAAATAAAAATTGATTTACCGCATGTCCGGCGCACAAAAAAAGAAAAAGGAGAAAATAAAAGGATACACGCCAGTTTCCTGAAAGCGACAATATGCTCTGGGTTTTCTTCCAACAAGTGAAAGGCCTTCAGATAAGTATTTTGCATGCTTGTTGGCGGGGATGCAGCACCAGAAACAGCAACAACATTACAATAAGGCCATGTCAAAAACAGAAATATGTCATAAGGTATTTGCAACGAAATGATTTTTATTTAAAACAGAATTGTGCGTCACGCAAAGGCCAGGGTCCAGTAAAAGTAACAACAAGGACAACACACACACAGTGCAATACCAATGCACTTGCAACAATGAGCCAAGCATAACACACTCTACATACATGACATCAAATATGTGAGCTTAAAAAAGAGAAGTAATCTTCGGGGGTCATTGATTTAATACCCTCACAAATATATTTATTATATTTATTTCATGATGAACGCAAAGTTCTTGTTATCCAAACAAGCAAATTTAATGCAAAATTGCTTACATATAAAGTTTTTAAAGCTTATATGCGATAAAAAACCTTGGAAAAAAACATCTATAATTATATAAGTACGTTACACATTATATGCCATAATGGTAAGACCCTATGCAAATGCATGCCAAATGGATACAGTAGCGTGAATTCAGAGACAGAGCAGCGCACAGATTGCGAAATATTTGTCATAATACTTTTAAGTTCATGTCAAGCAGAGATTATGGCTCTGTTTTCTGATTGACATGTGCCAGTCAGCCAGTCGTTCGAGCAGTGGCAGAAAAACTGGAAATAAAGGCTACACGGTTTCAGTCAGTGGCTTTATTTATTATTGTATTCGCAGTTTGCCTTTCATTTTTCATATGCCATATATGCAAGTGTAAGTTTGGAGGGCCATTCGTTGCGTCAGTGAATTCTAATTTTTTTTTTCATTTCATTTCGGGGTCAGCCAAATCAAAAAGCAACAATAGGTAACTGCAAAATGTAAGAGGGTTGTGCAGCACCTTTGTATATTATCACATATTCCGTTTAGCCATCGGCACATTAAGCCGAATCGGAAGCCATTTTGACTTCGCCACGCGTCCACCTTGCATGTGATAAATGATTGCTGGAAATAAAAAATAAAACTCCAAGCAAGGCCTCTTTTAATCTATTGACAGATTTTCCTTTTACAACATTAATCATTTGTTGCGATCTTCGTTTGCATCGTTATTTAATATAAAACTTGACCCAGATTTGTTGAAATCATCATTGTAAATGGGAAAAGGGTATAATGGTTTTGTGGCAACGTATGTAACAGTAAAAATTAATATCAAAACCCATAAGGTATATAAAATTGTCAACAGACAGGTAGATAGTAGTATAAAATATGAATATAAGACACAAATTGATAAACAAAGAGATGAGCAATTAGGGCGCTTGCGATGTCGAACAGAAGTTGAAATTATGTATGTATAATTAAAGTCATGGTATGTATGAAAAACCATCCTGATAAATAAATACAATACAATGCATAAACTTACTCAGGATCAATAGCCTAGTCCGTCTATCCATCCGTCCGCATGAATAAACGCATTGATCTCACTTGGTCCGGTTTTATAAAATCCTTATCGAAATTCTGTATTTTTTCCATATCTCGGTGTTAGATCCAACAATTTTGTTAAATATACTCTCGTATAATATAAAGCATTTCACTCACAGCTCTACCGTTTCCTAAACAATGAAAAAATGAATTTTTAGAGGTATAGTCACTTACAGATATTTGGATTTTATAATATGACCTAAAAATTTGATAAAGATCGGACAACAAACACCGATTCAAATAAGCAGCAAGCGGCGAGTATGTTGTATATGTTTTATGGTAAGAGGTAAAAGGAAGATAGAATGCTTGTAACGGCAGCTTGCGGGGTCCAAGGAATTCCCTAGTCGGGTTAGTCTCGGCTAGCTTCTATTTTTTATTAAAAAAGTTTTTTGCCCGAAAGCCCATCAATTATGTATTTCAAAACGCACACTTACAAATAGGGCAGTTAATGTTGGTTGTATATTAATTCGATGGCTTCATTAAAATTGTATACAGTTTTGGTTTGATTGCGGAATAAATTTGTTTAAGTACATAAGACTTGTGGTTCATTTGGGTAAACTCTGTATTTGATAGTGCAAACAGGGGATTTATAGCCCTAAAAGGGGTATATGAATGCTGTCATGCGCAGGAATACAAATATAAAATAGGGGAATCGAGTTTCAGGAAGTCAGCTCAATTCGGAGTAAATAACTGGATGGATGTTTTACCGATTTACAATTATGTTTAATGGCATTGTATTGCAAATTAAAACACTGTTAATATTATTTTATGGGCGCATTGAATTTCGACTGGTCGAGCTGACCGTTTGTGCATGAACGGCAATCTACAGTTAAAAATTAATTTTTAATTATTTAAATTGCAATATTACAAACGTTTTACAATGTTTTGGGGGTTTGAGTGGGATGAGTAAAATACTTTATAAAAGACTAGGTTTTAACTCAACCTTCATAAAACTAGGAGATAATGATTATAGTCAATCTATACTTGTTAGTTTTAAAATGGGTATAAGCAATCGAAACAAATCGATATTGAAATCTTGTTTTTTGAGAAAATATCTTAGGTTTAAGCTAGAGTCACCAAACTTGACATGTAGCTTCAAGAATAGAATATACATATCGAGTATCTTTCATTTTATAGCTACTCATGAGCTCCCTCTGCATTAAGCTCCCTACATATATCCAACATCTTATCAACATCAAATCACTATATCTTATAGCTGTCATAGGAACGATCGGTCGAAAAGTAGATTCTTTTATTAAACACTTAGCACACAGCATATAATTCGGCAGCTGCTTGGCAGAGGATCAACAAGCATCTTTTCTCTGATTTGCCAAATTAAGCATATACGATTTTGGGGAATCAGCTGGTAAAGACATTGGCAAAGATTGGTCTAAATCTAATTGGGCGGAAATAATTTGTAAATAAAATTATCCACTTAAGAACCATGACAATTGCCTTTGTTTCTATCAACTTTGTGTAAGCTCAAAAATTTAAGAATTTGCTTTAGGTGCACTGCCTAAAAATGGACTAATGATAAATAAAATTTGCAGGTGCTTAAATCTTATGCAAATTTTGCTAGACGGCACACTTATGCTTACCTACACCAGTCATACAGCCGCACACACATGCTCGTATTCACGCGATAAGAACCTGCATATTCATAACTCAGATAAGCGCCGCTCCTGCTGTGGCTCTGGCTCTGGCCAACTTTCAACCTTGATACCCTGCCGGTACTGTCAGGCTAACATTTTCGGCAACCTAAATTCACGTAAATTATGTTAAAGTGCAGACCCTCTAAGTCGTTTGGTCTGTCTGAATATGGGTGTGGCAACCAGGAATATAAAGTGCGCAAATGCATGAAAATATGCTTGGGCATAGACGTGTGTAAGATAATATTTTTGCACATACTACGCCTCAAAGCCATAAAATTTCATAATTTATAAATTTGAATATCCCACACAGAAATGCTTCAAAAAGCCCACGTATGTGTGTAAATGTTTTTGAACAAGTGTGTGAAGAAAATGCTGCACTCTGTTCAGTCAAATTGGACCTTTATTGCTTTGACCGAACATCTGGCAAGAGAAAATAAAATGGCAGTCGACTAGAAATAGGCTTATAACTAGCATACTATCGTGCAACGCAAAATAATTTGTAAAGAAATATAAAATTTTCCTTAATGCTATTTGTTACGTTCAGTCAATTTCATCATAAATTCTTAAATTCCTAAGTATATTTTATTTATGAAACAAATCCCATTGACAGTTGATGCAGATTTTATGAAACGATTGTCACAAATTCATTTAGTGTAAAATCAAGTATATGTAACATGTACGGCCAACAAGAATTTCAACTCAAGTCCATCGTGCACGCTCACACAAAGGATACTTGCCATCAATTCGTAAAACTACCAAAATACTTCTCTTATTTGACCAACTCCACCTTTAATTCACACTGAACCCATTAAAAATATGTACAAAGGGCATATTAGTTATGCTATAAGGTATACCATTGTCAGAATTAATAGCCGATTTAGTCCATAAATATGAATATACTTAAATATGGTTAAGAAACGCAAAGGTTATTAAGGGAAACGTAGATACTAAGTTAGAGGAATTTCTGTAAACATGTTAAGACACGCATTCATGTTTTTTTTTCAATTGTATGTTATGCTAATGTTTTAATTCCTTTTTATCCATCCAAATCCTAGTGATTTTTTTTGACTGTAAAATATGATGATAACGCAGGGTTAGGGTATCCCCCCGTCGTGCACTCCCGACAAGCACTTTTACAAGTTCCTTATTGCATTGAATTTAATTGATGTTGAATTTTTGCCTTTCATTTCATTTTGTGGTTTCACTTGGTTTCACTTATTAAAACCCCAGTTAGTGTGTTGAATTACGAAAAATGTCAAATAAAATTATGAGAATGAATAAAAATTAATTTAACTATACAAATGAAACTATATAGAAGATAAACAATAACCTGCTTTATGGCATTGCGTTCCGGTTTAATCGTATGCGTCGCAAGTACATAAGCAAATCTTAATGCTTCTATTCAATAAACTAACCACTGAGTTTTGACCCCCGAAAACATTTAAAGGGCAGGTTTAATGGCATTTTCTCTGGAAAAAAAACTTCGTTACAGGAGTACATATATTTGTTTCGCCTTAGTATGGAACATTGGTGTAAGGACATCAGTATAGATTTTCTGTTTTGCTTCGTTGTTCATGTCTTAAGAGTTGAAAGCAAACAAACTGCGCTTTTGAGCAATGCGCGTTCTTGGTTAAAAGTAAATTATATGTACGTAAGTACGTGTGCGCTCGGTCTGTGCCAGTTGTGGGCATTGCTATGCACCTGGGTTAGTGGTAGGTTTTGACTGCGATGTGTGTCTGCTAAAAGCGTTTAAACTCAAAGGAGTTGAGTGAAGAGCTCGGAAAAGTGCATCAAACCAGAGCGCCGCATTGTGGAGAGCTGCCTTGGCTTTGTGATGTTGGTATTCAAGTTTTGAGAACACTAACAGGCATTCTGGTGCAATATAAATTTATTACATCAAACAGGTGTCGCGAGGCTGGGGCGAAATTGCTTCTCCCTATACGATCCACGTTTCCTTTACACACTTAAGGACGCTTCCGTACAGATCCGCTAGCTTTAAGGATGTGTGTTTGCAACGCAGCATGCGATGTCGC
Source organism: Drosophila borealis (assembly GCA_035045885.1). NCBI lineage: Eukaryota > Metazoa > Arthropoda > Insecta > Diptera > Drosophilidae > Drosophila > Drosophila borealis. The sequence continues at coordinate 235,899 of JAWNOR010000013.1, read as the reverse complement.
AAAGCTTCAATGAAACCATTGTGCCCCAGAATGCCGCTGTTTTGGGTATTGAAAACTGTAAAGATTACATCGATCACGTGGGCCGACAGAGGAACTCCGACAAGCACATCAGAAATGTGTTTAAGTGTTCCTCGGGATATGTCTGCACCTGCAAGATAATGATAGGACAGTGCCGTTTCTATGTCTGGCAGATGTTGAACGAATTCAAAGAATGACATAAACTCATCTTGTGTTATGCCGCGCTTAAGCGGTTGAAACTTCTTGTTGATACGTTTCAGTGTTTCCGTCTTCTCAGCCTTTGACATAGATGAACATTTCAGCAGTAATTTAGCAAAGCACACCTCGCTGATTGTTTTATTTGGCGGCTTATTCGCATCCGTTGGCTTGCGCTTCTTCTGAAGTAAGTTGAACTCGAGCAGAAGAACATCGTGCTGTAGCTGGCGCCTGAACTCTAGAAACTTGTCTAGGCTCAGCTTCTGGGTTAGGTGCGGGCCAAAAAAATAGAAGTGTACAGCAGAGATGTTCTTGAATCGATCATCATGGGTGATGCCCAACAGTAAAATGTTCAAATCCTTTATGCCGAGGTTACCATTTTCCTGCTGATCAAAAAGTCTGAAGCCTATCTTTAAGTTTCTCTCTGGCATTGTCAGCAGCATGACCAGGTACAGAAAATCACAGAAGGTGATGAGGCCATCTGGTCGAAGCTTATAAAATATGCTGTCCTTCGTCAAGCCCTTGAACTTAAGTTTTTTTACTTTTTCTCTGGTCATATTGCGGAACTCGTTTAAGCCCAAGCCCTCTGGCTGCCTTAGGCCTGGTCTCAATGAGCGCAAAAAGTCGACGGGCGTCATAAAAACTTTCAATTTGCCGGCATCATTCTCTGTCTTGATCGTGGCAAAGTAGCAAAAAATTTTCTCCGGCTGTGAGTATGCTCGCAGTCGGTTCTCATACTCCCGTATTGTAATATCACGAAAAGTTACTCTGTGGCCAGCTGCTGCCTTTGTTTTCTTTGGTTCGGGATTCAGCTTTTCGGCATTTGCGTGCAACAGGCAACCTTGCATCTTTGTCAAAAGCGTGGTAATAAAGCTTGAACTTTTACTTCTATCCTGCTGCAGTACACGATCTCCAGCCCTTTTATCATCCATTAAAGCACGTGAGAATGGAATCAGCCAATTTTGGCAATATGCGCTTGCCATAAACACCGAATAATATTGAAAGGCAAGCAGACGTTGCTTGACTATATTCCAACTGCAGCCACCGTGCCCCGTATAAAGGCGTGCGCGTTGGTCCTTCCACTTACCAAGAATCCACGCATTCACATGGCGTGCGTTGTGGACGAGCGATTTCCAGGCGCGCAACATGCCGTCGCCATTAGTTTAAGCAAATATCCCTACAAATTTTGAATATGTCATGTATTTCAATGTATGACAGCAGTTTAAGGATTAACATTGCCTTCAATTTATTTTTCCAGTCCGACTGCTTTTTTTCTAGAGCTGACATTTCCTGTCTTTCGTCTATATATATATATATATAGATATATCTTCTGACCTTCTATCTCTCGCAACAAGAGTTTCCCATCGAATTTTTTCTGGATTGATGTTTTCGCGTTCTTCTGAGATAGTAATTCCAACGTAAGCAGCAGGTGTCCTAAAAGTTTCTTGAATCTGGATATTCCCTTCTTTACAAACTCGTATCAATACATTTGGCGTATCTATTGGTTTTATTATGGAGTGTGTAAACATCATAGACAGGTGTGCACCAAAAAGGTGAAAATTTGCTAAGTGAAAAGTAAATAAAAGCCGAACTCCTATGTTCTACTACTCCTATTCGCATTAATGTGCACACTTGTTTGTTTACTTGATTGAAAATCAATTGTAAATGTCACCGTGCGTATTTTTTATATTTTGCTTCCGGATAAAAGGTGTGGACTTAATTGTATGGCTAACACGTTAAAGGGATGAAATTTTGTGGTGGCTTAAGTAGTTGAATATCAATGAACTACTACAAAAGACGCCAATTTGCATATGCAAATTTAAATCCACAACATTTGTGATGTGTAGAGATTTAAGATTTAACGAGAAAACTGTCACCTGCAGTGCCAGAGTTTCGATCTGCGAGTTCTAAAGTTATCCAGATTTGTAATGTTAGTATTTACGTGCAGCTCGGAGACACACATAAAATTCTTGGTGTGGGGCTTCTGATAAACGACATATATATTTATTGAGTGAGTAATATTATTATATGATAGCTAATATTATTATTTACATGTATCTAATATTGTAATGGGCACATACACAATCCTGATTATGTACTCAACCGAACCCTAAATATCATATTTTGTTTTATAATTTTTTTTATATAAAATGTTTTGCAAACTCATATGAAAGTGACTAAGTTCGTCCTTTGTACGCGTCGGATTGGATGCGTCTGCCATTGTCGTCAGCTTAAGATTTGATAAGCCACTGAAAAGTGTGTCTATAAGCACTTAAGCTTCGAAGTGGCATTTACTCGCTTTCTTTGTTTGTGTTAACTAAAGTTACTCAATAGACAGTTTTTCAGCGACAGTTGATGTCGTTATCCAATGGAAGCCTCACGTTCCTCTTTTCAAATGTTGTCTGTGATTCTCACTTGACTTGATTTTCCTCACAACTTTTGCCTTTTTTTTTTTAATTTGTTTGAATGTTAATGCAAAGAGAATTATTGAAATTTGAGTGGACTTCAAAGAACCCCAAGCCGATTGCACAAATTGAATTAAAAGACAATGAGAAGCGCGGACGCTTCTGGGGTCGCATCCCAATTTACTTGTAAGCACAAAGCGTGATTTATGTGACTTATGTGCTGGCTTAGCCCAGTCTAGCTTCCAGCAGATTGTTTGCCGAATGCTCGAAAATTATATAATAGACCCTTTCTAAGGATTTATCTAAAAACCAACCCCAAACAGCTTGCGCTTAGAATATGCGTGCAATATGTGAAAAATATCGTTTGTTGACAGCGATGTAAATTACAACGTTGTTTGTTGTTTGTAGAATGAAAGTTTATTCTTATATTGGTTCGGAGTGTCGGAGTCTCAAAAATTTTCAAGATATGCCCAATGTTTTCAATTACATAAAAGCAAGAATACAGTAAATCTTTTATATTTTAGATAAAGACTTATTTGGAGACAATAGGCGAATTTATTAATAATCTTTTTTCCCTGATATTCTATCTTACTGTTCAATAAGCTGGCAAAATTTTTAAGTGCTTTGTTGCAGCGTATCTGGTAGTCGACTATGTGTTTCACTGTAGCTATTTTACTCATCTTTCATGTGCAAATTTGTTGCTTCAATGGATACGCTGCTTACTCAAGTCTGTGGGCCTATGTGGCCCGTGGTAATAATTCTAGATTTATGAAAATTGTTTTCCCGTTAATGCTTACTATGTTTTCGACATTTTTATTATTGTTGGTCTTGCTGGTTATTGAAAGCATGGTACATTTGCACGGCTTGCGCACCAAGCCAAAATAAGCAAAGTGAATTGAAATTTACCCCAGTGATTCCTTAAAACGTATGTACCTACCAGTATAGCAATTTTGAAATCAGAAAGAGGTTTAATACAACTGCACGGACTTAATGGTGGAAAAGCCGAATGGAATGTGTACCCAGCATTTTGGCCAATTTTGGGAGGTAATATGAAACTTTTGCCTAGCCCAGTTGCAAATTGAAAGTTTGATTTTCGTTTCTTAAAAGGGTTGCGCTGTTTGATTAAATTTCTCCGATGCTCACATAAATCTTGCACAAACTGGATTGACTAGGCTGAGTTTATGAGTGTATGAGTTTATGGTGCGTGTGCAATGGCGAGTTGCTATTGACATTAATGACATGCCTATTTTCTATCTGAAAACGTGGCATTTGCTAGAATTTGCAATGTCTTAGCCTAAGACGACCAAATACCTATTGATGAATGAGTGAGCGGCCATCAATAATCCATCCCACCCTAGAATTAACATCAAGAGGATGCCAATGGAGGCCGTTTCGCTAAGCCGGATTACGAAATAAATCAATTAGGCACATTATGGCTATCAGGCACAGCTTTTGGTTGAGATAAATTCAATAGCATACTCTCCAGATATCGAAAAAAATATATGCGAACATGCAATAACTGACATATTTATCAGAAAACAAAATTATGTTGCACAAACAATTTTTAACAAATATAATAAGTATATAATTATTGACAGTTACGCAAATCGACTTCAAGATTAAATTAAAATAAAATCGTAGGCTAACAATTGTGTTTCCTGAAAACTGACTTGACGCTCATAATTTTCTATGATTTTTAGGCACATTGAGCACTCTTGTCCTTAAGGTTGTTTCCTAAATATTTTTGTATTCTTCGCACGTCTCTTTTTGTCTGACCGTATTAAATCTATCACTACACATAAGATAATTGTATTTGTATTTCTTCTCTAATTTTTAAGAGAAATTTACAATTTGGGGCTAACACTAGAGCAGAGCATCTCGACTGCTCTTCTGTTTGCAACATTTACACTTTTCATTACCTAAGGTGTCTTTAATGCTATTAAGTGGTGAATTCCAGAGCAAGTTATGACCGCAATCTGTTTGCAATGTCAATTGGAAAAGTGAACTACTTACGTCGCCAAGCGAGTCGATTGGACATGCAAATGAAACTTTCCGCATTTGCATACATTGAACCATTCAACCATTGTTTCCGCCTGGCCATATAAGACACGGTATGTACATATGTATGTGAATGTGCGACTGAATGTACAGGCTGTTGATGGCTCTACACCGGTTCTGCTTACTTAGCTGACCCACCAGGACAACAAATATCGATTTTTTTATATATTTGTACTTCTATTTCCGGTGCTTGCGTAAATTTCATATTTGAGGGTACTACTTACATATGAATTTTGACCGAGAATAATGTTTTTTTAGATGCCAAATTGATCACGAGGCAAAACCATGAAGAAAACGTCTACCCTAATGAAAATCGGTTGAGTTTTGACCGAGTTATGGGAGTTGCAAATTTTGACATATGTCTATATAGGATATTTGAGGGTACCATTTACACATGAATTTTTACCGTGAATAATGTTGCCAGATTTAGATGCCAAATTGATCTAGAGGCCAAACCATGAACAAAGAGCCTAACCTTATGAAAATCGGTAGAGGTTTGACCGTGTGGGACATTTTGCCCTATGTCTATATTTCCATATACTAGATATACCCCGACCTTGCCCGTGAACACTAGATATACCCCGGCCTTGCTCGTGGTACGTATGATATAAATTCTCACAAAGTTCTTTGAAAATGAGTTTGAAACCGTTTTCCGAACATGTACCACTGTTGCGGACGAAATAATAAATTTGATTACGAAACGTTACCAAATCTTTGACCCCCATATTTCCATATATATAGAGATGTGACTATATAATACAAACTCAAGCTGGCTGAATTCATTTGATTTTGACTAAATTCAACCTCATAGTCGCCACCTTAAAGTTGGCAAGCTTCTTCCGTTGCAACCCGCACGTTTACATTCTGCGTTTATATTTATGCAGTTTACGTGTCAGCTGGTTCAGGACAGCTTTTCGTGCTACTGCCGAGCAACTTTGGAAAGGGGGAATAAGCAACAACATTTGTCATATTTGGCATGACGGTAACTACTTCCGTGTGTTGTGCACCTCACCTGTCTGCTGAGTGCATTTTCTTCGATTGCGCACGTCGCCCCAGAAATGTTGATTTCTGGCGACCTGAAAATAAACCTTCAGCTTCGGGAGCTGCAGGTGAAGCAGCCACCAGCAGCCACCAGCAGCCAGTACGCAGCAAATTAAATTTAAACAGCTGAGACGTGCAAAGTCGTTTGACTGCAGAATTTGCCAACGAGGTGAAATTGCCCAGAAAGTTCGTCGCTTAAATTTGTCAATAACCGGCAAGAGAATGCACACATTTGATGTCCAATGAAAGTTTCTATAGTATTTAATAGGTTAAGGCATTAGGCGGGCGTCAAACAAAGTTGCACTTTTCATCAGCTACAACTAATAGACGCCATAAATTGTTGGTTACAGTCCCATTAGTAAGAGGATATGTTATATGAGGGTTATCAGTTCGCCGATAGCAGCAATTTCGCCGTTCCGAATTATTGCCTACCATCGACCACAGGTATACCGAGACAGATTGTCGACACGGCAAAGTAGGACTAAGGTGTCAGGCTGCAAATATAAATTAACGGAGCTGTACGAACTTGTTGATGTTGTTAAATATCGCTTGTCATTTATAATCGTCCGGATGCACACGAGTACGAAGCACGCTGTGGCTTCGGCTTAGCACAAAAATTTAATGTCTATTTCCGTCTACTTGTCATTTAAAATTGATAGGTAGACTGGTACAAATAGAATCGACCAATAATATGTCTGCTTCACACTCGCAAGCCACTGCTTTGCGATTACAGGGTAAGAGACAGCAATCTAGGAATTAAGAATTATATTTTTCAAAATATTGCCACTGCTATAACGCTATGAATACAATATTGCGCATGGACCTAATTGTTTTATTTGGTAGGTTTCTGGATGAACCCTGGGAAAGTGACACGGGCCCAATTTGACTGAACCAGATGTAATCATCTCAATAAATGCTTGATTAAACATTTAGCGGTGATTATTGTGAAAATCAATCAAATTTATTATTTATTTTAGTTTGCCATGATTGTTTTTATAAAAGGCACAATGATTGACCTTTTTATATTTTTAATTAATTTTGCTATTTTGTATTTACATGGTTGTCCCCAAATTGTTTACTCATGGTCTGAAGTCGGCTATTTTTCGATCGTTCGTTATTTGCCACTGCGTGTCAATTCAATTGCATTCAATTCAATTGAATTCACGATTTCATTGTTTTTGCATTATTTATTTAGCGGTTTATTTCGCTGTGGTCAATTGCAACCGGTATAAAAGGCTCCTACAACAACAGCAGACTTTCGATACCGAACAATAATAATCATTATGACACAACCGCAAAACTCCAATGTCATCCAACAGACACAGGTTTTTGTTTTGGTCGACCAATCAGAATAACCAGCGGGAAAGTGGTTTCAAAAATAATTTTAAATTTAACAAGAAAAAATGCAAAATCAAAACGGAGCTTTTGGGAAGCTAATTTCATTCTGAATGCATTCTGAACTACCTGAGAGAGAAAGAGTGAATGAAAATCTTTAATTAGTGGCGAGTTAACTGAGGCGTTTGAGGCACAGAGTATTCAATATTAGCACCAGGCACCTGCCAAAGCACAAGTCATCGCAGCATATAGCCACCGAAATAAACTAAAGTGGTCGGCCCGAGGCCACTTTGCATCTGGTACTTCGCATGGAGCAGCTGGTTTTAGAATTTCGGTGTTTAGCTTTTAGCGCCTAAAACTATGCTTTAGTGGTCAAGTGGAACAAACAATATGAGAAGCAATAGAACGACATGGCCAACACACGCCGGCAGCTGCAACAATAACAAACGAGTCAGAAGGCTCTAGTCGAAACTTCGATAAGATACCCTGTATCTAGCTGTAAGTTTCCGTAGCATAATTCTATAAAAGCACGCACAGGGGGAAATGGGAGCCGGTATCGGCGAAATGAGGGAGTTTGGGATGCGTATGAATACCGAGAACCTGCGGTACATTTCTACATATTAAATTTAAGCTTGTCAGTTGAGTCGGCATCATTCTTTATACTAAGGATTTAGGTGCAGGGTATAACAATTGGTCTTGCGCAGACCTCAAAAATGAGGCAACAAACAAGGCTCGTTGGCCCGTACCGGGACCGTTTACAGGGTTAGCAACAGAGCAGGCTTGTACGAAAACAAGCGACCAGGCGGACTAATGGAGGGCTCACGTCTGGTCATTTGCAACGTAGTTCATGTGCTGGACAATGCTTTTTGCACTCAATGTTGAACGCATTTGTGTACATGTGTGGATGAGTCAGTGTACGAAAGAGCGAGAGTGTGTTGGTGTGGAATGCCAGACTGCACTAATATAGGCATGACTAAAGCTTTAATATGAGATGAATAATAAAATATATTATATTGAGTTGAGGCTTAAAAACAAAACAAAAATCTCGTAATTGGTCAGTTTGCGAAATTAAAGTTGGAGTTGGTACAAGAACTTCAGAAAAGGCATGCAAATTTTGAAATCGCCGCCCAGATTTAAAATAGCTTGAATGAAAATAATAAAACATCCCGATGCAGATAGGTTTAAAAGGAAGGCAAGAAATGAATATCGCCGCCCAAAAAGTTTTGAAGCAAATGCATTTATGTTAGTGTCAACTGAGCACACTGCAGATTGCAAATACTCGTATGCCATCTACATTTACTTTAGCCCTCTCATCTTACAGCTTAGTTGCCGTTTCAAATTATTGGTTTCAATTCACTTAGCTAGTACAAAGGCTACCTGTGGCGATAAAGTAATCGGAGGTGGCTATAACTTTAATTTTACTCCATTGAGGTTTTTTAGCACTCATAAAAAGATAATTTAGAACTAATTGACTTGGTCTCGTCGGACATTTAATTTGAAGAACAAACTCAGAAAAGGAAAGTCAAAGCCTACGTAGTATGCTGGAAGGCCAATTTTAAAAGCCACATGAGGCACGTGCCTGACCGCCGTTGGCCAGCAGCGTTCCATTTCCGGTTTGTCTGCTGGCGTGTTAATTGCATTTGCGTGTTGCAGACGCTTTGGCCGGCTGTTAGCAGAAGAGTTTTGTTTTTTGGGGGTCAGCTGGCAAACAACATAGTAAAAGCCAATTGAGAGCTAGCAAAGCGACAGTCACTGACTGAAGTGACTTCCGCTTATTCGGCATTTGGCATTTGGCATTTGTATGGTCGGTCGGTCGCAGAGGGGCGGTCTGCCAAGCAGAAGTCCCATGTATTCGGTTTAGCAGACTGTGATTGCCTGTGCCTTGTGCTCTGCTTTGCCTGCAGCTGAGCTCATTGCATTTGGATTTGTGCACTGCCTACCAGCTGCTGTCGCTTCCGGCCATTGGCCTGGGCCTTGGTATGCGACATCACTCTTACGATGCCTCGTTCTCGTAATTACCTTCCAAATAGCGTCAATCTAGGAACTAATGAAAGCCTTAAGTGTATGCCTAATGGTGTAATAATACCTCTAAGGCAGATGTCTATGTTACCAGCTTTCAGCAACAATGTACGCATCATCACAAGGCTCTGGCCTGTTTCGTTGGCCTGCTTCATAATTTGCGCTGTGCGTTGAAGCATGTCCTTGTCTGCCTATCCGTGTCGTTAGCTGCAACTGCATAGTTTGTTTTGTAACTCAATGACCTCACTTACTAGACATGGTCGAGTTTGCAAGCTGACGAACTTATTTAGTAATTAGTGCAGCAAAGGGTTGAGTTTCACTTTTTGGCTAGCAATCTGGTATTAAGTGTCAAATTTATCTTACATAAATTTTGGATTCAAAAATCAATCTAAGGAGCGGCCATATGAAATGTTAGCAATTCTCGTATTATTATGCTCCTAGTTTCAAATAAGCTTTTAATTTCGTTTGCTTTAATGACTTTTGTTAAATGTGGCGCACACATTTGCACATGTACTAGCATTGATCCGATAAATTCAATTGAAATTGCCTCATTGATGTTAAATTGAAATAGCTTTTAATACCGTATAATAAATAAATCACCAGATGAAAGATAAGTATGTAAGTACATTTATGTGCACTATCCTCTTTCAGCAAATGCCTGGCAAGTGACTTCAATTAGGAATTTATTGCTTTTCAATGTTTAAATATACCAGCCGTGGCTATTGTGGATCGGCTACACATTGTCTCTGAAGCTCTCGTTTTGTTGCAATTTGTTTTAGTTTCCGTTTTTTGCCAGCGACTTTTGATATCACACGCCACTTACAGACACTGTCGGGATACGCACACAATGTCTCATTGATTGCCTGGCGTTGCCGACCGTTAGTAATACTACCATGCTCGTCTTTGAGTTTTGCCATAGCAATGCCAGCTCTTCGCCAATTGCGACCATTTATTTCGTCTGTCCTTTGCACATAGGCAGAAGCGAAACAATGCGTGGCTCACCTTCAGCGTGGTACAAGTCTTGAAAAGTTAAATACCCAACTTGCTGGTAACAAGGTGACTGGCAAAGATTTTCTCGAAATAATGTTTACTGGTAATGAGTGTGAATTTGGGCCAAACAACGATGATCGAAGGCGATAATATTCCGTTCACGTATCATAAAATATATGTAGATAAAACGCGGAAAGCTTGTGACGGAAGCCTGTGCGTTACGCAACCGCAGACCTGCATTCATTCCAATGTCTGCCCGTTTAGCTGTCGATCTGGCTTTCCGGTAATACGGCAGAAAATTATGTTAATCAGCTGAAAAGCCAAAATCCGATATACCAACGCATAATGTACCGCAGGTAGCGTGCAATGCCGCTGTCATTTTATGTTAATCATACGCCACGTTGGGCGATAATAACGCGCCAAACAAGCAAACAAAATGAAATACGCGTGTCGCATGCGTAATAAATTTTATCAGTACCACTAACGCCGTGTTGGAATAGATATTAACCAAAAAGTTGGTGTGGAGTTGAGTTCTGTTTAGCATTTGAATTGGCTTTAGAGTTGCAATTGGCAGTTGGAATAGCTTTGGCTTTGGCTAAAGAAGCGCACAAGCCATTCATTGATTAGTGAAATACCTTGCCAACTTGTATTAATATTTGAGGAGCGTAGATATCTGGGCTTCAATAGAAGTCATCACGATTGCTTGTGCAATTTCTTGTGACATCAAATTGTGTTAAATTTTAATTTTGCTTGTATTTTTATTTCTACAAGATTTTAATTGAGAGCTCCGCGCATAGATGCACCACACACTGCATATATAGACAATTTGAAAGCAACATAAATTTACGTAAACTGAATCCCAGAAGTCGCATGTCACACACACTTAAACATTATGTAAATTTATATACCCACGCTTACTCACACATGCCAAAGCAATGACTATGAAAATGGAAGCGACAGAGCGTTACTTAAGACGGAAGCCGACAGCAGGCACACATTTGAGTAACAAGTACGAGCCTCGAGTCTGTGCGTGTACAAACGTGAAAGAAGGGGAATTCAGCTTAGCGACAGTCATGGGAATTTCAAGCACATTTCGCTAATTCTCAGCCCCCAGATACACTCATGCAGACGAAGATGCTGCGCATATTGCGAGTAGGAAATGGGTATGCGGGTAACAGGAAGCTGCCACTGGCCCGGCGATCAGTTGTCACAGATATTCATTGTAGCAGCCGGGACCATTCCCAGCGCATATAAATATTCGCTCTTGGTGACATTTGGCTGATAAATCTCTGCCGGATTTAGCGGAAACAATGGCAGTGTGTGCTGGTGAATCTGGACTTACCTTACTCAGTCTTTGTTCACCTGTTTGGATGAGCATTCGCATGTGAATCGTAAGCAGCTGCCGCTAAATGTCCTTGATCATTAGCCGTGTACCTTAAGAAAAGTAATGGGATTAAATAACTTAAATTCGAACCAAAACGAGGGTCTAGGGAAGGCAAAAGAAAACTCGGTAAATTACTTAAAAGGGTTTTAATGTAAGGGTTTTGTGTATCCACAGGTCAATTTGCCAACTACTGAAATTAATAATAAATAAAGGTAAACAAAAGGGTCTGCATCAGCTGCCGTGTTTCTAACAATATTTCTATGAGCTGCCATTTTTTAAATCAAATAAACTTTTCAAAGGTAACTGTCTTCTGTTTGATTATGCAATATTCATACAGTCAATACACATAAAACCAGGCCATAAATGTAATAATCAGAAGTGACCCTGTGGCTACTTATGAAGGACCCCAGTCTATTTTGAAAACGTGTAGATGTGTAAATAAACCCAACACTATTTCAATTAAAAACAAGTGACCAACTCATTGACCCATCGGTCGCCCAATGGCTCATTGGTCGCCCATTTTTCAACTCAGACCACGGCGCCTTTAGTTGAACTCTGTCAAGTGGACCATGTGCCAGCACTAACCCAGTTCTGTGACAGGCAGGCGTCCAGTAGGTCAAATGTTGCTTACACGCACGTGAGCTTATTTGTGAACTATGCCGTAGTGGAAATAGGGGTAAAGGGAGAATCCTGCAAAATCCCAGTGGAGCATGATAAAATTTAAGTCGCTATTGCATTCGAAATTGATGAATTCTTAGAGTTTGCCATAAGAGGACAGTTTAACACAGTTTTTAACTTTATTATGCTTAAACCAAAACGAAAAAAATAAAGTAAAATTGCCAGGACTGCATAGTTTTAAATATTTTCCATAAGTGAGAAGCGTTGGACAATTTTCATAGCAACAGGACAAAAGAGGGCAAGCTTGCTTCGCTTGTTTAATAATTGCATATTTAAGAGTAATTTGATTGGAATTGTAGTACGCTTAGCACAAACAGACTTCATCGTCCTCAGTCGTCTGAACTATTATATGTAAATCATTTGATATAAGCTTGTTAACAACTAACAGCGGTCATTTCCACATGAAAATTAATATTCTCAGCTTCTCTCATACTTATGCGCACAAGGATATGCACATGAGCTTCGCTGAATTAGGGTTAATACGACCACCCCGTGACGTCACTTGCCAGCGTCTTATCGAAGTGCTTCATCAATGTACAACACGGCGTATGCGTGTTACACAGCCGTATAATTTGCCATGACATGCCATTAAAACATATTTTAATGCACTTCAACCTCCACTACAGGCCCTTCACACAACGACCTTGGGAATTATGTGCGTGGAGTGGAAATCGGTGCAGCGTGCTCATTAGTCGATTTGCATTTCAATTAATTTAGCTTAATTGGATTAATGAGATACTTGCTTTTTGGGGGCAGATTTACTATCCATCGTTGTTATTGCTGTTATTTTATTAAAATTTGCATATATCAATTTCATAGACATGTGTTCGCATTTAATTGGAAAGGTTTGCTGATTTGCCGATAAGGGTTCGCTCTAATTGAACAAATACGCAAATTAGCCCAGTAGGGGACATAGATGCGGGTCGGCTAGTGGCTGGAAATTAAACTACGTGTGGTTGGGAAACCATAGCATTCATGGTGATAAGTGGGCGGTAGAGGATAGCCAGTAAATTCAATGTAGGGTTGATTATTAATTAGTTGCGCAACGAATTTGGAACACATAAACACAGGCTCTTGAAAACTGCCAAATACGAAACTTAGACTCGAACAACAGTTGAACATGTGCTTGGGTCACTTTATCAACAGAAAACAGCGCAAGGAACCCAACCAAGAGTTATTCGTGCAGAAGTCGTAGTTTTTAGTGAAGCACTTACAGACATTTCAATTTATTGCAGTTCTTGTTGCAAAAGCCTTCAGCGAAAAAATGCATTCGTTGTCAAGTGGCTAAACGAAAGTCTAAGAAGCTCTGCTTTCTGCGCACTTTTCAAGAATAATAAACTTGCAAACTCAGATGACATCAGAAAAACATTTTACAATTACATATCGTCTTTGCGCAGTAAGATGTTAATGTTAGAAAACTTGTGCCTCACAAACCTATCTTCGACTAACGTCTATTCAATTGTGAATGAATTTTTGGTTTAACAGAGCTTGCAGTTTCGCTGTGGGTTTCATCATGGCAACAATATAAACACACACACGTATACCCATGTATGGACATATAAGTACATACATATATGTTTTCGATATACAAACACATTCATATGTAAATATTCTTCAGCTTGTTTACTGTTTAATATTCTTCAAATTTGATTTGCTATAAACATTATTTTAAAAAAATTTGTGTGCTTACAACTTTTATAGGGCCTCTGAAGTTCGTTACACTTGCGAACCATGTTGGTATTTCCGTTTCAGGCATTTTTTTTTTGTTTCATTGCACTCACTTCCGCATACACGATTCTGACAAACGTATACTTGTGTTATATAAGAAAATTAGACGGCGTATTTACTAAAAGTAAAGGTACGTACTATTAAGGTAAATTGTTAAAATCACATAGGTGGAATAGCTCTCATAATTCGGGTCGCAAAACATATTTCTCTAGATTCAAGTACATATGTTCTTTTTTTAGAGTGATGCAAATGTTAGGTAATCGCTTAATAAAATATAATATGTTGCTGATGAAATGGATTAAGTGTCTCTCATATAATTGCATTATACGCTAAGTTTGCCGCATTTTCCCTTATAATGTTAAGCAATAAATAGAAAAAGAAGCAGAGAAATTATAACAAAAGTTTGCTTATATTGTCTTTCCCTTATAGTGAAGCTTACTGCATGTTCAACCTCACAATGCAAGAACTTTATCAATACGTGTTTCAGCGATTTTGAAAATTTCTTTTTGCAACAGTGGTAAATTTGCGGAACAAGGTTCGATCATCATCATCATTAGAGATCCGTGTGAAACATCATTTGATAGTAATTGATTCCGACTTTTAGGTCTTTATACGATGGACTTTAAATATATATTCAAGTAGACGTGGAGTTTAAGATAAAACGGATATATTTAAAATGTTCATTGAAGCGCCGGGGTATAGCCGCTGGTAAATATACAGAAGAGTCTTTTATGACTGGATAACTGAACGACTGAGGGAACGGCGTCCAAGACGTTAAAGCAGCAAAGCTAAAATTGTTACTAAAATTGAGTTAAAATACGAAAATAATTTTGGAAACACTTGCATTATTATTAAATCCGGCGATGTATCAACTACACCCAACTTCTACACCGATACGCTGTTTAGGTCCAAAGTTGGCTGTCGCCAGTGCGAAAAGCCGTTAACTGCCCAACAAGCAGCTTAAACTTCAACTTCCACCAGTTGAACTTATAAAAATAAAACGTTTCCCATGAGAAATGCGGCAAAGAAAAGGTTTCTTGCGCAGCATGCAACTGTTAAATGGCTGATAACTTCAATAGTTCTAGGGAGGAAGCAAAAAGCGACATTGGAATATTTGACGACAAACACTCAGAGTTGCTTTTGATGGTGTTGATAGTGTAAGCGCTGGCATGGTAAAAAGTACATAGAGGCCACGTTTCATGAGAAGACAAAGTTTTTTGGGACAGTCGCGATTGTTTTTGGGGCGATGGTAGAGTTTATTTTTGGGCATGTTTACGGATATTAAATACTTTTTAATTAGTTTCGCATACACAAAGTAAAAATATTTAATTAGAGCACAGCCATTTACCCCTTAGACTGACTGTGTATGGGTCATATACGAAAGCTACACTGCAGTTAAGCAGCATATAAATCAGTGCACAAATGTGAGCCACAGCAAGACTCTTCAATATGCGGGCGGTAGTCTCTCAATAAATTGCATAGAAACACAACCTAACTTTTAGCGGAAAGCCAAAAACTTTTTCAATTTGATAGCAAGCACAAAATGGGCTCTGCACTAGAGTGCTCAACGGCAAGATACCCTACATCCAGGAGTGCAGGCACACATGTAAAGATGCAGTGCTTATACGGATATTATCAATATTAAAAAGGATTTTTGTGAGATAACTTTGGAATAATCTATTGCACACTGGAATTGTTAGTCCCTATACACCATTTTTATAGGGTATAGGGCGCATGAAAGCAACCAACATTAACCATCAAAAAGCAATAGCTTCCATGTGTGTGCGTCAGTGTGTGAAAGTGCGCTTTAATTTGCTGGTAAATTGCGCTCAAAATCCAAATGCTATCCAGACAAATACCCAGCCATAAATTGGCCGCGCCAACGCGGCGTATGTAGGGAGTCCCAGCCGCCCCTTGCAAAGTTAGCTAAAATATTTTTTACATCCTCTTTTTGGACTTTTTAAATAAGCATCGTCAGAATTTTGCCCCACTATTGCCCCTACTAAGTGGTCTCGCCTTCCAGCCGGACTGCCTGCAGTTCTTTTTAACTTGTTGGCTTATAGCCATATGTGCATGCATATTCCTAATTGTCCGTTAGTAAATTAGTTAGACTCGACGCGAGTACACACTTGTAGAGCTTTGAAAGGCAAACGGGTAGCTTATCATGGAATAACTTCAGTAAAAGTGGATCGTTTGCGTGGTAAAATAATAATTTTGAGCAGATACTGATATATCTGTTCTATATAAGGCTGAGGAGATTTGAAGAAGTTATATTTTTAAGTCTTACCAGCCATCAATTCTTAAATATATATTATCAATTTATATTATGGGCTCACTTATTTAGGTTGAAGGTTTCATATGGATTGGGCAAAACTATATGCTGATTAAGGTGCGCAATTGAAAGTCCGGCTGCCGGCTCCTGGCGATTGTTGGACAGCTTATTCTTAAAGAATTCCACTTGTTTGAAAACTATGCGAAGCTTAAAAATTACCAAGTGACGTGAATAGCTTTGTCCCACGGCCCCATTTTATATATATTTGCAATTTGCTGTGCATGCGTTTAATGAGCTGCAGTGAGGCAGTGGCTCTGACATTTTGCGGGCAGGTTGGTAAATGGCAAAAGTATATACAAACGACAACGGAAGCGAGGGGCACTTGAAGAGACCAGAGCGAGAAGAACAATGTACAGATAAGCGAGGGACAACACTCAAGACGGCCGCTTCGAGGGAGCTGGGAAAATGGGTAAGCGAAACCAACAAATATGCCGGCGAAAATGCGAGGAAAGTGTGTAAATGACACTGAGCAATTTACAATAATTGCAAGCAGTGTCAGAAGGCAGAAAGGGCAATGGAAGCGTCCATCATTTAAGTATTTAAACGCTCAGTTCATAAAAGTAGGCAGAATAAAGTTAAATAGTCAGAGCAGAACATTCGTAAGGGAAAAGGCGAAGGAAGATTGGAAGAAATCTTATTAAAACTTACAGCTGTAATAAATAAAATAAATTTATTCCATTATGTTAACCAAACACGATTTACAGATTATGAAGATGATTTATAATCAGAACCAAACACCGTAATCCACTTGTATAAACAGGCAAAGGCAGCGCCTCCGCCACCGCCACCGCCACCGCCGGCAACAGCACCGGTGGTGACGACAACAACTCGGAACAAACATGAAGAATATCGAAACCACAAGTCCGCCTGGTCGAGCCAGTAAATCTCGCCAGACGAGCTACAGTCAGCGGCACCTGGCCTTGGCCGGGACGTTTGGGGACGGAGCGGAGCGGCTTATGAAAACTGAATCGATTTCAATATTTACACAGGGCGGCAGTAGCAAGAAACCAACCTGGGGAGCAATGGCAGCCAAGTCGTTGTCGGGGGGCAGCGTTTGCTGTCCCGTACTCCTTGCCAGTCGGCGTCAATCGAGCGAAAGCCGGAGCACGGAAGCGGAAGTGTATAATTTAAAATTGACCTCAATGTGCCACATAAAAAAATGGGGAAGCGGTTAAAAATGTGAAAAATATGATAAGCAGCAACATTTATTTCCAGGTCTCTTCTCACTTTAATAAGCTACGCCGTCTAATAGAGAATAGAGTCGGACTGCGCGATATGCTCTTAGCCAGCGAAACAAATTGCATTTGTACTTCTGTACACTAAGTGACACTTGAAGAGCTGTACAGCTTTTAATTCAATCCCAATATGCTCGTAGACCAGGTGTACAGCGTGTGTGCCAAAAAGGTCATTCACAATAATGACTTTGGTTATCTGCAGTTTTACGTGCATCGTCTGCGTGGGGATGAAGCTAATGCGAGAACGCACATACTTACTTATGTGACAGCCGCCTGGATCAGGTTTCACCGGCTGACTGCGGCAGCTCAGTACGACTCAGCTGAGATTGAAACGGGGTTTTCTGGGGATTTTGGTAACTGCACAAACTCACACACACTCACGCACGCACGCACACAGAGAGGGAGAGCGATACAGAGAGATGCACACATGCACATAGATGTTGGCATGGCACTGAAAAGCGCATGCTATTTGCATATCATTACTCGGTGCGGGTCCATTTGTGTATGTTTGGTTACCTGTCTGTACGTCTGATGCGGTGTGTGAGGTGTGTGCACTGATTTCCGCGCCATCAAATCGAAACACTCGATAAATCAGTTTGACAAATACACAAATCGATCAAGTCGCAATTATTTGCAGCTAACTATGTCAGATTTACTTTGAAGATGGTCGAAAAAATGACGTTTACTATGTGAAAGTTCAGACTTTTGTTAATTTAACTAATGTCATTCTCGATTAACTAAACATCTCGCAGCAACAAGTGTGGAGTAGCAAACAGACACAAAAATCTCTATACAGTCAATAAGCAATTTTAAGGCAAATAATTTAGAACCTATCATTACAAAATTTGTCGTCCTTCAGCTGGCCGCTAGTCCTTAGGTTCGGCTTCTTACTATACGTTTGTCTGCTCCTTGCTACTTGTGACTTAATTAACTCGTTAACATAATCTTGATACTTCATCAACTGTTCAACAAGTTAACCTTACAACATGTACATCCAACTATGTGTGTGCTACGCTCCAGTTTAGTTTACATCATATGTCGTTCTTGCTGTTGGGAAGACATAGACATGACTTGGCAGCATGTTGCATGTTAAGTAATGCTTCGGAAATGGCGGTCGTGTAACCATGTAATTATTGAATTTCCAGCCAAATTAATAAATTGATTTTGTGTCGTATCTGCATCTCAGATCTTTATTCTAGTCAACACGCAACATAATTAATGGGGTAAAGCTAACCGTCGACAAAGAGCTGAGCTTGGGCATCCTGAAATCCCGTACAAAATAAGGACAATAGACATGTTGAATAGAGGTAACAATGCATTATTTGACTAGTTTCATTTGTCAACATATCATTTCTATATTTGCTAATAAGTTAATTTCAATATTGTTCATCAGCTCATAAATCAGAGCAATAAATCACGAATAAGCAAATTAAAACTCAAGAATATTAAAGCATGTAAACGCGAGAGGCCAAAAGTGAAGAAACTCAGCTAATAAAAATTGTGTAATCTACATAAAAACCGAGCGCTCGATGGAATTAGTGGGGAAGTGACTTATGGAGGTTAAAATGAAAAATACAAAATATTTGCATGGATACACTAGCCAGGTGAGCAGGCAGCAAGAAAGAATGTGAAGCGACAACAGCTTGTTGGATACAATTATGGGAGCTTGAGATTGAAACTTGAAGCGCTCTGTCCGCGATGATGAAGTTGCCACTTAGCCACTAAGGGCAACAGCAACAGCAACAACAACAGCTAACAGCTAACAGCTACAGGAGAGCGCAAGTGCCACATTAACAAGCAGCAACAGCAA
This sequence comes from Drosophila borealis, assembly GCA_035045885.1. Lineage (NCBI taxonomy): Eukaryota > Metazoa > Arthropoda > Insecta > Diptera > Drosophilidae > Drosophila > Drosophila borealis. The sequence goes on along the minus strand of JAWNOR010000013.1, from coordinate 216,671 downwards.
AAACTTGGGACTTTTTATTACCCTCTTGAGAGGAGAGCTCCACGTGCTGATGTTGGTGAGGGGCACCCTGTTGTAGGAGCCAAAGTTCCACAGCGATTAAATTTAATTTCTGCGTGGGTGTTGAATCTTTGAACGGGTAGCCAATGCCGTGGGTATTACTGGCTGCAGCTGCGCTGAAGTCCGCTTGGCAGTTAAAGTGTCACAAAGGATCAAAGCGACCTGTAACAGCGACCGACGTTTATGAAACATTACAAGAATGAAGGGACTTCGCCCGCATACAGTGCGAAAGAAAGGTGTACCTGACTACGCAACGAACTGGCAAGTAAGTGCCCAATCTGAATCCTACGCGGCAGGCAACCATCTGATTTTGCGAGGGCTACGCAAAAGACAATAAGCACATAAATTGCACACGAACCGCACCCGGCAATATACGGAGCAATTCACCTACACAAATACATATATACAAGGAGGCAGGCTGCCGGGCAGCTGGTCTTCTTTTTAACAAACGTAATGAAAACGTAAATCCCTGCGTGGCATTTACAACTCAACGCAGTTTTTTCTTCCTTTTCTCTCCCACCAATCGCCTGAGATTACCCAGGCTCATGCTCCTTCGTTTTGCGTGGCGTGGCGTGGCGTGGCTTCACACACGGACACAAACCTCCTGTTATCCTGTGGCCTGCACCTTTACAAAGTTATATGCTATGTGTATATGTATATGTAAAAATATATATATACTCACACAAACAGGTCTATTTGCATTGGGCTGTATTTCGCACCTTTTTCTTTGCATTACAATTTTGCTGAGATCTGTAGGGATACACATCAGTGAGCTCCTTAAATTTATTATGCGTAGTTTGTGGTTCATTGGAAGACCGTATCCTCTGCCTGCCTAGCTGGGTAGCGGAATATTTTTGTTAAGAGGGCGAGCGTTTCAGCGGATGTTAATGTATTCAAATGTGCTGGAAAATTCAGTCTGGCCATAAAGACACCTGTCGTCAGCATTTGTCATAACGGCAACATATTTCTATGTTCATTTCATACAAAATACACATGCAGGTGCTTTCGAGTAATTCCCATTCTCCGGCATGCGTAAATTGCTGCAACGCTCGTTGTTGGCCACCAAATGGTCTGCGAACTTTTTCTAATTAGAAAATCACTGCCCCCAGCAACGATATGATGTGGCCATAGCTGCGATGCCAAGATCGCGCAGAGGGGTGGTACGCGCCAAACCGCACCTATGCAGTTACGGCATAATTCCGTTATGCCTGCCCACACTCTGTGGCAGTTACCATGCAGCGGTAACTGCACCGCTAAACAAAGCCAACCAATTTTCTATGCAACGCGCGCTACCACGAGTGGCCCGGGGGAAACGGGTGTTTATAATTAGAGATGCTTTTGTAGGGAATCGCAGGAATAGTTGATTTTGATATTTTTGCTCCACAGGTTGCAATGCAATTAGTGAACAAAATGACCAAACGCCGTAGTCGTCGTGATGTTGCCCCTAACGACTTGTTAATTAAATAAGTATGTTCGCATATATGTATTTGCATTTGTGTGACACAACTTGTTACTGCGGCCTTGTCGCGGCTATTCCCGCCGACAAACACGCGTCAGCGCCATATTCTCTTAAACATACTGAGGAAAGGTGTTCCAGGCGGCTGTTAAACGAAAAATTGATGTCGCCACGGCCAACAACAGTCGGCGGTCATTCCGACTTGACATTAACGCGTTAATTGCATTTTCATGTTGATATGTACGGTCAGTCGCCTGTGTTGGCAAAAATCGCATTTGATTACAAAAATATGGGACCATCGAGGTATAGATATATTAAGGGCTAATGAGCGACCTTCTATTATCCTCATACACCTCTATGTACACTGGGCTTTACTCCTGAATTCACGTTTCAAATCCCACAATAACAGCATTCGCCACCGTATCATTAGCTTTCTTGCATTAGCTTCGAAACAGCCATCGATGGGACCGACAGAAAATCCACCCATAACGACGATGCAATAGATTAGAGATATTAAAGAATCCAACCGCCAAGGACTCGTTTTTTGTGCTTTAATTTCCCATATTGTAATTACATTTATAATCTAAAATGCCCCAAAGATACTTTTCGTGCTAATGACTGATATGCACACGACATTGTACATGGATCTCTTGGGCGCTTTCTGCCAGCTTTACGACAGTCAGTAAAATTGGATATTACGCAACGCTGAGCAGAAAGGGGACTTTATGATGTAAAGAATTTGAATATAAAACTGTATAAATTGGGCAGCTTGGGAAATATATTCTTCTTCTATTTTCTCTCTAGGCTAAACTTAATAAATGAAATCTATATATATAAATTTGACATATTCTTACATATTCTAGGAATACCATCTACTAAAAGATTATACATTTATATTTCATCGAACTTCTGTTTGTGATTGTTGTGACATGAAAACATGAAAGTGATGATGCTCTCGTCACATCGGTACGTGTGAACGCAAATTGTTGTTAGCAAAGTTCGGTTTCGCTATCGGCGTTATAAACACCAAAAGGCTTAAGGGAATTTCAGCGACGTGTTGTTTGGCGTGCTCATTCGATTTGAAATCGTTTCAATTCATTTCGTTTAAATTTAAACGGGTGGTCTGTTTGGCTTGTTTGCAGTTGCTCTGCCAATTGCTGGCAGGCATTCCTAGCTACCCCCTGCGATGTCAGCCCGAGCCTGGCATGTGTGCGTTTGTTTATCTACTAATTACGCACTTTCACGCAGAGTATTCTATCAACAATGAAAAAATGTGCTGCTCGCATGAGCTTTAGCTGCCGCACTGGTTGATTAACCCCACCCAAAGCTCTCAATTTTCGTTCAATCAATAATACACAGCTTGAAATTTGAAATACCTATTTGCATATGATTTGCATCTCAACGGTCGCATATGTCACAAAAAAATAATCAACATCTCTTGATTGAGCGGGTGGTTCAGCGGCTGATTCAGAGTTTTGAAAGTTCCTTTCACATTATTTGCTTAATATTCTTGTACAAGGACTTCGAATTTAAAGATATCATGATACACATCAACCTGAATTGAGGTTATATATATTGAGGTGAAACAAACTACAGCTAAATTCACTTCTCGTTGCCGGGATAAAGTCGTTGACATTCGTATAAATTTAAATTATTAACAATATGTTCTAAAGTGATGATTATTTAGACAAATTTGCAGATGCTGTCGACCCTCAGAGCGTCGAGTGCATCGGAAAAATGATGTTAGTGAAATGCCCCACATACGCAAAGTCGTTAACACACAAGCCACACCGCACATACACAAATAGATATACATACTTATATGTATTAGATACATATATGTCTTAAGAAGTTCGTGGAAACATTTCAACACCACACCTACTTGTTCCCTCCGTCTGTTATTCCCGACCTTAAATGTACAGTTTGTTATTTATTTCTTCCAGTTACTGCTAATTGAAATAGATGCTGATTGACTTTTATTGCGCTGTTATTATTTTTACTGAAATAAGATAAAAGCGAAAGCAACGATTTGCTGCACTCACAATTGCCCCAAATTAAGAATTTAAAGAACATTTAAAGTGATCGGGAACAGGAAATATATGACCACGGAAACTACTCTATATTAATTTTAAGAGCGTGCAAAATTGAAACTGCAAATTGGTAAAAAGGCTGACAAAAGTGTTTCAAAGTGGCAGCATATGTACATGTATGTGCTAGCTGAGACCCTGTCAAGGGCTTCTTCCCTCAGCTCCCCTAGTGCCATTGTTGTTGCTCTGTTACATGAAGCAATAACAATAAAAGTATTGGCTGGATTTTCCAAATGGTTGCATTTCATAAGATTTTTACTACACATCCCGGTTGACGTCTCTTGTTTCATACGCCAACCAACAGACATCAGACAGCACACACACAGACACACCCACACCAACACATACACTATTGAAGGGCTGCTACTGTAGTTGATAATGTTGGTGTTGCGATAATTGTGTCTGTTGCTTTTTTCAACATTTGCAGAACAACCCAGCAGTTTAAAGATATTGAAGCTTGTGCGGCGTCCGCAGAGGCGTGGTTGAGAGCTCGCATTCAATCTGTAAATTGCTTTAATCACTGCAGGGGCAGCCAACATACTTGTGCACAGCTCACTGCATTTGCTGCATCCCCTCGCAGTGCGAATCCCGACAGCCGGGAGATGTTGATAAGCTGTGACAAAGTGCGCTAAGATAAGCTCGCGCACGCTTATGAATTTTACCCGAATCGCTCGTTAGTAAGTATTTTATAAACTCTCCTCTTGCTCAGTTTTCAATTGCCGATCGTTTGTTTGCGATAATATCGAATGTCAATGTCAGGTTGGGTTAGCTGCACTACACAGCAGCGATATAGCTCTGGTCTGTGCTGAAGTTACCCTTGTCGATGTCGTTGTCGTTATTCTTAACTGATGCCGACGCTGTCTACTATTCTGAAGGAGTTGCACTTAATGCACGACAAGCGCGACGTTTTATCAGAGTCGATGGCAACTGTCGAGTGATTTGTAAGCGATTGGTTTGAATTTACTACTCACACACACACACACACACACACACACAAAAACACTCACATTCACATATATCCTATGCAAGCGGATATTCCCCCGCCTTGCCCGTGGAAAATTTAAAGATTACAATTTTAAATTATTTTTTCACCCAATTCGAGTCCGTGGATTACTTAAACCTACTACTTTGAACTCAATGTCTATTCGACAACATCTTTAAGGTTAATCAATCAAAGATTACAAAGATCTTTGATAATGATTTTAAGGACAACTGGAAAGCACACAAAAAAACTTTCATACGACCGTTTGCTCCAATTTACAACAGTTGCGGGTGGAATTTCCAAAATCGCTGAAACATGTGCTTATTAAGTTCATACATCGGACATTAAAAATAGTTTAAAGCCGATCCGACGAAACTTAAAGTTTCCTCCCTAAAACTTTTTCAGCCGGGTTCATAAAGGAGGCCCGCATTCTGCGAATAGTGAGAACTTATCTCAAAATAAAGATCCTTGGAATTGAATTTTAACCCGAAACTTTACCCACCAAGTCTTTGACCCCCATTTCCAACAAGGAAAGACAGTGGCGATTTTCCGAAAAGTATGAAACACCTCTGACGAATTTAAGCAAAGATTTCTGAAAATAATGATGAAGTCGATTTAATAGTCAGCAAAAATGTACATTTAACCGTTTTTAGCGATTCTTACACACTTGCGGATGGAATTTCTCAAAACCTCGTCTTAGCGTGTGAAAGAGTTCTCCATCACATAACCTGACTACATTAAAAAATTCAGCTTGCTAGCTTTTACGGCCTGGGCTGGGCGTTGATCACAAATCAGTCAGTCAGTGCAAACAGTCTATAGACATATCTACACATGTGAAATTACTTTTTATCCCAGAGTAATCGACTTATGTCTATCCAATTTTAATCCCATTTTATAGCCGGTTATGTTTTTCGCCAAGCGCAAAGCAATTTAAGTTAATTTTCAGTCGCTTTTATAATTCAAGAACTTTGCAACCCAACTCTTCAGAGTTCAAACCAAACCAAAAAGGCAATCGCTGGTTCAATTTCCATTAACATACACAAGCGACCGACCAATAAAATAAAGAATATATGCAACAGCAGCAGCCACATAAGCAAATGTACTAGACTGCCACGCAGCCTGAATCGTGGCAGTAGGAGAAAGGTGGGGGGAGGGAGCGCGAGCCAGAGTTTGTATTGACTGTTATTTGTTTTCTAAACTGCCGCCGAAGTTGCGCACAGCATAACCAAGGTGGGCGGGGGTGAATGGTGTATCTGCACTTAAGTGTATTGAAAATTATTGCAAAAATATAATTGAATTGCCTCCGTGCCCGATTGAGTCAGGTATGAGTCTCATATCGGTCTGTGTATTCCCGAGAGTACGTTGGCTTTCGAAGGTGGATTAGTTTATGTGGCTTAATTTTTATTTTGCTTGTTTTCCATGTCGCCCCGGCGTTTGATTTATTTTTAAGGGAAGCTTTTTCATTCCATTGGCTAATGGGTTGAACGCGAGTTTCATCAGGTATTTTTCTGCTTGCATGGAAAACAGACACTGCGAACACTTTGCGTCCAACATAGTTTGCAGCACAGTTTCTGGCTCTTCACTTTACGCAAAAATCCTAGGCCAATCATCTTATAAAGTTCAACAGTTCATGTACATATTTGGATTGGTCGTGTGTGCATTGCATTGCCATTAGTCAGCGATTTCACAGCTTGTCGAGCACCGGCAAAAGATCATCTCAGGCAAGAGCGATCCCCAAGCAGGGAATTTAGCATGTCTAGACTCTAGTTTACAACCGCCAGCTTCGGTACCCAGTTAGCTTATTTGTGTTGTTTCAACTCAAATAATTTATGACGGTCGAAGTCTTGCACTAGGCGCAACCCGAACGAGGAATCGCTCTCTAAATTACGCGCAAGGGTTGAGGAGCTTAATGGCTTTATGAGCGCTTAGGGGCATTGGCAAACGAGGCATTATTATGTTCTAGAAAGCAGCTACCATATATGACTATTTATATATGAGGTGGCGATAAATGAAGCTGTTTAATGAGATGGATAATAGTGCTGCTCTTAGCAACGCTTCCTATGTGGAGGCTCCCATGGCAGCCGTACCGAACGGCTAGAGATTTATAATTCAATTGTTATGCTTGAATCTCACCCCAGTTTAAATTTCAAAAGCAAAAATCGGGTTTTTCATTGCACATAGCTTCCCTGTAGTTCCGTGGCCCAACCCTATTAGCTGTTGGCCGTCCCGCTGCGAGCTAGAAATGTCCTGCTCGCGTCTTGTTATCACGCGGTTGCAATCGACGCCCCTTGTTTGTAACTTGTACTAATTTGGTTTTTCGCTGGTACAAGTAAGTGCGAGGGTGGGCTTGGGTCGTCAGCGCTATATAAGTTTTTCGTGTACATCGAACATTCATCAGGCCTACAGCAGAGGGGTGAGCAGCGGGGTTCAACCAACCGACTCATTATTGCTGTTACTATTTGCTTTAATATTTTAATATTTTGACACACGCACCAAAAGTCATGGCGCCCTTTTGCCCATTTAAAGACCACACCCAGTCATCCCTTGGCTCTATACAGCCCATTGCAGTCGTTACTTATAGTAGTATCAACGCCAGCCATTCTCCTACCCTTTCGTTACAAACGATTTCGCTCGCATCGACGCGACGCCGCGGGAGATGTGCCCGGCGTCTGTAGCTTGGCGGCTTGCTGGCCGTCTCGAAATTAATTTTAAGTAGGTGGACAGCAGTTTGCAGCTATATTTCTTCGTGATACTGGCAGAGTTGTTATTTCTTCTCATTTTTTTTTTATTTTGCGAAAAATTATTGCGGTTTCTTTTTCGGCATTTTGGGTTTCTCTGCGCTTTTCGTAATGAATTTTTATTGTGATGGCGCACTTGGATTCGGTCTCTGACTTCTGGCCACCCTCAAAAGCTGCAGCTGAGATCAGAACGCTGCGCTTTATCTTTAGCTGTTGCATATTCATTATCTTTTTCCTGGATACTTCAGAAAATAAACAAAACTCATTTTTATACCTTTTTTAGCTGTCACTCGTTTAAAAAACATTAAAAAATTGTGTTTACCAGCTTGCCACTAAAGTGCTTACGATCCTTTTAAGTTTCTCATAAGATAGATGATAAGCCTCGTTAGGAAGTATCTCCTAATCAAGTATCTTTCACTTTTAGTTCGAAAATTCAATTAAGACACACCATATTTAAATTGCTAGACTTACAAACTTACGTTTGAAAAATAATATTGAATAATTCTTGGTACATGCAAACAAATCTAAAAGTTAAAAGAAGACTTTTAATTAAGAAACATTAAACAAACATATATTTAAACAATAGTACATTTTGATGCAATTGAAACAGAACAGTTTAGAGCCGCCATTGAAATGGTAAGCCCCCACAATCAAGGCCAATGTTTTTCTTGGGTAGGGGTTACGGCACGTGCCGCTCATTAAACGCATAACTTGATACTTTCAAAAGTCAGGACTTGCTGATTGCTGGCGACTGTTACCTTTCAGATTCACATATAACTTGCCAGTTGACAAGCGACGGATCATCCTTGAGCTCGACTGCAGCTCAGAAACTCTTGAGAGGGCAAGTAAGTCGGCTGCTGCTGCTTAATTACAGCCGTCGTTTGTCGTCGCTTTTGTTGCGAGTGGCAAATCTGCGGCTAAATGCATATTTCAGGGTTACCAGCCGGTAACCAGACCGGCCAGACCGCAACCCTTCTTCAAAGCACGTCGCACGACTGCGCAGGCTGTGCAAAACACGTTTAGACTTTCAAAGCACTTGAGCGTAAATTAATTAGGCCAATTAAAGCATCTTAATTGAGCTGGTGGCACAAGGACGCCAAAAATCAACAGTACAGACATGCTCTCATTGATGTCTCTTTGTCCTGTTGTTATCCAGGCTAGGCAGTTGATAATCTGGCATTGCTGCTGCCGCCATTTATCTTAACAGCAACTTCTACATTGTTCAGGGCTAAAAACTACGCTGACTGTTTGTTTTTTTTTTTTGTCTATGCCATTCATGACACAATTGTGGCTTCATTTTAGTCTAAAGCATAACTGTCGCGACCTTGTTTCTAACCAGTTTTTCGCAATTTCAACTATCTAGAGCTAATTGCTTTAATTGACGGTGAGTTTTGTCGGTCCGATTTTCTAGGCCAATTCGAATCATTCTTGACTCTTTGAAAAAGGAATGTGCTGACACATTAGTTAAAAATGTAAACTGATTGTTTTAAATACACTTACGTACACTTATATCCCCAGTACTATGGCTACGTTCCGCAACATTAGCCACCGGAAGTTCCTCAAGTTTTCACTATCAATATCTGAGGAGCTGTAGTAGTCACAGACATAACTCGTAAGCAGCAACAACCATGTGAAAGACTTACAAACAAAGTTTGTAAAAGTCAAAGAATCAACTGTAAAGCAAAGCGAAACCCAAAGTGGCAAACAGAATGGGCAGTAGGGAGCCGAGGGTGATAAGGGAGCAGACAATTCCCCTAAGTCACATAACTTCGACGAAGCAAAGGCAACCAAAGGAGTCGTACTGCAATGAAAGGAGTAAATTCTAGAGAATCCTTTAGCCCCAAAAGGCTCACCAAGAGACATTTGAGTATCTCTCTTTGTTTGTTTGTATGTGTGTCTGTCTTCTTCCATTGTTTTTTTACGCTGTTGCTGCTGCAGTGAAAAAATGGTTAAAGGCAACTTTTCACATTATTTTTGAGCCATTTCGACCTCATTGAAGCGCAACACAAAGCAGCACAAAGTGCCACCAACGTCTCACATAGCAACCGACATAAAGTTTAGCCCATCAGCCCCTGAGCATCAGGCGGCAAGGGGTTTAAAAAGCACAACGGAGGAAATCTATTTGTGATTTATACTTTGTGAAGGCGGGATGACCAGCGCTGTTAGTGCTGCTGCTGAAAGGGACCCGCAACCAAAAATTGTGGCTTGAGATTCTATGTCTACTGTGGCTAAAAGGCGGCGAGGCCTGCAGGGTGGCCGCCGCCGCCGCACGACCGTAAAGTGCAGGACTTGCCTTATGCTTGCCCGCTGCCCCTGCCGAGCGTACACCTCTCGATGACGCCTAACGACTTGTGAAGCAATTGAGTTGAAAGCTGAGCTCACTCGGTAAATTCCTTCAGCTACAGCCGGGCAACGACGGTGAGAGTGAGCTGGCTACGACGCCAAGGCGTTCACTTTACGCCGGTTGCGACATGATTGCGTTGCCATTTCTGTTTATGCAACTCAATAAATCAAGTACCCCATCTAAAGGTCTGCCCTTGCAATTGTAAGCGTCACCGAAAAAGGAAGCCGAGCTGTCCGGCCCTGAAAAAAGAAACACGCAATATAGACGCGCCGTAAAAATAGTTAACGGCTGGACGGGAGACCAAATGGCAAATGGACAAACGAAATGGAAACTGAAACTGATTTCACGCCATGCGAATATCAATTTCAAATTTGCCAAGCAAAAAGAAACAAAAAGTGCCCCATTGCCCTGGAACACCACGACAAGGTAGATTCCCCACCGATTCTCGCAGTGTGTGCCACACTTCAGCGCACAGCTTGAGCCAGAAAGGGTAAGGGTTGCAGTACTCAACTTACTTGGGTTCCGTTCTGTTCTGCTTGTTGTTATTTGTCTGCACTGCCGCGTTCTGGCTGTTTATAACGCGGCTAGCCACGCGTCTAATGAAGTGCTGATTGTACAACCGACCCTCAAGCTTGTTAAGGGCTCTCGTAGACTCTCACTTAAAAAAAAAAAAACCAAATGAATAGTACCAACATAAATACTGGCCAAGAGGCGAGACAACTAGCTGCAACACTTTGGTTGACCTTTCAATAAGATTCAAATAAGTGCTTCTGATACTGAAAGCTGTTGCGGCTTCCGCTTGCATTTGTTGTCTTAAGCGCCGCATGGCGCTAGTCACGTGGCCGCACCATATCGAACTTGGGGGAACTACGGACCCTTATAAGGCAGCACTTGGGATGGTTAAAACTCTAATCCAATTCACTTATATACAGACATATGTATGTATGTATTGGATAGTTGTTTGGCACGCGGCGTGCACTCATATATCTTACTGTCTCAATGGCGAATTGTCGCCTGCTTCGCCCGCTTTCCGTTTTGATTATATTTTTTTCCAGTTGCATGGAACGTAATCTGTTTCTCATAAATTCAAATCAGTATATGCTATATAGATACACTCTAACCTTATTGTCTGTTAGATTTATGTGTCTGTTGCGAGGATAGACAAAAATATGAACAGTTGATTCGGATTTTTCTTCTTCGCCTTTGCGTAGCTTGCACTTTTTCGGCCACCCATACAGGAAGTTGCCTTAAAACTTTGTCTGCGCCAGTCTGGAGCAATGCATGAGGAGCTAGACAAGACTGAACAGACGAGACTGTTGCCAACAGTTTTGCTATCCTTGTACTCGAATGCATTCAAAATCATCGTTATTCTGATTCTGATTCATTCAGATTTATGCTTTGTTGGCAGCTCTCCAAAGTTAATTACAAAGCGACGCTTTGAGGTGTCCAAAATAGCAGAAAATTGATAAACAATGAAAAAAAAATATAAGGCGTGTCTTGTTCACTAGGGGTGGAAACGTAGGCAAGAAAATCGACACTTCCAAAGAGTTTTCAATCTATGGTCGTGAACCCTGCTTTCTGCACGCTCCCCTTTTCGCATTTAAAACTTGATAATAACATAAACAAAGTTAGTACGCACAACCCCATTGGCAACACATGTGCATATGAATGTCATACTTTGAGAGCGTCCCCCATTGCTTTGGCACAAGGAGTTTCGTATTGCAAATACATTTCACACAATACACAAATCATATAATCGTCGCCGTCGTCACACTCTTTCGATAATCAAATTTAAAATATTCGTTCTTTAAATTGTCGAGGGTGTTTTTTTCTACCCTTTGGGGACGGGGCACCAACAGTTGTTTGTTTAGCGTGTTGTGCGTTGTCGCGGGAACTTTATTGAGATTTATTACAAAACATTGGCAGACACTGCTTGTTGTTTTTATAAAGGTTTATGCATCACAGGAGTCTCGTGGTGTCTGACATTGACAAAAGGGAATCGGCTTAGCAAATCGCCTACTGTGTGCTTTGATACTGCCGGGCATACATATGTCTAGAGAAATGCAAATTGCACCAAATTTAATACCGTCAAAGAATTTTGTGGCTTTTGCTCAAGCATTTTATCAAGCCTATTGTTCCATCATTGCTGCGGGTGAAAAAATGTAATGATACGATGATCATTGGCAAAAAATTTGTATTTTGCATTCCTCTCGTTACACGGCTCATTCGGTGTCGTTATGAGCAGCTGAAAATTATATGACATCGCCGTACGAAGCACGCACACCGTAGGCTATCAGGCAAAGCCACCACGCCCACAAGCAATATCGAATTCCAGTCGCGACTTCATTTGACTCCCTAACTGCTCTGTCATTAAGCCCCACCATTGACCACCTACCACCGGGAGACACTCATTTATCGAAAAACTGAGCTCATTTAAGGCTGCGTTCATTAATTTTTGCTTTCTGCCTTTTGCTTCATGCTATTGAAGCGCCGGCAATGTCATAACGCACTTGCGTGCTTTAAGTCCTGAAAAGCATTTGTTGCATTTTCAGTCACCCTTCAGGCTGTAGCATATTGCATTGGACGTGGCTAAGCCTTATGATGGCCGTCGCAATGCCCCTCCCTTTGCTTCTCTTCACATGCAATGGTAATTTGTTTTCATTTAGCTCAACGCTTTTATTTGGCATTTAGACATGCACACGGTGCTATCGGAATTGAGCTAAGGGTTGTTAATCCCTTTTCGGTGTCCAGCCCTCATTACTGTTGCGGAACGTGTTATTTTTTGGGTGCGCTGCGCTAGGTTGCTTCATAAATGTCATTCAAGTTGCGCGGTTCAATTAATAAAATATATTTGTAAATGCTTGTTTTACTGCGTGCCAGTCTTTTTTTTTTTGTAGCACAAAAGAGACAGACATTTTTTGTACGTCAGCTATTCAGTGTTTAAATAGGTTTTTTTTTTTGAAAAAGCCGCTTTCAATACTAAGGTTGGAAGGTCAATGAAACTTGAATTCAAATTTTTTCAATGGACTATGATGCAAATGTTAAATTACCATACGCACATCATTTTAAACTTTAAAACAACCTCAATTACTATAAATTCAAATCTAAATACAAATGCGCGTAGAACATTGTTAGTTGCGTAATAATACTGATGAGTAGATAACACAGCCTTGCAGAAAGGAGGTGGTGTCAGTACAAACGTTCTTTGCACTCACTCGAAACAAGGACATGCTGTAGAAACGGGCTGAAAAGTGGCAACAGGATGACAAACGCAACAACAACAACAATAATGGTTGTTTTGGTTTATTTTTATATTTTCGGAACGGAAACAGGAAGTTACTGTTGTAAAATGCGAAGAAAATATGAGCAGGAAATGCAAAGTTTGCATCATACTTGTGTCTATTTTTATGGAAAGTTGAAAACAATCATAACTAAAACTTTGGTGAGGTATATGAAGAAGACCAAGCATGAGAGCCTGGGGTATTCATTATGAAGGCCATGAATTTATAAGCAAAATTTTAAGTTTATCGCAAAAGTTCAATGTCACACAATCATTTGAGAATAATGTTTGTTGCTTATAAAAGGCAACAAAGTATAATTGTGGCTGCTCTGTTTACTGGTTGTGCAAATTCAGTTTTATGATTTTTGTCCGTGCAAAGATGTTGAGCAGCGGACCAGTCGAGCTCTGAAAATTCTTCTTTACGTGCTACTGCCCCAGCTAATCACAATAAGCCACCATCACACCAAGGCTGTCAATAGTCGAAAAAATCCTGCCAAATCATTGCGAAACATCCGGCATCGCCATTTCGTATATTTACTATCTTATATCGCCGCCCTTCTTTTACTTTTATTGTGCACTCAGTGCAATCAGAGTGCCGAATATTTGGTTTTTTCCTGCCCAACAATCCCTTGCGGCATATTACCTTTTTATGTTTATTTCCAAGTCCAATCTGTACGGGTAAACAACCATGGCCCTTGCACCCTCGAATGCCCGTCAGAACGTTTTGGTTTTCCGGGCGGCTATAGGCTGGAGTTTAAAATGTTCACATATCTGACAAATATCCATTATCACGCCACGTACTCGCAGTTCTGGTGCGTCAATATTCGTAATTTATAGTTGATGATATTGCAGAAAATCGACATCCCGCCCTGAGCGTGCGGTCGCACTTTTCCATACCAATTTCTGACTCATGCCCATCTCCCTTTGCCGACTCAGCTTTCGATGCGTGATTGCTTCTTAACAGGGACCGAGACACTAGCACCATGTGCTCTCCGTGTCCTGTGTCCACTGTGGTTCTGCTATACAATGACTGTCGATTAACCCAGTGCACCCGCATTACCGCTTACGTGAGAGACACTTGACGACTGGCCGCCGTGAGTTGCAACTTTCTGCATCCCAAATCTCAGCCCATGTCTCAGTAGCGCACAATTTTACATTAAGTTAGCGAGATGACGGGAGCTGCGCAAAAAACCACTGTCATAAGTAACGGAGTGATTTCTGTAACAGTCAAATATGCAATAAATAGCTACCAACCATTTCGATCCCGACCAAGAGCCATTTATTTATTCGCTTTGGGACACAAGAGAGTAGCTATTAAAAGCCCAAAATGGTTGTGGCAAGATTGTATAGTTTCAGCATTTTCACTTTTGCGGCTGCACCCACAAAGCTAATTAGAGTTCAGCGCGCAATTTCCGCACGTTCAATTTCTGAAAGTTCCCCGGTGATTGCTCTGATACACGATGCCTTTTCAAAGCATTTGCTGACATCTCAGAGGAACCTAATAATATCCACAAATAAGTTGTAAGTGAAACCTCCACAAAACTGTTCGATTTATACACTTATATAAGCTCTGCAGCAGATACCCATAACAGACAAATCAAGGTGAAGGGGCGGTGCTCACATCAATTTAATTTATCATGCAGCTATTTGCACAGTCAAAACTCTAATCCCGGACGAACTTTTGCAGTTTCCCAATGGATTTCGTTTGCATCAACGCATACGTAATATTTATGTTTCATTCCATTTTGCCAATTGCCGACGCATACGCAAAGGAGCAAACAAACAATCAGGCAATGTGTCTATGTTCTATGTTCTGTGTGCAAAAATCTCAATTAAAATCATTTCTGGCCGAAACTTTGCGTAAGTTTTGTAACTACAAAATGTTCATCTAATCTATGATTACCGATTTTCCTATTGCCCCTGAGGTTTGTATAGCAATTAAATATAGGATGCACGTATCATGATACTCGAGAAATAAATGGATTTAATGAAACGAAAACAAATGAAATATAATGGAAGGGAAATAAAAACAATTTATATTGCATTTAAGTGTTTGGGACGAAATGTGTTTTCCTCAAAAGCAACTTAAGAGATGAAATGAGCCATATTTTTTTAACCGTATTATTTCTGTTACAACATTTTTTTCAAGCTTGCATCAATTTAATTATTGCTGAAGATATTAGGTGCCCTTCACCAGCGTGTAAATGTCTACAAATGAGCAACGAATTAAATAAACTATAAATTAATTATTTATTATTATTACCAATTATTAATTATTAATTAAATTAAACAAATCTTAAATACATAAACTAAAAATAAATGTAGAGCAGAAAGATGAGCAAGGCAGCAACGTAGCTTGAATCACGGATTAAAAATACAAATTCGATTGTGCACTTAACAAGAGGAAAAGGATGAGCTCCACCAGCACTTTTGCGGAGACAGGCCCAATGTGCAGGGTAATGGTAAAACGTAATCGCGTAAAACTTGCCTTGTTCTCTTGCCATGATAAATGATTGTCATAAATAAATGCTTACGGTTCCCAGAAAGGCCCAAACCAATGGAAATTGATGTTTAAGACTTTTTATCGCACGATTTCGTACGGCGCGACATCACAGATTGGTGGGAGACCTTTTGCCCAAGTCATTAATCACAAATCGGCACTGTAAAAATTCAAAAACCGACGCCATTTGTATAGACGACGTCCTTATTGAGAAACTACCAGATTAGATTGGCAGGTAGACTGTTACGATTTTAATTAAAGCACAAAATGTGATTTAAAAAAATCTTGAAATTATTTAAAATTATCCGAATGCAAATTATTGCTGATTATTTATGACACCAGCTATATGTATATACAAATGTAAGGTAACCAAAAGCGCACAATGCATTAGAGCATAAACGTGGGTGGATTGTCAAGCATTTGCACACGTGCTGGTTGGCGCACACAGACGCAGGCTCGGCAAAACAGGAAAATCATCTTCTTAATCTTAATTGCGGCACATTAGCACAATAAACCAAACGAATGGCCAGACATTATCATAAATAAAAGAGCAAGCCACCATGGCTCAATACACCCCAGGATGTCCGCCTGATTCCAGACATGTGTCCTGCTCAATGGACATGTTCGTATGGGTATCTGTGTACACATTTGTGGTTGTTATTTTTGTCACAAAGCTATTATTTTCCCGTCAAATTTCGGCAAGTTTTGCTATGCCTAGCTAAGTGCTAAAAATATTAATAATGTAATATCGCAGCAGCCGGCCACGTCCCATAGAGTAGGAAATGGGTGGTATATGAGCGTACTAAAGAATCATTTTATTGCATTGTTGAATTTTGCCATACCTATTCCGTGTGTAATTTGTTTTGTGATTAATTGTGGAGACAAATGCACAAAATTTGTTCTTTTGGCTATATTTATCACCGGAATTTCTATATGAATTTCCATAATTATGTATTCACACAATTAGGGCGAATGTACGTGCAAATGTTGGATTGTTGCTTATATTGATTATAAAAAATAAATGTAAGGCAGATGGGTAGAAATAGTATTGGTCGAGAACTGTCATCAAAAGCATCAAACGCCGAGAGGCCTAGAAACATTTATTCAAACTCTCAGGACATTTTCGTCAGGAGTGCCAGACTCCCAATCGCCACAATCACAATATATGCGATTAGTATACAAAGTAAGGACATATCCATGCACAGCCGCAAATGATAATTCTAAGCATATAAGTTATTGGCTTTGATACCTTTTTTTTTTGACTAAGAGAGAGAGAGAAGTAATATTCTTCTAGTGGATGGTTTTTGTCAACCCAAAAGTCAGGGGATGTAACATGAAAAACTATTAGCACTTTCAAATTTTAAGAGGATTAAGTTCGTAGAAGGACGGCGCAGTTTTAAGGGTATACGAGTGAAAATAGGGGTGGCAGTCGCAGCCTATGTCACATCTGGTCGGGCCAATCGCCAAACTTAAACAAAAACTCAGAACAGCCTCGGCGGCTTTGCTGAAATTCAACTAATTTGCGGACACCCAAACAAAAAGAGGAAATTAACCACAGCAACGCAAATAAACAAAAATAAAAAAGTGAAAATATGACCGAGTGTCAGTGTATATGGGGTGGTCGAGAGCAGCTGTTTACATTGCAAAAAGCATTCGAGTGCAGCGCAAACAACATCGAACAACAACAACCGGCAACGGACAGACAACACACAGATTGGACATGCAACACTGGCGGCTAGGACTTTCGGCTGCACGCATACCAGGCGACCTCGGAGAGGTATGTTTAATACTATCAGCACCGTTGTCGGCCAGTTCCCTTAGGCCCTCGACTACCCTCTGGTGTCTGTACGGTTGTTGTCAATTCAATTCAATTGTTTTGCCTTTTTGTCCGGCAATCACAGCGCGGCATGTTTATTTGCTGCTTGTTTATTTGTTTGCCTGTTTGTAGTTCTTCTTCCCATTGTTTTCCCTGCGCCCACTCTTTCAATGGTTTCCCATTTTTAACGCCCCGTGACTTCCTGGATACCCATTCCGACTCACCTATGCGCGAACAGGTAAGTAAATTCAAGCACACACATAATCCGCTTGGTCTCCAGTAAGTGCAGCTGAGTGCATCAACAGATACCTTAGTTAGTTTTAATCAGTGGGCACCAAAAATCGAAATGTTTAAATGGCTACAAATCCTCCAGCCAATATTTGTGGCCCAACTTTACTTGTATGAATGAGAGCTCCAGTATGCAGTATACTTAGTATACTTCTTAGGGCAAAATTGAAGTTGGTGCGTATTTAAATTTAAAGCAAAAATTTTCACTTGTCGACACTTTTCGATAAACTTGTCCAGCCGCTACTGATATTAATTTTGGGTAAGTGAAATAATAACAGCAAGCTGTGTGGGCAATCGTGATTTTTGTATCTTGAAAATTGTGACGACCGGCGCATTCTATTACTTTATATATGCAAATTTTGAACAAACCAAGAGGGGAGATTTGGTCATCATAAAAAGTCCACCATTGTTTCTGATTAAGTCAAAGTCCCCGTTGCTAGCGCAGCAGCAACGCAGCTATATATATCAAAAAGCGGCACAGGAGCAGAAAGGTTGGAAAATGTTTAAATTAATTTTATGACAGCTTTTGTATTCTACGTAAATATTTTCCCGTTCCTATAGAACAATGTCATATTTTGCGTGTCGCTGCTTATGCCCACCCAGCATTATTTTTGTTTTTAATCCGGACCCCTAGACCATCCAGTATCATCATCACCATAATAACTGCAAGCCTGCGAAGAATTTCCTTCTGTTTTCCTTTATTGCTGAACAACAACAATAAAATGCTGACAAACCGTACGAAGTCTTCATGGCGACGGTTCTTATCAGGTTGACCCACGGTAGGTTGCTTCTCCGAATCTGTTTGGTTTTAATTACACGCGCGTCTGGTTGCTGGTCATGCTCCACTATTTTGACTCTCAGTTGCTGTTCCATGCAAGTGCAAAACAATCTTTTTGTTGTTTTCGAGGTTCGGAAGAATGAGCCCACTAACGCAAAGCTGTGTTTGGATGCAACAAAATGTTGGAACGGACATGTTGCAGGCAAACTTCGGAATGTTCGAATTAAAATTACCCCTTGGCACTTAAATATTCGGAGTGAAGTTGTCGGCTAAACGCATCGGAGATACCTTGAGGAGAAAGTTTGTATAGAGAGCACGTAGCCACAGCTATGATTACTCTGTTAACAGATACTCGAAGATTTACATGTTATATATTCAAAACTATACAATGTGCTACAAAGGGATACAATTTTTACAATAATATAATCTGAAAAAATACCATAAACTGAAACAAAAAAAATATATAAATTTATATTTCATTCACTTAGGTTCACAACGATCGCCGTAAAAGACCCTTATGCCCCTTCACTGAAGGTTTTGCACTTCAAGCCTCAAGCCTGCCTTTAAATTCGCCGCATCCTTCATTTGGCTCGCCGAACTTTGTCCTTACAACAAATGAGAACGCAATCGACTCCATGCTGTTCTCGCTCACCGACCTTTGTTGCGAGGAACAACCACGACTTACTACGACCTCACACGAAGCATTCCCGACAGCCAGCCGAGCAAATAACAGTAATCGGCAGCACGCGCTCAGCAAAAAGCGTTTAGTAGAAAGTGAACTCTGACACAAAGTTGACACGTTCCGCGCGCGTACGCGATTTTGTTCCCTGCTGCTCCATAGATAGCTAGAGTTATAGGCTCAGATACTGTCGTTTCTGCATGTGCGTACTTAAGCTGCCAAGAAGGTAGACTTAATAGGCTAATTAACTCGAACTAGCCTTGAATTATTGGCTAACAAACATAAAGTTGATTAAATTTAAATAACAAGAAGCCATAAAAGGTGTATGAAAGTGAAAAACTTATACGAATGTGTACCGAAATGTTGTCATAGATTGGGCCCCTTACAATAAGGTAATACATTTTCAGATATCAATGCGAACTCTGATAAAATTAGCAAAATATATGATATATATGTTACCTATCGAAACGATTACCGGTGGACAATAGCCCCACTTACCGTAGCCCTCGTTCAAACGGGAGCTACTTGTAAAATAAGTCTGGCCAAGACGCTGAATATCACATTAAGGAGATAAACGTGTACGTGCTAAAGAGACAAAACCAGTCAACCAGCGGCCAAGGCAGCCAGACTGGCAGCCTACAAGTGTTTACATTTTACATTTTATGAGATAATGCCCAACACCATAAACAGAAATAAAAAAATAACAAAACGCAAATATAAAACGGGGTTGGTACGCAAACCGCTAAAGACGCAGAAAGTTGCATATCTCGCTACATTTACGGCTGCCAAATAAATACTCCGACAATAACACGAGCAATAAAAGGCTAACGTCTTGGGCAAAAGACTCAGTCTCAGCCACACTCGCATTGCCAACCACAAACTTAGCCAACAGCCGGTGCAAAATAAGTAAAGTAACAAAACCAATTTTCATTGTTTTGCGGTGGCTTGAGGCTCTTCCACCAACTACGCAGGCGAATGCCGAGGCGCCGAAATGTGGAAAACCAAAAAGTAAAGCAAAATTTCCATCAAGACGCCGAAACCCACAAGAAGACCGGCAAGAAATTGTGCAAATGCCAACATGAAATAAGGCAAAAATGAGCCGAGTGCGAGATGTGAAATAAACACATGCGCCGACGTGTGAAGAGGAAAACAAGCAATGGGCGCAAATATCTCCTTGAATAGACATACAACAAAGGATGTTGTCGGAAAATAGCCCAACTATTTGGTGCGCTGCCTCTAATAAGGCCAACACATAGAATTGACACACAACCGATTTCCCGACATGCAGAAGGATATTTTTATTTTGCTTTTGTTATAGCAATAAATGCCTCCTGGAATTTACAGATAGGAAAAATTAAAGAAAATGTCTCGAGAAGAAGCATAATAATCCTTAATTATTATGAGAAGCTCCAAACCCAAGCCGTATTCCACTATGTGATGCATAAATAAGTCGTTAGCAGCTGTTGGTTAGCATTAATTTGAGCACCCGAATAGGCCAACGCTCGAACTTAGCGTTAATCCCAATTTCGTTAGCCAAAATGTACGGTATTCTTAGGTAAGCCTAAGAGAGCCTAAGCCGAACAGACACACGCACTATCTGTCGCTTAATGCAATTGATTTGTGTTCATTAATTTGGTTAGACGAGTTAATTATCTTACTGTGAGAAGATATAGCTATAGCAAGCCCCAACATATAACGAATATCCAGCAAGGCAGCCTGACAACCACCATGGCCGAAATTGCCAGTTTTAATTCCATTAGTACAATCGCACACAGTAGCCCCAATCTAAGGCGCTAGACTTTGTTTCATACCATTGGCTTTCCTTAGCCTCAATTTTTTTGTTTTCCACACACTGGCACAAAAATTGATTGATAATCAATTGAGAGGATTTTCTTACGCCTACAGCTTTTCCTTTATCTGCACAGAGTCCTTTGTCTGCCTGTGGTTAACACTTACTTGTGCAGGACGGCAGCAAAAACGTATTGCTCTGCTGCAGTAGTGCGTACGTGGTGGTCACGACACAAGTTGTTCTTTGCTCCGATTCTCGGGATGTTGTTGGGGCAGGATGTTCCTGTTGCGCCTCCAGTTTTTTTTTTTTTTTGTTTCGCATTAAACGATTTAAGTAATTTATAAACGCCTTTAGCAAGCAAAACTAAGAAAGAGCAACAACCACTTTATTGGATTGTTTTTTTTTTTTTCATTTGTTTTACTAACACTTTTTTTATCGCCTGCTTAAGCTGCCTTTTACTATCTGCCTTGTAATTGTTTGGGTTTGTTGGCTGCCAAGAGCTTTATTTGTGTTAATTTAATGCGATTAGTCAGTTAACTAGCGGCACAAGCCAGACCATTAAATATCTTCGATTTCGCTTGTAACATACTATACATACTACTATAGAGACAAAGCTTGTTCTTCGCAAACTTTTAAGATATTTTCTAGTTCAAATAGAATTCATCAAATGGGACATATTACAGACTTCCTTGTTATTAAGGTATGTGAATGCCTTTAAGCGCATTTAACCAACAACTGGATAGTTGTCACAATTTAGAAGAAGAACGTATATGGCATTCCTTTGTACCCACTAGGATGCAATATATTTGGCCTCATTCTGTTCTAATTTTGGTTAGAGCCCAGCTGTAGTTATTATACAAATTTTAATTAAATTTTATTCTGACTTTTGAATGTCTGCTCGAATATTTGTGTGTTCAGCTCCCGCTTCAGACTTTATACTCGAACTGGCATGGATGAGCCTTTTCTCTCAGCTATTTCTAGAAAAAGACAGCTGCCTGCTGCCACTGCCAGCCAAGTAACCTTCAGCATGTCTTTTCTTCCCAGTCTTTGCTGTCATTATTACAATATTTGTAAAAGCTCAACAGCATGTCCCTGAATATTTACCCACTCGAGCTCGTATATCCAAAATAATTATCCTACAAAGATGAATACTTTAATATATTATTGCCATATGCTGCAGAAATGTTAACAAACAGCACCAGAAAATTATAATTCCTAACGTAACAACTTATTTACCAGCAAAACGTGGACTATTAACTAGTTCGCAAGTATGACCCATGGATAGCGAACAAACATGGATGAAACTGTACAAATATATATTTACCCAAGAACCTCTGCTTA
Organism: Drosophila borealis; assembly: GCA_035045885.1. NCBI lineage: Eukaryota > Metazoa > Arthropoda > Insecta > Diptera > Drosophilidae > Drosophila > Drosophila borealis. Next base: position 194,536 of record JAWNOR010000013.1, on the reverse strand, counting down.
TGCCAATTTTACCCCGAGGCTGTGATGGATTTCACAGAACACCATTTTCACGCGCAGTTTAAAGCAATTTTTCAGGGTTTTATTCAAGTTTCTACTAATTATACGAGTTTTTTCTTGCGACAGCTTCTGCGCGCTACCCCAGCAACTTACAATGTTTACTCGCGCAAAACTTCGCTCGTAGGGCATATTACAAATCCTTGCAAGGGTTTCACTTACCGACTAGCTGACAGATTGGCAGTAGATATTTTGACAACATCGTTTTTATCCAGGCCTTTTTGCGTCACGCCACGTTTTGTCTCCTTCAAGTTGTTGTGCCTGGAAGCATATAAATGAAAGACTTATTCGTTCGCTGCTTTGCAACAAAAAATTCAATTTTGGCGCTTTAAGAAGTTTCCGCTTTTTTCGTCTAACAATTTACCAAACAACATCTCTATGTAAATTATTTAGAAATATATACAATTTTGTTTTGGGATTGTATTGTTGCTTTTTTGTTGCATACTTTTTTGCGCAACTTTTGTCAGCTCAAAAGTCAGCTTTAATTTATTAAATTTTCTTGTTCGGCTTTTGTTGTGGATTCTATTGTTGCAGGAAGTCGTCAAGAAATAGTTGAGTTTGCATTCAAATTATTTTCTGAACCACATTTCCCACGAATTTTTTTTGCTATTTTCTATAGGCTAACAAGTAACCTTAACGGGTGCTATTCGACCTTTTTGCTGCTATTGTCAACGTAAAAGGCTTGTAATAAAACCAAGAACACAATACAAATGTGTCGCCCGAAAATGTGCACCTTCATTTTATTGTCATTTCTTCTTTACAATTTTTTATTTGAAAAATATCAAATTTTGATAAAAATTTGTGGATAAGAAGTTTCAGTATTTCTGATGGAAATTAACACTGTGTTTTTCTTTATGTGCAAGTTATTGACCTGCTTACTTATTTATGACAGGTGCCATGTTCAAAATAAGTTACACAGAAAAGCTTTTTCTAAATATAAATTTAATTTAATCAAAGCATGGATGATGGCAAAGAATGTATGAGAACCTAGTCTCCGAAAAAGATAATCAAAGTGGATTGCAAGCTTTGCGTGAAGTTTAATGTGCCCATGGCTTAAAAAATGATGATGATAATAAAGTATCCTTTTTGAAATTAAACCTGTGAAATCAGGTAAATTTAACTTTAGGTAATAATGATGCCGTGAGAGGGTGGATTTTTGTGGGCGACTAAAATTACAAATTAGTTGCAATTTTAATTGCTAAAACTGTCAGAAAATATCTCAATTATTTCGTAAAATGAAACGTTAGTATATGGGTTGCTTGGAAAACTTGAACTAAGCGAAAATAATTATTCAATTAGAATTGAAGAGCTTATCATCAATATGTACGACCACATAGCTGAAGCATATATAAGAGAGTCGAGTTGAACAACTATGGTAGCTTAACGTAGCTCAACAATATGTATTCTTCCTTGTATTTCTTGTATTCGCGGCAACATCATTGTCATGGTCGAGGCGTTAGATAGAGTCTGATATAGAACGTTTGCCCTACCTCAGCATTATCCGCCGGACAATGAGTTAAATTTAAACTCTTTAACATACAAACTAGTCTTAAGGCTCTAACAAAACATTCATCAACCCCTCATGTTCATAAATTTTAAACACATTTTTTTTTCTGTATCGTTTTTTGAATTCCAAGTATATTTTTTGCAATTTTTCGTACTTCGAATGTAATTTAAATTTAAATTACAATTGTAATGAGATTTTCTTTTATTATCTGCCTAACTTCTAGTGAAATAGACTTTTTCACGTGCATTGAGCAGCATTGAAATAAGTTTCTACTACTTATATTCCAAGCAAGCATAATATACCCGGATATTTAATTCCACCGTGTGCGTGTCACGTCGTACTCAGGTCTATGAATGTGCTTTACCCAGCCTTATAGTCCTCGACTAAGGGCGTCTGTGCTGTGGAGCTCTGTTGTATAGGGTGTCGTGTTTATTAATATGCAAAATTAGCGCTTTACGATTTGTTAATTAAAATTCTGTCGGTGCCAGCAATGAGGTCTTAGCGCCCACGCTGCTGACTTTAATAGTGTTCATTAGTTTATTGAAGTGCGTGTGAGCTGCTTCGAATGCATTTGCACAACGATTTGGGACGATGCTTATTACAGTCAAGTCTTAGGGGCTGGTTAAAGGAGCATACTCGTAATTTCATTAGCACTGTTTGTGCCATGTGTTGTTGTCAATGTACCGAGGGTCAGTCGCTGATGTCGAAACTTTCAACTAGGCCATTAGGAGCGCCGGCAGGCAGCAAATACAATTTATTTTATCGATGCACCAATAAAACAAATGGCCATTGGCAGCGAAACGCACATTGGCCAGCAGCCGATCAATATACAAACAGGCGACAAAACTCGAACAACTTTTGGCACAAAATCAAAAGCAATACAATCATTAAGATTTAGTGATATAATTTGTACGCACTCAAGCGTCATTAAAGCCTAGAAGAGTAAACAAAGACAGAATGAAAAAGTCAGCCGAAATGTATATAAGTGAAACTTTTCCAATAGACCGCCGCAAATAGCATAAAACACGCATAAATGTATTTTACGAAAGGCCTGTGGATAAAAAAAAACTTATAATTGAATATTAAGACACTTTGCCGTTTAATGCGGTAATTATAGTTAATAGCACCAAGGAAGTAAACGGACTGAAAGAACCACTGCGACAAGCAACAAGGGGCAACACCAAAGGAAATTTGAAAAGAAAATCTTTGGTGTGGCCAAGAGCATGCATTGTGAGAGGCACAAGGGTCCTTTCACGTGTCTGGTGCCCTGCCCCTGCGGGTAAAGCATTTAGCTAGCGCCTAAGCAAGAAAGCAACAGCTTTTGTGCCGCCATAGACACATGCATAAACACACATACGCATGCAGTGTTATGAAAACTACTACAACAAAGGAGAACAGGAAAAGCGTTTAGCAAGTGGTGCTGACAGCCAGGACAAAGTCTGTGGCTGAAAGTTTTCTCCGCTTAGCCGAAGGAAGTGGATTCATCACGTTGACTGCGAGCTGTATGTATAAGCAAGGCTGCCGCAGGCTGGGGCTAAAAAAGTGCTGAACACATATCTTTTCACCCGGCTAAGACTGACTGCAATTGAAATTTCAATTAATTACCTTGTGAAACTAAAAAGCACATAAAAAACTTCTAATTGGCCACTTTCTTCAAGTGGCCCTCGGATGGTACAAATTTGGTTCTATTGATATGTAAAGAAAATGTAGCTCATCTACAGGTTGTCCGTCAATCTAAACAGCGACTTTGCATAAACAACTTGTCAACTGTCACAATACATCGTGTGCTCCGGTCTTAAACTGTCGCGGGAAACAAAAGGTGAACATTGCTACCTGTCTGGGTACGACAGTTACCGGCGCTCAGTCAATTTGCGCTGTCAAGTGAGACAGGCCGGCGGCTATTGTGCACAGTCGGAATTATTTAATTTTCCTACTTTCTATGTGTAGGGTATCACAGAAATTTGTTCACGCACTGTGTGAGGACAACGCATATCACCAAAATTAATGAGTATGTTAACGTTAACGTTAAAAGAAAAAATGAGAATAATGGGGAATGCATTGGCTAGACTGTCTTCGGTTTTGATAGATGTCCATCAAATGTGATTGATCACCTAGTCTAGCGGTGGCATTATGTTTGTTAATAGCATTCTTTAGGATAATTAACAACAAAATATTAAATCTTTTCTTGACCTTGACTTTTGTATTGATAAAGTGAGCGCCATTTCATTCAATGAGATACCATTTTCTCTCTGAGTGTTCATAGTCTCACACACACAATAGGTCTTGATTATAAAAAGAAGCACCTTGCCTAGTCATCTAGTCAACAGAAGGCATAAGTTAGATCCCAACAGAATAAATGTGATAACTCTTTTACACTACTGTCAATTTAAATTCGAGCAGCATAGTGCCGACAATCAATATTTTCAATAACATTTCGTGATTTCCGTTCTTACCGTAACACACGGCTCATGTTTTATGTTAGTAAGAATTTCTGGTAAGACGCACTGACTTTGCTTTGTTTGTATAAACCACGCCTGCCTGTATAAAAAAAAAAAAGAAGAAGGCTTTCCCTTCAATGCCTTATCAGTATTTGTGATGCGTTACGTTTTGTAACATAGGGATTTTTTTTTCAATATTGAAGTCAGTCGTAAATAATTTCACGTACGAAATATAGGGTTTTTCATTAGAGTTTTTGCCATTTTTTCCGTACAGCTGGTTAGTTCGTTTTACGTTCGTTAACAATATTTGCTATAATATTTACCTTTTACAAGTTCCAAAGTCACAAGTTCATCTAACTTTTGTGTTGTTGAATTTTCTGAAAATCCTGACTGTCATTCAATGCAGTTGGGACTTTAAACTTTCTAAAAATAACTTTTTTGCTTTCATAAATTTATTATAATGGTTTTGATTGTGGTTTTTATGTTAGCAATTTTTTCGCTGTCATTTTGTTTGATTTATGGATTTGGTTGTGTTCGATATTTGGTCAAAATGCTAGATTTTATATTTGAGCAGTGACATATTAAAATAAAACCTTGTGTGCATATAAATAGTATGTATTGCTATTTACTCATTTAAATTAAATTATGCTGAAAATTGTTTCAATAGATTAACATTAAAAGCATCTAAGGATGACAGTACAACTTCAACTCAAAGGTACCGCAGCTCTAACCAGGTGCACACGCAAACAACATTTACGTTGTTGTTTTTGCAATCGTGTTTATTTCCGCTTAAGGCATCGCTGAACGTTGATGACGTTGACATCAAATAAGCGCGTTGGCAACAAGCATAGGGGCATGTAACAATGGGGGCAAACATAAGTGTATCCATAGAAGAATATTGTGAACAGCTCAAAAAGCAACGCAAGCAGAAATTGCATCCCATGGCGGTAAGGGATAATTCATTTCGGCATAATAAATAAAGCAGTAATTGCTAAGTGAATCCACAGCCCCAGGCTCGTAATACCAATACATACTTCAACTACATAGGTGCCACACCGGCAAGGACCAGGGCACTGTACATAAAAGATGAATTATGTTTGCTTCAGCAAAAATGCATGGGATTAGCCGGCTGGTTTCTACCAAGCAAGGCGCAGGCAAAATACGTTTTTAAAGCTAACATCAACCATCATATATATAGTTAATATGTTGAAGGTATTTTCATATTTCATGTGTTTATGCATCGATCCATTGGTAAGTGACCAGTCGCTAGCTAGCAGTCTAGCTGCCTTATCCTTTCATTTTCCTGCCAGAAGTATGAGGAAAGGCAAATATTTTATTATATTTATGTGTATGTCGCACCGCTCAGCAAAATCCGCGAATGAACTTGAGAACTTGATGTGCACTGTATTCATCGCTTTTGAAACATGGAGACTGGCAACAAACTTTATAGACGCAGATGTACTTAGGTTGAAGTAGAGCGCGTATCTGTGGGACACAGAGACTGCAGATAACCTGCAGCCCGCAAGCACTTGAATAACTGTTGCAGTGAACTTGTGCCACTCGTTTGGAAAATTTTAATAATCTTTTATCGAGATCTTTTGTAATAAAAGTTCTTTAGCCGAGAAATGTTTCAGCAAGAGCAACATATTAGGCCTCTGTGTCAGCATATGCAAGCGTGTGTGCCAACTCCGCACATTGTTGGAGTGTCAGTACTCCTTGACTTGGCGAACTTTTTGAAAGGCATAGCTTGAACTTTGAACTAAGCCCTTGTATGCGTCGGTTTTTTTCTGCTAGCTTTTGAATTATGTATCATTTCAATATCAAAATAGTACACAGGTAACATTTCGTCCTCAATCTGATTTAAACAAATTTAGCGGACTGAGTGATGGCCTTCAGCTAACAGTATTACGCTGTGAATACATGTTTTCTGCTCGCCAGGGGTTAGAATTGCATGTTTGAGTAAGGTCGTTGCTGATGCATAGGCTGCTGGCTTGATTAAACTCCCAACCAATGCTGCCTAACGCGGTTGCAGTAGAGCATGAAATGAGCTCTGCTGGCTGGTTGTCGCCTTTAGCAGACTTTTAAACATGGTTTTGCTAATTTTAATTATGCTTGCTCAGTTGCAAGGCATCCTATGAAAGAACTGCGGCGGATTAAAAAATAAAAATCAGCTGTTTGAATCGAATCTGCACCAGGCTCTTGCGAATACCAAAGCTGCTCAGTGGCGGCAGTCGTGTTTGTCGTTTTGTTGCTCAGTTTCTACGGCACTTGTTTGCCATTTGTTTGTCTAGTTTACAATGCAATTAACCCATTTTAAAGTTTCGCTTGTCGACCACAGAAACTAACTGACAAAAGACGTGGCTTCTCCTTTCCGTTGGTCTTGTTTCGTTTTCATTCACGTCCCACTGGCGCTCAGCGCCTGCTGACAGAAAATCAGTTTAACAGTGAAACCAGCTAAAACTAATTGCGCAAGCAACTTGTAGCTTGAAATTATACCGCAAAGTGCAATTTATACGGCCAACAGCCACAGCTACAAATAGCCCGCAGGACACAGTTTTCTGAAAGCGAAAGTCGCAATTAGTTAAGGTTAGATATCAAATGGATAGCGCAAAAATTAGGAACGGTGAAGTCGCACGTAAAATTTGACTGCGAAGAACCGGACACAATTCAACAGCGATAGAAGCCACAAATAGGCTACCAAATTATTTAGAGAGCTTTTATTCCAAGCTAAAGAAAAAGCAGAATCTTGCTTAAAAGTAACCGACGCTCTGCCATAAATAAAAACTCTGAAGGCCGAGCACCCATAAAACTGATAGTCATGGCCAGCAACAACATCGACTAATGCTGTACCAGCCAAGGTGGCTGCAAAATGACAATGGACAATGGCTATGGCCCTCTTCTCCCGTTTCGTTGTTTATTTATGACTCTTTACCGCCTACATGATAAGAGCTTTTTGGTAGCATAGGCCAAAGCATATAAAACTCTTATCTTTCTGTTGACTCCACCGCTGCAAAATACTTGGAATAATTTTGAGTAATTACATGGCCAGCGCATAAATGTTACAGCACCTACCACCTACGAAGCCTCAAGTCGATTGTGCAGCGTACAAAATGGATACAAATATTTTATTGCTCCTCCAGGACATGCGGCGAAGCAACGGGAAGGCGCTAGGGTGCACTGCGCAGGGTCTTCCTGATACCAAGCCGTCTACCCAGCACTGGCTGCCCATGGCAATAATGATACGATAGATAATTATACATGGCGTACTCTCAAACACGCATACAACGTCAGAAGCGCAGTGACTTTAATGGGTTTCGTGCGCGCCCTTGTGGCTGAACCAAGTGAATGGACGAGTGTAAAAGTAAACTAGCCGCGTTCCCCGACTGCTTTTTCTTCCTCACGGAAGTAGTATCGGCTGCATGGGTTAATCTAAATTTATAACTTTATTTTTATGAGCAGCCGCGTCTTGCCTCGAACGAACAAAAAAATTGTATAGCTATAAAGCACTTTTTCTGGCCTCTTTGGCACTTGAGTTTTGCCCTGCATGGAAGTGATAATGAAATAATTTGAGCTTTTCAGCTAACTTGTTTTTCTTTGGCACTCCCTCAGGCCACACATGCACTGTCCAGCTCGGTCCTTCTGCTGGCCTATTACGAAAAACAAACTCATTAAATTATGCAAAACTTTGCCTTAAAATATGACAGCGGGTAGATCAGAATAGAAGCGTGCTAAGAGGTGCCCATGTGTATATGTGTATGTGTATATGTGTGCACAACCAAGAGTATGTCCTTAAGAGCAATTCGTTATTTGGCTATAAGCTTTGCGTTGAAGTTCAGTTTACTTTGGCCCCCGCCTCCGTCAGGTACTTTAAGGCTTTCCTCGTTCATTTCGTAAAATATGGGATTTTCGTACTTGTACATGCAAACTTCTGGTCAAGGGGAAATTAAGAAAACATTAAAGTTTTCGTTTTCTTAAATTCGCATGTATTATAATTGTACTTTGTGGTTAAATTTTCTGTGCCAACTCTTTGTCTGTTAATGCAACTTGTTAAAGTTGAGCTGAGTACTGAGAACTGAGTATGTCAAAATTTTATAAGCTCGAATTAATAGACCAACCCATTTATATACTACTTATTTAAATATAGTTTACTAATAACATTTTAAAAATATGCACTCTCTTTTGTTTAGAAAGCGTCAAGGACAATTGAACGCAATAAAATCTGGCAAAGGCAAAGTGAACGTATGCAATACAGAAAAAGCTTGCGACTCAGTGCCTCGTTGCTAATTAGCTGGAAAAGCAAAGAGCGCTTTTGAAAACACATAAAATAAAAATAAAATTGAGCAGAAGCGGTGGAATTTAAGTATGTAAGCTTCTAATAAATTAAAACTTAAAGAGAGCACGATACAGCGCATTGTATTTCACATACCATATCAATTACGGGAGACATCTCGCGCCGCACAGGAGACCACTTCTACCAATTTTAAAACAAAGGGTGCGTATACGTAGCACGGGATACGTAAAACAATGAAAATAATTTCGCGTAGCATACGCCACGGGAGCGGTGCGACTTCCTCAGCGTGCAGTCGTCCCCGCAACCACGAGCCGCTGAAAATGAATTGTCCCATTTTGATTGTAATTAGCCTAGGATGTCTGCTATCCGCCCTCTGCTACGCCGATGCCACCACTTCAAATCGAGGTAAGTGATTCGCAGTTAGTTGCAAGCAATGTCAGACAAAGTTGTAGGTATCATTTATACATATATATATATATATATATATATATATATATATATATATATATATATGTATATGTATATGTATATGTATATGTATATATACAATTTATATATATTTACATATTTGAATGTATATTGCCAAGCCGCCGAACAAAGGCAGCTCCAAGCCACTAAAAGCATGAGCCCGCAGGCATTTTAATGCTTTTCTATGGGAAGGGATCTATAATATTTCTCCCTCCACATTTTGTGTTCTAGGGTACCTTTACCTTTGAAATGAGTAAAGAGGAACTGAATAAAGTACAAACATAAAGATTGAATTTGTGATCTCTCCAAGCCTCCAAGTTGGCTGGAAGTGTCATATTGATCGGACATGCTTTAAAGTTAGTTTTTAAAGTTTTTAAAGGGTAATTTAAGCCAGAATACTGGGTATTCGGCAAGAGGAATTACTACTTGTTTTATTTGCCGCAGCATTCAACCTATGTAGCATTTTTGTTTTTACATAAAAGAAAATAGTTTGAAAAAAATACGCGAAAACGCGCTTTATACAACAATCCCGACCCTATTTAAATGCCAATGTAACGCTGTATAAATCCGGTCGCCGAGGGCCTTGAGCACGTTGCAGTGTTTAATGTTAAGCCCTAATCGCCTAAACCGGACCACAACGCTGGAATTCCGTGAGCACGAAAAATTAAAAGTTCGCTAAAGCAAACAAACTACAGATGCTGCGTTTATCTGATAGTTAATCCGCAGCGCATGCCGTTGTTGCTACTGGCTGTCGCCCCATAATACCTTTACAAAGAGTGCACAAATTCAAGCATCGCAGATCTGGATGCAGATACGTATGTATATACGAAAGGCTGGAGACCAACAAATGTCCAAAAAATTTGTCTGCCAGATGCGTCTTCCCAGTCCCAAGGCGGAACAGCTGCCTAAATGCGATGAACTTTCAATTTGAAAGTTTCTACAGGCAGGCCGGCAGGCGAATTGCAAATTTCGGATCTGTGGCCAAGAGCAGCGAGGTAACAGGGTACATTGCACAAATAGTTGGCTTATCTTGGCGCAAGTTTATCTTGGGCAGAGCGCAATTCATTGTTTGCTATTGGGCGTCGACTTTGCTTTTCTTCTATTAGCCAATGAAAAACAAGAAATAAATTGAAAGATCAGGTGTGTCGTTGGACTTTGCTCGACTTAAAGCATTAAATCTGTGCAGCGCTTGGCATGGAATCACATGCACAGCTAACCTACCTATAAAAACAAATTCACATGCCAGGCCAATATTTTTTCTTAGCAACTTTTACAAACCAACCAATCGATAAATTTAAGAGCCCAACATTTGTCTCCATTATCGCAAAAATCCAAGGCAAACGCGCACAAAAAATGTGAAAACTGCGAAGCGCATAAAAGGGCCATCGATGCGTGGCGCACCGTGGAATTGCCAACGTTTCTGTCGACCTGGAGGCGGGGCGTGTGTGTAACAATGGCACTGAAAAGGCGTGTACACTGAGAAAAAAAAAGAAAACAACACAACAACAAAGCACACAACAATAACAGCAGCACAGACGCACAAAGTGAGCAGCAGTTAAGGTATATCACAGGTGGGAATGTGCTTTTGTCACTGATCATAAATTTTTGAACTAGCTTTGTGAGTGTCATACCCATTCCCGCTGCGTTGCTGTTTTCGGCGCTTTTGTTTTGGATGCAAAGGACAAGGCAATAAAACGTAGCCATTGACATCGACATATAGAAGGACGTACGATTCACAACCAGCCAAGCAAAGGACGGACGGACGGACGGACGGATGCCCGTCGCAAATTGGCGGCATCGCCTTGGGTGGGCGTACTGCGTCGTTGACAAATGTTTATTGAGTAGCCAAAACCATTAGCTGAAAACTCTTTATAGCACAACAGTCCAGCACTACAAGAGAATCGTGCAACATGAACTTTGCTTGACCCATTTTACAAGTGATATCGTCCTGCGATAAAAAACAGCAGCTGTCGCCTACTCAGAAATCTGTTGCACTACACTTCCCATTCGGTTGTCCTTAAAGGAAGCACATTAACTCACATCAAGTCACATTTCATAAACTGACTACAGTTTTTCATAAATGTACTCTAATAGCGTAAATAAAACAGCATCAAGAACACACGTAGCCAGCAAAAGCTTTCCACCCGAAGGCTTTCTTTTGCACCAACAACAAATAGAAATACGTTTACCCCCGCCCCTTGTGCCGTATATCTGCATATCTAGCAGTTTTGTTTGGCATTTTTAGTGATTTCACTTAAATTTTCATAACAAAACATGAAGAGTGCGTGCATGCAGCTCGGCTAAGCTGAGCACGATGTACAACAACACTACATGAGATTGAATAGAAGTCGAGGTAGAGGGTAAAGCAGCATGTTCTAGCTGTCATATACACACACACACACACACACACATATATACATACATATTTTTTGAACAGATTTTTTACAGATTTCTTCACAGCGGAGTGCTGCGAAAACCGCATTTTATATGTTTTGCTTTGTAGAATTTTTCATAGGTTTAGTTTTGCCGTACGCACGCCCATCTAGCGAACAGACATAACACTCCCAACACACATTCCACACACACACACACACTCCCTACAAACATGTTAGCATAGCAACGAGCGCATAGACCAGATCCAGATTCAGATCCAGGCAACAACAAGGGACCGGGCAAACTGCATGACATGTTGTACGTGTTTGTATGCAGTCGCCTCGCTACCGACGTCGCTGCTACCTCTGCCTCTGCCTCTGCGTCTGCCTCTGCCGACGCCGACGCCTTCTTGCCATCTGTTCGCGCGCTCATCTGTCCAACTGTTGGATCCGCCCCGCTGTGGTTGTAGTATTATATTTGCGAATCCCTATGGGTATGTTGGCAGCAATAAATTTTCATCAGTCCTCCTCTGTGCAACGAACGGCAAAGCTATTTTTCCTACTTCACGCCGGCCGCGCCTCATCTCCATTAACTACAACACCGCCCAGCACTCTGGCTGACTAGGCTGCCTTGCTGGGGCTGGCTCTGCTGCTGGGTAACAAATCTCGGGCTCAGCTGGCAAGTTTTGTTGGCTGTGTTGTGGTTTTTTCGAATACGTTTTGATTGTTTGTCATATTTTTACGAAATCGTTTCTATTACTGCCTTTTTGTTTCTTTGGTTTGCTCTTATGGCTGTCACCCTAAAAGGGGACATAGCTTTATAGAACAACCAACATGAGGCGAACTTACGTGTGTCCTTCGCTTGGCTTTAACGGAATAAGGCCGATTGATTTGAAGTTCCGTGTAACTATGCACACTTATACGATATCTCTGTGTTTGTATTAACGCATTCGTATATACAAATGCAATAGCACAATAAAAAATAAAGAAAAATTATAATAAAATATCCGCGAGGAAATAGAAATAAATATCCTATTACCAGGGGATTTACTTTGACAACCCTAGAATGATTGATATTCAAAGCTGAGACTGGACTCACATTTATGCAGACTAATATTAACACTGCCCGTTGATGGGTGATAACTAAACCGACAAGTTAAATAAGGTATACTGAAAAAAATTATTTATTCAAGAATGATCTACTAGGATCATCACTGTGTATATGCGAACAAGATTGGTCTCAAGATTCAGTCTATAAAAACTTGAAACATAAACATTAATTTTTTTTATGTACATATACTTTGTGGCCTACTAGAGTCAAAATGGTTTCTTAAATTTTACCAATTAAAGCAAATATTCACATATTTAAATACTAAATAGTAAAGGGGGCCCTGGGGAGAATTTTAAGTCACGCGGTCCGGCCTCTGGTATTCAGTCATTGCAATAAAAATTGCGTTTGCGACAGGTAATCGAACTTAAAAAGTTACGTTTAATGTACTTAGCGCCGGTCATACAGTCCCCAGATACATGATACATACAAAATATTGTATATAGAGAGCTGATTAGAAAATCAGATACAATAGCTAAAAACTCAGCCATAATCTTAGTAATTTAAAAGCAATTAACTTATTTCAGTTAACTTTGCATTGCTAAGTGTGACAGGGAATATAGCGAGTGCAACATCAAAATAATATGGTGAAGGCAATTCATTTATAATAGAGCTCTACTCGAGTAAGTCAAATCTGGAAATAGCGCGTGGGCGGGCAACATTTTAGGTCAACAATCAGAGTTGAACACTTCAAAGTTTAAAATATGAAATTATAGAAACCAGATAATTAAATTTATCTTCTCAGTGCATCCAAAGAGGCTGCCACACAAATAGGCACAAGTACTAAAAGAATTGGTTTATTTACATGGAATGTTTGCGGCACGTCACGAAAGCTTCCTGTTGAATTTCCCTTCATTTCCTGCCGAAAGAGATTATTATTTTCATTCAGTGAACCATGATTACCAGCAGACACACACAGAAAATGTCTCGGTAAGACACGTTCGCATTGACAGTATATTTGCTTTGGGCCCGCTGTTTACTTTCTATATGTATGTATGTGTCACGTTCATTAACGCATCATTTGTAGAACAGAACTCAAGGTTGTAGACTTGGTCCTTGGCGAATCCAACCCAACACCTGACCATATCCTTGAAGCAGGTCACGGCCTTCTCGCGCCATATGCCTTGTGTAACTGAATCGACATCGTCGTTGCCATCATCGTAGTCGTCTCGTATATTTGCATACTTCCGGCAAACGGCAAAATGATTACCATTATTATTTTTGTTGTTTGCTGTGGCCATAAACGTCGGCATTATGGTTATTACACTACCAGCGGCCCTTTACATTGCCGACGAGCTGTTCCCGAGTCCAAGCCCAATCCAACAGCGACCAGGCTAGATGGAAATGGCCGCCAACAGTCATGCGGTTATAGCTTATTTGTGTAAATGAGCTGCAGCCCGTTCATTGTCATATTCCGCAGCTGCCAAGAAAATGCAAATGATGGTTTTTAGCCAACTAGAAGGTAGCGAGTCACATTCTGCACAGCAACAATGTCGTGCAAGACGCCAGTGCAGACAAGGTCGTGGCTGACCCTATGAGAGCGTCTAGAATGGCCGTTGTTATGTCGCAAGATTCCGTAAATAGCCTTTCAATTTGTGCGAAAGTAGTTAAAATCATTATCTCGCGGTCGGGTAACGCAATAACCGAAAGTCAAATAAAATCTCAACCATTGCTTGTTTCAGCAAAACAATATAAATAAATACCTTCCAGAACGTGAAACGTCATAGTTTGTCGTCATAGTTGTCATTGTTGGTCGTCGTGGGCAATGCCACTCGCATACATTCCACTGCAGGCATTGCTGCCGACGCTTTGCATAGGTCAATTGGGCGAGCGTAACGCTTCTCATTTAGCGGTCATTACCATATCAAGCGCTGGACAGAGGTATATTGTGGTCGGACACTTCAACACGTGGGCATGTTAGTGTTTATTGCTCAGATGAATACTGACTTTCGAAGTGTGCGAACGCTGACGCCTATTTTTTGAAAATTCGAACAGGAGTAAAGGGAAGCCAGAATCCTGTGACAGTGTGGGAGTTAAAATGGCACCTAATGTTGTAGCTTTTGTGTACTATACGGTGCGAGATCTGTACGAACAGCACAAAGATCCACGCGTAGCGCATTTACCGCTCACTGGCAATTTGTGGAGTGTGGCTATCATTATCGTCGCCTATTTGGCATTTGTACTACATTTTGGGCCCAAATGGATGGAAAAGCGGCGACCCTTCGAGCTCAAACTTGTGATGCAGCTATACAACGTTATTCAAGTTGTGGCAAATTCAATCATTTTTGTCTACGGGGTTTACTTCACTTTATTCCAACCTGAGTACAGCTTTATCTGCCAGCCTGTCGAACATCTCAATAATTCGCCGCAAATGATGCATCTGCTCTATGCCTCTTACGGCTACTATATTCTCAAATATCTAGATCTCCTTGATACTGTAAGTGACACAAGCAGAAGCTAAAGCAGAACGTTTCTGAATTATCTAACTCACATTTTATTTCAGGTCTTCATAGTATTGCGCAAGAAGAACTCCCAGGTGAGCTTTCTACATGTATATCACCACGCTGGCATGGTCTTCGGTGTTTCGATCTTTATGACCTTCTTAGCGGGCTCGCATTGCACCATGCTTGGCTTGATCAACCTTCTGGTGCACTCTGTAATGTACGCCTACTACTTTGCCACCTCACTGGGGGCCTTGAAACAGATGCTTTGGTGGAAGCGGCATATCACGCAGCTGCAGCTGGTTCAGTTCGGCTACTTATCGCTGCACTTTTTACTTGTGATCATTCGCAATCCTTGTCAATTTCCTGTCTTCATCGCGTTTATCGGCTTTATTCAGAACGTCTTCATGTTTGCCTTATTCTTTGACTTCTATTACAAAAACTACGTACGCAAAGCTCGTCAGCAACGGCTACAAGAAACGTCAACGGACGGAGTAACTGGGGCAAATTTAAAAGCGAAACTAAGTTGAGTTACACAACAAGGAATATAAGCTTATTATTTAAGTTCGATGTGTATGTAAATTGAGAAATATGAATAAACATTTCGACTGACCTTGCCAAACACTAACACTGTTTTTATGTTACTCATCAGCTCTCGACTCTCTAGATATATTATATATTTTAAGTCGATATACACAACCATTCGAACCACATTTCAGCATAGTAAACATGGATGCATACTTGTACAGTTCATGAATAAGTTGTTTTCCACTGCGTTTGATTGTTCTGCTTTAGGTTTGTTCGTGCCTTTATCAAATACATTAAAACTTTTCTAATAATAAAGTTCTAGCAGAAACGAAGCGTAAATATTGAGAACGGAAGCTCAAAAGATATGTTCGGTTGTTGTGCAAAAACCAACGACAATGTGTCTAGCATATTTAACAGCATCTATAGAGTTCAGGATCATAAAATCGTGCTAACAAAATGTGTTTGTTGCGATTCATATTAAATGATTTTATAATCGATTTATTTGACATCAATACATTTTATATTTAATAGTTTTAGTTTCATTGCTTCATTAGTTTTTTCTGTACGCCTTTTTTCGGGCGATTTCATCGCTGAAAATTCTTTGTCACCATTTTCTCGGCTGTAACTTGTTTCAATGGAGACAGTAAAGTTTTTCTTCTTTCTCTTATAAGTGAGTGATTCGCATGCTTTTTGTTCTTAATAATTTAAACTTTCTTTAACGGTGTGGCTGTGTGCTCACCGGTCGATTTAGAAACCAGCTAAACTCACTCCTAAGATATTTTGTTAATTTGTACGTACATGAAAAGGAAATTAAGTGCAATTTGAAATCTGTGACAAGCCTCGCGCGTACAAGCAACTTACAGCAGCTAAATAATTTACAAATAAATCAAAGTAATTAACTTCCCGCCGCGGTTCGTAGCGTCATGCAACAGGTCAAGAGGTCAGTCGGTAGCGTCGAATACAGCTAAAGAAACTGAAACACGCATACGTTGAAACTTATCTCTATACAATAATTGGCACAGGCATGAAACGGCCAGGTGCGACCAAGTCAAAGCCACCTTTGTGTTGGTCGAATAATCCAACCCAATTAATATTGAGGTTGGGCTGAACACACATAAACCCAAACAAGTATACAAATCAAACGACTGAACATTAATAATGTACCAGCAACTAATGCACTGCTAATGCCAGACGAGTTGACGCCCTCACAGATACCCTGACTGTTGTGAATGCTCGGCGACTTTTTGTTTGACTTTGACAAAGTTTCAACCTGCCAAGCGACGAAGCAACTTGCGCCACTTATTGGTTGCGCACTTGGCTAGAGTCGAGTAGTCCATACTTCATTGAACTTTGAACAAGTCACCTACCGTTGCCTGGCTGCCAGGTCGTACTCGCCTTCAGTTTTTCTGTGCTGCAGGATAAAGTTTTTTTAGAGCGCCACACGACACACACCGCCTTCATAAATCAATACAGTTTAATTTTTGTGCGTCGTTTCATTCCATTTGGCTACTCGTTTCAAGTGCTTCTACAGTGTAACTTACCTCGCAAGGCAATTTCAATTGCCTTCAGAAGGACTCTACTAACTTTGCTCATAGCCATCATACTGAGTAAAAATACTGTGAATTTAGCTTAGAGGATTAAGTGTGGCTCCAAGCTTTTAGCAAGAGTTTTGCAATAAGTAAATCATCGAGATAAATCTTATTACTCTAAAAGAAATTGTGAGCGTTATATTTCGTCTTAAAATATAGATGTTGGATTAGTGTTTGCTTAGGATGTCTAAAAATTATTAGCAGTACGTGAATTCGTTTTATTTGCTGACATTATTAACGACGTTAATAACATCAGCACATTCTTTTCCTAGAAGAAACAGATGCCTACACCGTATATTGTACTCACGCTTTAAGAGTATATAGTAAGATGCCTTTATATGCTATTGGCATTCTTTATTCCGACTAACAAAACACCAGATCGTATGATAAATGTTACAAACTTCATAAAATAACAAAGAATTAAATTCGAAAAATAAAATGTAAATGCACAGAACCACAAATATTTCTCTGCAGAGTGCAAGTGTAATAAATTTTGTAAACGGCGGATGCAGCAGCTGCAACCAGAAACTAAAGCAAGCAACAACCGGCATGGTATTGGGGACACTCTTTCATACAGTGCACCCATTGCTTAAATTCACTGGGTCTAGGCCACCAACTACCCGAAAATGTCAATGTGCTTCACATGGTGCTTGCGCAAAGCAACGCAAAAATTTTTGGCGCACGTTCACACACAAAATGCAGTAAACATAAACTAAAAGCTGACTGCCTGCCACACCAACAAGTAGCAGACCACACCCGCAACAACCCAGCTGCAGCCGCCCCTCCAACAGAAAACAGTTGGTGCTAATAACTTAGTTTTTTTGTAAGCCACGCGACTGTGGGTAAGTTCAAAACTTTCTAACCAGAGCCTGGCGCACTCTTCGTTTCAGGCCAAGAGTTATGCGAGTTTTTCCGTTTATTTGTCTTCTGAAACTTTTGGAAATTTCGATTCAACCTAAATATAAATTAAAAACTAAATCAAAAGGTGAGCACTATTCAGTTGAGAGCTGCCGACTTTGACATACTCTTTTCGATTTTTATATGTGACTCTAGATTTTTGGATTTCGCTTAATTATTGGGCAGATGCATGAAATACAAAATCGAACTTTCTACAAGCGGCCCCACGGTATCAGACAGCTTTGTTTGTTTACAGTCTTTTTTATAAAGCTATACTTGACAACCAACTACTCAACCAGAGTAACCACTAATGGTAAGCAAGTGTTACTTCCAGGCCATACATTTAGTGGAAAGGTTTGAGAACGATTTGACCCGCCAGCTTCCGGTCTTTTAATTTCTTTTTTTATGTAATTTATTTTTTAATAATTCACACGCCCGCGCGTAAATTTGGACAGAAAATTAAAAACACGGGGCAGAACGGAGAAATTGGGAGGGACACAGAGGAAAGCAAAAGGATTGCTCTGACAGCCCAACTAATTGCTTTGTTTTACTCGTGACTCTTATTAAAAAATGTACTTTACGACTTTGCCACGCCGCTGCTGTCAAGCAGGAGACGCTGTTGTAATGACAGACACCCGGACAACCGGAAGACCGGTACGTACGGACCAACAAAATCGGGCTTGTGAAAAGCACAACATGCTGCTCGGTATTACACGATGCCGAGTGAACGCGGAAGGCGGCCACTTAAATATGAAAACCCTAAATAATAACACCGAAAATGACCAGAAACATTGAATTCGCCTTCCTGAACCTTCTGTTAACGTGAGACCTTTGAGCACTAGTATTATCTGTCTTTTCTTATTTCATGTTCTTATTATAAGCTACAATCTGGTGGCTTTGACCATAAACCATTGACTGGGCATCCTCTCAAAAGGTGTAGCCCAACTTTGTATCCGCATTTTGCTCATCATTTAGATGACGATAATAAGTGTCTAGACAAGGATCAGATGCCTAACCTAGGTACACGTTTTGTTGCCAACCGCACAATATATGAAATGCTCTAAAGGTTATCAAGTAAGAAACGAGATTTTTGTAATTTAATTAGCGTTTTCCCAAAGGCATATACTGTGCGTACCTAAGCTGGAAATTCTTAAAGTTGTATGCTTTCACGCAGGCACGGACGGATGGACGGATCCCATAAGTTAGTACTCACGTAACTCAAATAAGATTCCTACAACATGTTGGTAGTTGGCTCAAAATGCAACCGACCCTACTTTACCTGAAATTTAGTTTTTCCTGAGTGGTGGAGGGATAATGTATATAAACAACTAGCGACAACCGGACAAGGGGATAACAATTTTGTATAATTCGTGTCCACAAGATTTCTAAAGGCGACCCCCGAAAATTGGGATTTGTGCAGGCTGTCGTTTTACATCGATTAGTTTGTTTCTCAATTTGGGCCCAGCCGGTGGAGAGGTCAACGTTTGTCTGATTGGAAAGTTTGGTTAGACATGTGCTAGTTGGAGCGTGGCCACAGGTACAATTTGTGTTCGTATATGCTGTGTGTCTCTGTGTGGTCTGTGTCCAGATTGGAAAAGTTTTATGCTGCGGCCACATTCAGTATTTATATTAATTTTTTTTTGCAAAAGTTGAGTTAGTCCAAGGCTTTTACAGTTTTCCTTACAGAAGCAATTTAAAACTGCATATTGTACACATTCTTTACAAAAAATTCAAAGAATTAAGATTAATTCGACAAAATCGAATATAATAAATCTCATAAATGGACACATATATTAAATAGACTTACTTAAAGAATATTATTAAATTATATGCAATATAATATCATTTTTATCTTAAAACAATTTACCCATTTTATGTGTTCAATTATAAATAAAAATACCACATATTTATTTGACAGCATTATGGTACTTCTACAAAATTAAAATTAATACGAGAACTGGTTTATATTCCTGCACCAGGCAGAATAAAGCATCTTCGACCCCATACTTATATATATTATTGATCAATATCAATAGCCGGTCAATCTAGCCATGTCCGTCTGTCTGTCCGTCCGTCCGTTTGCATGAACGCAAGGATCTCAAAACCTATAAGAGCTAGAGTCATTGAAATTTGGAATGTAGGTCCGCCTAGTGCGGACAGTAACATATTATACTAGCGGGTATACCCCGGCCTTTCCCGTGGAGAGAGCTTTGAAAGTAAGTTTGATGCCAAGCAATGAACATACACCAAAACCTCGTGAAATTCGGATGATATTTGACGAAGTTATGGGGGTGGGAAATTTCGACCTGTCTATATAAAATTTTTGAGGATATCATTGTTACAAATATTTTGACCAATAATAATAATGCCAGAATTAGAGGCCTAATTGATCTACACGCTAAACCATGAAGAAAGAGCCAAACCTAGTGAAAATATTATTAGATTTGGCCGAGTTATGGGGATGTGATTTTTTGACCTATGTCTATGTAGGATACTTGAGGGTAGCATTTTTCACATGAATTTTGATCAAATACAATGTTGACAGACTTAGATGCCAAATTGATCTACACGCCAAACCATGATCAAAAAGCCAAACCTCGTGAAAATAGGATGAGATTTGACCGAGTTATGGGGCTGGGAAGTTTTGACCTATGTCTGTATAGGATATTTGAGGGTACCATTTACACATGAGTTTGAACCAAATATAACGTTGCCAGATTTAGATGCCAAATTGATCTGGATGCCAAACCATAAAGAAAGATACAAGCCTCGTTAAAATCAGATGAAATTTGACCGAGTTATGGGGTGGGAAGTTTTGACCTATGTCTGTATAGGATATTTGAGGGTACCATTTTCACATGAATTTGGACCAAATATAATGTTGCCAGATTTAGATGCCAAATTAATCTGGATGCCAAACCATGAAGAAAGAGCCCAACCTCGTGAAAATATGATGAGATTTGACCGAGTTATGGGGGTGGGAAGTTTTGACCTAAGTCTGTATATGATATTTGAGGGTACCATATTGACATGAATTTGGACCACATATAATGTTGCCAGATTTAGATGCCAAATTGATCTAGACGCCAAACCATGATCAAAAAGCCAAACCTCGTGAAAATTTGATAAGATTTGACCGAGTTATGGGGGTGGGTAGTTTTGACCTATGTCTATATAGGATATTTGAGGGTACCATTTTCACATGAATTTGGACCACATATAATGCTGCCAGATTTAGATGCCAAATTAATCTGGATGTCAAACCATGAAGAAAGAGCCAAACCTCGTGAAAATAGGATGAGATTTGACCGAGTTATGGGGTTGGGAAGTTTTGACCTATGTCTGTATAGGATATTTGAAGGTACCATATTGACATGAATTTGGACCATATATAATGTTGCCAGATTTAGATGCCAAATTTATCTAGGCGCTAAACCATGATCAAAAAGCCAAACCTTGTGAAAATAGGATGGGACTCGAACGAGTTATAGGGGTGGGAAGTTTTGACCTATGTCTGTATAGGATATTTGAGGGTACCACTTTCACATGAATTTGGACCAAATATAATGTTGCCAGATTTAGATGCCAAATTAATCTAGATGCCAAACCATGAAGAAAGATACAAGCCTCGTTAAAATCAGATGAGATTTGACCGAGTTATGGGGGTGGGAAGTTTTGACCTATGTCTGTATAGGATATTTGAGGGTACCATTTTCACATGAATTTGGACCAAATATAATGTTGCCAGATTTAGATGCCAAATTGATCTAGACGCCAAACCATGATCAAAAAGCCAAACCTCGTGAAAATAGGATGAGATTTGACCGAGTTATGGGGGTGGGAAGTTTTGACCTATGTCTGTAAATGATATTTGAGGGTACCATAATGACATGAATTTGGACCATATATAATGTTGCCATATTAAAATGCCAAATTAATCTGGATGCCAAACCATGAAGAAAGAGCCAAACTTCGTGAAAATAGGATGTGATTTGCCCGAGTTATGGGGTTGGGAAGTTTTGACCTATGTCTGTATAGGATATTTGAAGGAACCATATTGACATGAATTTGGACCATATATAATGTTGCCATATTTAGATGCCTAATTAATCTGGATGCCAAACCATGAAGAAAGAGCCAAACTTCGTGAAAATAGGATGTGATTTGACCGAGTTATGGGGTTGGGAAGTTTTGACCTATGTCTGTATAGGATATTTGAAGGTACCATATTGACATGAATTTGGACCAAATATAATGTTGCCATATTTAGATGCCTAATTAATCTGGATGCCAAACCATGAAGAAAGAGCCAAACTTCGTGAAAGTAGGATGTGATTTGACCGAGTTATGGGGTTCACATGAATTTGGACCAAATATAATGTTGCCAGATTTAGATGCCAAATTTATCTACACGCCAAACCATGATCAAAAAGCCAAACCTCGTGAAAATAGGATGAGATTTGACCGAGTTATGGGGGTGGGAAGTTTTGACCTATGTCTATGTAAGATATTTGAGGGTACCATTTTCATATGAATTTGAACCACATATAACGTTGCCAGATTTAGATGCCAAATTGATCTGGATGCCAAACCATGAAGAAAGATACAAGCCTCGTTAAAATCAGATGAGATTTGACCGAGTTATGGGGGTGGGAAGTTTTACCTATGTCTGTATAGGATATTTGAGGGTACCGTTTTCACGTGAATTTGAACCTCATATAACGTTGCCAGATTTAGATGCCAAATTGATCTGGATGCCAAACCATGAAGAAAGATACAACCCTCGTTAAAATCAGATGAGATTTGACCGAGTTATGGGGGTGGGAAGTTTTGACCTATGTCTGTATATGATATTTGAGGGTACCCTATTCACATGAATTTGGACCATATACAATGTTGCCAGATTTAGATGCCAAATTGATCTAGACGCCAAACCTCGTGAAAATAGGATGAGATTTGACCGAGGTTTGGGGGTGGGAAGTTTTGACCTATGTCTATGTAAGATATTTGCGGGTACCATTTTCACATGAATTTGAACCAAATATAACGTTGCCAGATTTAGATGCCAAATTGATCTGGATGCCAAACCATGAAGAAAGATACAACCCTCGTTAAAATCAGATGAGATTTTACCGAGTTATGGGGTGGGAAGTTTTGACCTATGTCTGTATAGGATATTTGAGGGTACCATTTTCACATGAATTTGGACCATATATAACGTTGCCAGATTTAGATGCCAAATTAATCGAGATGCCAAACCATGAAGAAAGATACAAGCCTCGTTAAAATCAGATGAGATTTGACCGAGTTATGGGGGTGGGAAGTTTTGACCTATGTCTGTATAGGATATTTGAGGGTACCATTTTCACATGAATTTGGACCAAATATAATGTTGCCAGATTTAGATGCCAAATTGATCTAGACGCCAAACCATGAAGAAAGAGCCAAACCTCGTGAAAATAGGATGAGATTTGACCGAGTTATGGGGGTGGGAAGTTTTGACCTATGTCTGATATGATATTTGAGGGTACCATAATGACATGAATTTGGACCATATATAATGTTGCCATATTAAGATGCCAAATTAATCTGGATGCCAAACCATGAAGAAAGAGCCAAACTTCGTGAAAATAGGATGTGATTTGACCGAGTTATGGGGTTGGGAAGTTTTGACCTATGTCTGTATAGGATATTTGAAGGTACCATATTGACATGAATTTGGACCATATATAATGTTGCCATATTTAGATGCCAAATTGATCTAGACGCCAAACCATGATTAAAAAGCCAAACTTCGTGAAAGTAGGATGTGATTTGACCGAGTTATGGGGTTGGGAAGTTTTGACCTATGTCTGTATAGGATATTTGAGGGTACCATATTCACATGAATTTTGACCAAATATAATGTTGCCAGATTTAGATGCCAAATTTAACTAGACGCCAAACCATGATCAAAAAGCCAAACCTTGTGAAAATCGGATGAGATTTGACCGAGTTATGGGGGCGGGAAGTTTTGACCTATGTCTGTATATGATATTTGAGGGTACCCTATTCACATGAATTTGGACCATATACAATGTTGCCAGATTTAGATGCCAAATTGATCTAGACGCCAAACCATGATCAAAAAGCCAAACCTCCTACCATAATGACATGAATTTGGACCATATATAATGTTGCCATATTAAGATGCCAAATTAATCTGGATGCCAAACCATGAAGAAAGAGCCAAACTTCGTGAAAATAGGAAGAGATTTGACCGAGTTATGGGGGTGGAAAGTTTTGACCTATGTCTATGTAGGATATTTGAGGGTACCATTTTCACATGAATTTGGATGTGATTTGACCGAGTTATGGGGTTGGGAAGTTTTGACCTATGTCTGTATAGGATATTTGAGGGTACCATATTCACATGAATTTGGACCACACATAATGTTGCCAGATTTAGATGGCAAATTTATCTACACGCCCAACCATGATCAAAAAGCCAAACCTTGTGAAAATCGGATGAGATTTGACCGAGTTATGGGGGTGGGTAGTTTTGACCTATGTCTGTATAGGATATTTGAGGGTACCATTTTCACATGAATTTGGACCATATATAATGTTGCCAGATTTAGATGCCAAATTTATCTAGGCGCCAAACCATGATCAAAAAGCCAAACCTTGTGAAAATAGGATGGGACTCGAACGAGTTATGGGGGTGGGAAGTTTTGACCTTTGTCTGTATAGGATATTTGAGGGTACCACTTTCACATGAATTTGGATCAAATATAATGTTGCCAGATTTAGATGCCAAATTAATCTAGATGCCAAACCATGAAGAAAGATACAAGCCTCGTTAAAATCAGATGAGATTTGACCGAGTTATGGGGTGGGAAGTTTTGACCTATGTCTGTATAGGATATTTGAGGGTACCACTTTCACATGAATTTGGACCAAATATAATGTTGCCAGATTTAGATGCCAAGTTTATCTAGACGCCAAACCATGATCAAAAAGCCAAACCTTGTGAAAATCGGATGAGATTTGACTGAGTTATGGGGGTGGGAAGTTTTGACCTATGTCTGTATATGATATTTGAAGGTACCATTTTCACATGAATTTGAACCAAATATAACGTTGCCAGATTTAGATGCCAAATTAATCGAGATGCCAAACCATGAAGAAAGATACAAGCCTCGTTAAAATCAGATGAGATTTGACCGAGTTATGGGGGTGGAAAGTTTTGACCTATGTCTGTATAGGATATTTGAGGGTACCATTTTCACATGAATTTGGACCAAATATAATGTTGCCAGATTTAGATGCCAAATTATCTAGACGCCAAACCATGAAGAATGAGCCAAACCTCGTGAAAATAGGATGAGATTTGACCGAGTTATGGGGGTGGGAAGTTTTGACCTATGTCTGTAAATGATATTTGAGGGTACCATAATGACATAAATTTGGACCATATAGAATGTTGCCATATTAAGATGCCAAATTAATCTGGATGCCAAACCATGAAGAAAGAGCCAAACTTCGTGAAAATAGGATGTGATTTGACCGAGTTATGGGGTTGGGAAGTTTTGACCTATGTCTGTATAGGATATTTGAAGGTACCATATTGACATGAATTTGGACCATATATAATGTTGCCATATTTAGATGCCTAATTAATCTGGATGCCAAACCATGAAGAAAGAGCCAAACTTCGTGAAAATAGGATGTGATTTGACCGACTTATGGGGTTGGGAAGTTTTGACCTATGTCTGTATAGGATATTTGAAGGTACCATATTGACATGAATTTGGACCACA
The DNA here is from genome assembly GCA_035045885.1 of Drosophila borealis. Taxonomy (NCBI): domain Eukaryota; kingdom Metazoa; phylum Arthropoda; class Insecta; order Diptera; family Drosophilidae; genus Drosophila; species Drosophila borealis. Next base: position 169,041 of record JAWNOR010000013.1, on the reverse strand, counting down.
CATAATGTTGCCATATTTAGATACCTAATTAATCTGGATGCCGAACCATGAAGAAAGAGCCAAACTTCGTGAAAGTAGGATGTGATTTGACCGAGTTATGGGGTTGGGAAGTTTTGACCTATGTCTGTATAGGATATTTGAGGGTACCATATTCACATGAATTTGGACCACATATAATGTTGCCAGATTTAGATGGCAAATTTATCTACACGCCCAACCATGATCAAAAAGCCAAACCTTGTGAAAATCGGATGAGATTTGACCGAGTTATGGGGGTGGGAAGTTTTGACCTATGTCTGCATATGATATTTGAGGGTACCCTATTCACATGAATTTGGGCCATTTACAATGTTGCCAGATTTTGATGCCAAATTGATCTAGACGCCAAACCATAATCAAAAAGCCAAACCTCGTGAAAATAGGATGAGATTTGACCGAGGTTTGGGGGTGGGAAGTTTTGACCTTTGTCTATGTAAGATATTTGCGGGTACCATTTTCACATGAATTTGAACCAAATATAACGTTGCCAGATTTAGATGCCAAATTGATCTGGATGCCAAACCATGAAGAAAGATACAAGCCTCGTTAAAATCAGATGAGATTTGACCGAGTTATGGGGTGGGAAGTTTTGACCTATGTCTGTATAGGATATTTGAGGGTACCATTTTCACATGAATTTGGACCATATATAACGTTGCCAGATTTAGATGCCAAATTAATCGAGATGCCAAACCATGAAGAAAGATACAAGCCTCGTTAAAATCAGATGAGATTTGACCGAGTTATGGGGGTGGGAAGTTTTGACCTATGTCTGTATAGGATATTTGAGGGTACCATTTTCACATGAATTTGGACCAAATATAATGTTGCCAGATTTAGATGCCAAATTGATCTAGACGCCAAACCATGAAGAAAGAGCCAAACCTCGTGAAAATAGGATGAGATTTGACCGAGTTATGGGGGTGGGAAGTTTTGACCTATGTCTGTAAATGATATTTGAGGGTACCATAATGACATGAATTTGGACCATATATAATGTTGCCATATTTAGATGCCAAATTGATCTAGACGCCAAACCATGATTAAAAAGCCAAACTTCGTGAAAGTAGGATGTGATTTGACCGAGTTATGGGATTGGGAAGTTTTGACCTATGTCTGTATAGGATATTTGAGGGTACCATATTCACATGAATTTGGACCAAATATAATGTTGCCAGATTTAGATGCCAAATTTAACTAGACGCCAAACCATGATCAAAAAGCCAAACCTCGTGAAAATAGGAAGAGATTTGACCGAGTTATGGGGGGTGGGAAGTTTTGACCTATGTCTATGTAGGATATTTGAGGGTACCATTTTCACATGAATTTGGACCAAATATAATGTTGCCAGATTTAGATGCCAAATTAATCGAGATGCCAAACCATGAAGAAAGATACAAGCCTCGTTAAAATCAGATGAGATTTGACCGAGTTATGGGGTGGGAAGTTTTGACCTATGTCTGTATAGGATATTTGAGGGTACCATTTTCACATGAATTTGGACCAAATATAATGTTGCCAGATTTAGATGCCAAATTAATCGAGATGCCAAACCATGAAGAAAGAGCCAAACCTCGTGAAAATAGGATGAGATTTGACCGAGTTATGGGGGTGGGAAGTTTTGACCTATGTCTGTACAGGATATTTGAGGGTACCATTTTCACATGAATTTGGACAAAATATAATGTTGCCAGATTTAGATGCCAAATTGATCTAGACGCCAAACCATGATTAAAAAGCCAAACTTCGTGAAAATAGGATGTGATTTGACCGAGTTATGGGGGTGGGAAGTTTTGACCTATGTCTGTATAGGATATTTGAGGGTACCATTTTCACATGAATTTGAACCAAATATAACGTTGCCAGATTTAGATGCCAAATTGATCTGGATGCCAAACCATGAAGAAAGAGCCAAACCTCGTGAAAATAGGATGAGATTTGACCGAGTTATGGGGGGTGGGAAGTTTTGACCTACATATGTCTGTATAGGATATTTGAGGGTACCATTTTAACATGAATTTGGACCAAATATAATGTTGCCAGATTTAGATGCCAAATTGATCTAGACGCCAAACCATGAAGAATGAGCCAAACCTCTTGAAAATAGGATGAGATTTGACCGAGTTATGGGGGTGGGAAGTTTTGACCTATGTCTGTAAATGATATTTGAGGGTACCATAATGACATGAATTTGGACCATATATAATGTTGCCATATTAAGATGCCAAATTAATCTGGATGCCAAACCATGAAGAAAGAGCCAAACTTCGTGAAAATAGGATGTGATTTGACCGACTTATGGGGTTGGGAAGTTTTGACCTATGTCTGTATAGGATATTTGAAGGTACCATATTGACATGAATTTGGACCAAATATAATGTTGCCATATTTAGATACCTAATTAATCTGGATGCCGAACCATGAAGAAAGAGCCAAACTTCGTGAAAGTAGGATGTGATTTGACCGAGTTATGGGGTTGGGAAGTTTTGACCTATGTCTGTATAGGATATTTGAGGGTACCATATTCACATGAATTTGGACCACATATAATGTTGCCAGATTTAGATGGCAAATTTATCTACACGCCCAACCATGATCAAAAAGCCAAACCTTGTGAAAATCGGATGAGATTTGACCGAGTTATGGGGGTGGGAAGTTTTGACCTATGTCTGCATATGATATTTGAGGGTACCCTATTCACATGAATTTGGGCCATTTACAATGTTGCCAGATTTTGATGCCAAATTGGTCTAGACGCCAAACCATAATCAAAAAGCCAAACCTCGTGAAAATAGGATGAGATTTGACCGAGGTTTGGGGTGGGAAGTTTTGACCTTTGTCTATGTAAGATATTTGCGGGTACCATTTTCACATGAATTTGAACCAAATATAACGTTGCCAGATTTAGATGCCAAATTGATCTGGATGCCAAACCATGAAGAAAGATACAAGCCTCGTTAAAATCAGATGAGATTTGACCGAGTTATGGGGTGGGAAGTTTTGACCTATGTCTGTATAGGATATTTGAGGGTACCATTTTCACATGAATTTGGACCAAATATAACGTTGCCAGATTTAGATGCCAAATTAATCGAGATGCCAAACCATGAAGAAAGATACAAGCCTCGTTAAAATCAGATGAGATTTGACCGAGTTATGGGGGTGGGAAGTTTTGACCTATGTCTGTATAGGATATTTGAGGGTACCATTTTCACATGAATTTGGACCAAATATAATGTTGCCAGATTTAGATGCCAAATTGATCTAGACGCCAAACCATGAAGAAAGAGCCAAACCTCGTGAAAATAGGATGAGATTTGACCGAGTTATGGGGGTGGGAAGTTTTGACCTATGTCTGTAAATGATATTTGAGGGTACCATAATGACATGAATTTGGACCATATATAATGTTGCCATATTTAGATGCCAAATTGATCTAGACGCCAAACCATGATTAAAAAGCCAAACTTCGTGAAAGTAGGATGTGATTTGACCGAGTTATGGGATTGGGAAGTTTTGACCTATGTCTGTATAGGATATTTGAGGGTACCATATTCACATGAATTTGGACCAAATATAATGTTGCCAGATTTAGATGCCAAATTTAACTAGACGCCAAACCATGATCAAAAAGCCAAACCTCGTGAAAATAGGAAGAGATTTGACCGAGTTATGGGGGTGGGAAGTTTTGACCTATGTCTATGTAGGATATTTGAGGGTACCATTTTCACATGAATTTGGACCAAATATAATGTTGCCAGATTTAGATGCCAAATTAATCGAGATGCCAAACCATGAAGAAAGATACAACCCTCGTTAAAATCAGATGAGATTTGACCGAGTTATGGGGTGGGAAGTTTTGACCTATGTCTGTATAGGATATTTGAGGGGTACCATTTTCACATGAATTTGGACCAAATATAATGTTGCCAGATTTAGATGCCAAATTAATCGAGATGCCAAACCATGAAGAAAGAGCCAAACCTCGTGAAAATAGGATGAGATTTGACCGAGTTATGGGGGTGGGAAGTTTTGACCTATGTCTGTACAGGATATTTGAGGGTACCATTTTCACATGAATTTGGACAAAATATAATGTTGCCAGATTTAGATGCCAAATTGATCTAGACGCCAAACCATGATTAAAAAGCCAAACTTCGTGAAAATAGGATGTGATTTGACCGAGTTATGGGGGTGGGAAGTTTTGACCTATGTCTGTAAATGATATTTGAGGGTACCATAATGACATGAATTTGGACCATATATAATGTTGCCATATTTAGATGCCAAATTGATCTAGACGCCAAACCATGATTAAAAAGCCAAACTTCGTGAAAGTAGGATGTGATTTGACCGAGTTATGGGATTGGGAAGTTTTGACCTATGTCTGTATAGGATATTTGAGGGTACCATATTCACATGAATTTGGACCAAATATAATGTTGCCAGATTTAGATGCCAAATTTAACTAGACGCCAAACCATGATCAAAAAGCCAAACCTCGTGAAAATAGGAAGAGATTTGACCGAGTTATGGGGGTGGGAAGTTTTGACCTATGTCTATGTAGGATATTTGAGGGTACCATTTTCACATGAATTTGGACCAAATATAATGTTGCCAGATTTAGATGCCAAATTAATCGAGATGCCAAACCATGAAGAAAGATACAAGCCTCGTTAAAATCAGATGAGATTTGACCGAGTTATGGGGTGGGAAGTTTTGACCTATGTCTGTATAGGATATTTGAGGGTACCATTTTCACATGAATTTGGACCAAATATAATGTTGCCAGATTTAGATGCCAAATTAATCGAGATGCCAAACCATGAAGAAAGAGCCAAACCTCGTGAAAATAGGATGAGATTTGACCGAGTTATGGGGGTGGGAAGTTTTGACCTATGTCTGTACAGGATATTTGAGGGTACCATTTTCACATGAATTTGGACCATATATAATGTTGCCAGATTTAGATGCCAAATTGATCTAGACGCCAAACCATGATTAAAAAGCCAAACTTCGTGAAAATAGGATGTGATTTGACCGAGTTATGGGGGTGGGAAGTTTTGACCTATGTCTGTATAGGATATTTGAGGGTACCATTTTCACATGAATTTGAACCAAATATAACGTTGCCAGATTTAGATGCCAAATTGATCTGGATGCCAAACCATGAAGAAAGAGCCAAACCTCGTGAAAATAGGATGAGATTTGACCGAGTTATGGGGGTGGGAAGTTTTGACCTACATATGTCTGTATAGGATATTTGAGGGTACCATTTTAACATGAATTTGGACCAAATATAATGTTGCCAGATTTAGATGCCAAATTGATCTAGACGCCAAACCATGAAGAATGAGCCAAAACCTCTTGAAAAATAGGATGAGATTTGACCGAGTTATGGGGGTGGGAAGTTTTGACCTATGTCTGTAAATGATATTTGAGGGTACCATAATGACATGAATTTGGACCATATATAATGTTGCCATATTAAGATGCCAAATTAATCTGGATGCCAAACCATGAAGAAAGAGCCAAACTTCGTGAAAATAGGATGTGATTTGACCGACTTATGGGGTTGGGAAGTTTTTGACCTATGTCTGTATAGGATATTTGAAGGTACCATATTGACATGAATTTGGACCAAATATAATGTTGCCATATTTAGATACCTAATTAATCTGGATGCCGAACCATGAAGAAAGAGCCAAACTTCGTGAAAGTAGGATGTGATTTGACCGAGTTATGGGGTTGGGAAGTTTTGACCTATGTCTGTATAGGATATTTGAGGGTACCATATTCACATGAATTTGGACCACATATAATGTTGCCAGATTTAGATGGCAAATTTATCTACACGCCCAACCATGATCAAAAAGCCAAACCTTGTGAAAATCGGATGAGATTTGACCGAGTTATGGGGGTGGGAAGTTTTGACCTATGTCTGCATATGATATTTGAGGGTACCCTATTCACATGAATTTGGGCCATTTACAATGTTGCCAGATTTTGATGCCAAATTGATCTAGACGCCAAACCATAATCAAAAAGCCAAACCTCGTGAAAATAGGATGAGATTTGACCGAGGTTTGGGGGTGGGAAGTTTTGACCTTTGTCTATGTAAGATATTTGCAGGGTACCATTTTCACATGAATTTGAACCAAATATAACGTTGCCAGATTTAGATGCCAAATTGATCTGGATGCCAAACCATGAAGAAAGATACAAGCCTCGTTAAAATCAGATGAGATTTGACCGAGTTATGGGGTGGGAAGTTTTGACCTATGTCTGTATAGGATATTTGAGGGTACCATTTTCACATGAATTTGGACCAAATATAACGTTGCCAGATTTAGATGCCAAATTAATCGAGATGCCAAACCATGAAGAAAGATACAAGCCTCGTTAAAATCAGATGAGATTTGACCGAGTTATGGGGGTGGGAAGTTTTGACCTATGTCTGTATAGGATATTTGAGGGTACCATTTTCACATGAATTTGGACCAAATATAATGTTGCCAGATTTAGATGCCAAATTGATCTAGACGCCAAACCATGAAGAAAGAGCCAAACCTCGTGAAAATAGGATGAGATTTGACCGAGTTATGGGGGTGGGAAGTTTTGACCTATGTCTGTAAATGATATTTGAGGGTACCATAATGACATGAATTTGGACCATATATAATGTTGCCATATTTAGATGCCAAATTGATCTAGACGCCAAACCATGATTAAAAAGCCAAACTTCGTGAAAGTAGGATGTGATTTGACCGAGTTATGGGATTGGGAAGTTTTGACTCTATGTCTGTATAGGATATTTGAGGGTACCATATTCACATGAATTTGGACCAAATATAATGTTGCCAGATTTAGATGCCAAATTTAACTAGACGCCAAACCATGATCAAAAAGCCAAACCTCGTGAAAATAGGAAGAGATTTGACCGAGTTATGGGGGTGGGAAGTTTTGACCTATGTCTATGTAGGATATTTGAGGGTACCATTTTCACATGAATTTGGACCAAATATAATGTTGCCAGATTTAGATGCCAAATTAATCGAGATGCCAAACCATGAAGAAAGATACAACCCTCGTTAAAATCAGATGAGATTTGACCGAGTTATGGGGTGGGAAGTTTTGACCTATGTCTGTATAGGATATTTGAGGGTACCATTTTCACATGAATTTGGACCAAATATAATGTTGCCAGATTTAGATGCCAAATTAATCGAGATGCCAAACCATGAAGAAAGAGCCAAACCTCGTGAAAATAGGATGAGATTTGACCGAGTTATGGGGGTGGGAAGTTTTGACCTATGTCTGTACAGGATATTTGAGGGTACCATTTTCACATGAATTTGGACAAAATATAATGTTGCCAGATTTAGATGCCAAATTGATCTAGACGCCAAACCATGATTAAAAAGCCAAACTTCGTGAAAATAGGATGTGATTTGACCGAGTTATGGGGGTGGGAAGTTTTGACCTATGTCTGTATAGGATATTTGAGGGTACCATTTTCACATGAATTTGAACCAAATATAACGTTGCCAGATTTAGATGCCAAATTGATCTGGATGCCAAACCATGAAGAAAGAGCCAAACCTCGTGAAAATAGGATGAGATTTGACCGAGTTATGGGGGGTGGGAAGTTTTGACCTACATATGTCTGTATAGGATATTTGAGGGTACCATTTTAACATGAATTTGGACCAAATATAATGTTGCCAGATTTAGATGCCAAATTGATCTAGACGCCAAACCATGAAGAATGAGCCAAACCTCTTGAAAATAGGATGAGATTTGACCGAGTTATGGGGGTGGGAAGTTTTGACCTATTCCTGTAAATGATATTTGAGGGTACCATAATGACATGAATTTGGACCATATATAATGTTGCCATATTAAGATGCCAAATTAATCTGGATGCCAAACCATGAAGAAAGAGCCAAACTTCGTGAAAATAGGATGTGATTTGACCGAGTTATGGGGTTGGGAAGTTTTGACCTATGTCTGTATAGGATATCTGAAGGTACCATATTGACATGAATTTGGACCATATATAATGTTGCCATATTTAGATGCCTAATTAATCTGGATGCCAAACCATGAAGAAAGAGCCAAACTTCGTGAAAATAGGATGTGATTTGACCGAGTTATGGGGTTGGGAAGTTTTGACCTATGTCTGTATAGGATATTTGAGGGTACCATATTCACATGAATTTGAACCAAATATAATGTTGCCAGATTTAGATGCCAAATTGGTCTAGACGCCAAACCATGATCAAAAAGCCAAACCTCGTGAAAATAGGATGAGATTTGACCGAGTTATGGGGGTGGGAAGTTTTGACCTATGTCTATGTAGAATATTTAAGGGTACCATTTTCACATGAATTTGGACCAAATATAATGTTGCCAGATTAAGATGCCAAATTAATCGAGATGCCAAATCATGAAGAAAGATACAAGCCTCGTTAAAATCAGATGAGATTTGACCGCGTTATGGGGTGGGAAGTTTTGACCTATGTCTGTATAGGATATTTGAGGGTACCATTTTCACATGAATTTGGACCACATATAATGTTGCCAGATTTAGATGCCAAATTGATCTAGATGCCAAACCATGAAGAAAGAGCCAAACCTCGTGAAAATAGGATGAGATTTGACCGAGTTATGGGGGTGGGAAGTTTTGACCTATGTCTGTACAGGATATTTGAGGGTACCATTTTCACATGTATTTGGACAAAATATAATGTTGCCAGATTTAGATGCCAAATTGATCTAGACGCCAAACCATGATTAAAAAGCCAAACTTCGTGAAAATAGGATGTGATTTGACCGAGTTATGGGGGTGGGAAGTTTTGACCTATGTCTGTATAGGATATTTGAGGGTACCCTATTCACATGAATTTGGACCATATACAATGTTGCCAGATTAAGATGCCAAATTGGTCTAGACGCCAAACCATGATCAAAAAGCCAAACCTCGTGAAAATAGGATGAGATTTGACCGAGTTATGGGGGTGGGAAGTTTTGACATGTCTATGTAGGATATTTAAGGGTACCATTTTCACATGAATTTGGACCAAATATAATGTTGCCAGATTTAGATGCCAAATTAATCGAGATGCCAAACCATGAAGAAAGATACAACCCTCGTTAAAATAGGATGAGATTTGACCGAGTTATGGGGGTGGGAAGTTTTGACCTACATATGTCTGTATAGGATATTTGAGGGTACCATTTTAACATGAATTTGGACCAAATATAATGTTGCCAGATTTAGATGCCAAATTAATCGAGACGCCAAACCATGAAGAAAGAGCTAAACCTCGTGAAAATAGGATGAGATTTGACCGAGTTATGGGGGTGGGAAGTTTTGACCTAAGTCTGTAAATGATATTTGAAGGTACCATAATGACATGAATTTGGACCCTATATAATGTTGCCATATTAAGATGCCAAATTAATCTGGATGCCAAACCATGAAGAAAGAGCCAAAACTCGTGAAAATAGGATGTAATTTGACCGAGTTATGGGGTTGGGAAGTTTTGACCTATGTCTGTATAGGATATTTGAAGGTACCATATTGACATGAATTTGGACCAAATATAATGTTGCCATATTTAGATGCCTAATTAATCTGGATGCCAAACCATGAAGAAAGAGCCAAACTTCGTGAAAATAGGATGTGATTTGACCGAGTTATGGGGTTCACATGAATTTGGACCAAATATAATGTTGCCAGATTTAGATGCCAAATTTATCTACACGCCAAACCATGATCAAAAAGCCAAACTTCGTGAAAATAGGATGTGATGTGGCCGAGTTATGGGGTGGGAAGTTTTGACCTATGTCTGTATAGGATATTTGAGGGTACCCTATTCACATGAATTTGGACCATATACAATGTTAACAGATTTAGATGCCAAATTGAGTTAAGGGGGTGGGAAGTTTTGACCTATGTCTATGTAAGATATTTGAGGGTACCATTTTCATATGAATTTGAACCAAATATAACGTTGCCATATTTAGATGCCTTATTAATCTGGATGCCAAACCATGAAGAAAGAGCCAAACTTCGTGAAAATAGGATGTGATTTGACCGAGTTATGGGGGTGGGAAGTTTTACCTATATCTGTATAGGATATTTGAGGGTACCGTTTTCACGTGAATTTGAACCTCATATAACGTTGCCAGATTTAGATGCCAAATTGATCTGGATGCCAAACCATGAAGAAAGATACAACCCTCGTTAAAATCAGATGAGATTTGACCGAGTTATGGGGTGGGAAGTTTTGACCTATGTCTGTATAGGATATTTGAAGGTACCATATTGACATGAATTTGGACCAAATATAATGTTGCCATATTTAGATGCCTAATTATTCTGGATGCCAAACCATGAAGAAAGAGCCAAACTTCGTGAAAATAGGATGTGATTTGACCGAGTTATGGGGGTGGGAAGTTTTACCTATGTCTGTATAGGATATTTGAGGGTACCGTTTTCACGTGAATTTGAACCTCATATAACGTTGCCAGATTTAGATGCCAAATTGATCTGGATGCCAAACCATGAAGAAAGATACAACCCTCGTTAAAATCAGATGAGATTTGACCGAGTTATGGGGTGGGAAGTTTTGACCTATGTCTGTATAGGATATTTGAGGGTACCATTGTCACATGAATTTGGACCAAATATAACGTTGCCAGATTTAGATGCCAAATTGATCTAGACGCCAAACCATGAAGAAAGAGCCAAACTTCGTGAAAATAGGATGTGATTTGACCGAGTTATGGAGTTGGGAAGTTTTGACCTATGTCTGTATAGGATATTTGAGGGTACCATATTCACATGAATTTGGACCACATATAATGTTGCCAGATTTAGATGCCAAATTGGTCTAGACGCCAAACCATGATCAAAAAACCAAACTTCGTGAAAATAGGATGTGATTTGACCGAGTTATGGGGGTGGGAAGTTTTGACCTATGTCTGTATAGGATATTTGAGGGTACCCTATTCACATGAATTTGGACCATATACAATGTTGCCAGACTTAGATGCCAAATAGGTCTAGACGCCAAACCATGATCAAAAAGCCAAACCTCGTGAAAATAGGATGAGATTTGACCGAGTTATGGGGGCGGGAAGTTTTGACCTATGTCTATGTAGGATATTTAAGGGTACAATTTTCACATGAATTTGGACCAAATATAATGTTGCCAGATTTAGATGCCAAATTAATCGAGATGCCAAACCATGAAGAAAGATACAAGCCTCGTGAAAATAGGATGAGATTTGACCGAGTTATGGGGGTGGGAAGTTTTGACCTACATATGTCTGTATAGGATATTTGAGGGTACCATTTTCACATGAATTTGGACCAAATAAAATGTTGCCAGATTTAGATGCCAAATTGATCTAGACGCCAAACCATGAAGAAAGAGCCAAACTTCGTGAAAATAGGATGAGATTTGACCGAGTTATGGGGGTGGGAAGTTTTGACCTAAGTCTGTAAATGATATTTGAAGGTACCATAATGACATGAATTTGGACCCTATATAATGTTACCATATTAAGATGCCAAATTAATCTGGATGCCAAACCATGAAGAAAGAGCCAAAACTCGTGAAAATAGGATGTAATTTGACCGAGTTATGGGGTTGGGAAGCTTTGACCTATGTCTGTATAGGATATTTGAAGGTACCATATAGACATGAATTTGGACCAAATATAATGTTGCCATATTTAGATGCCTAATTAATCTGGATGCCAAACCATGAAGAAAGAGCCAAACTTCGTGAAAATAGGATGTGATTTGACCGAGTTATGGGGTTGGGAAGTTTTGACCTATGTCTGTATAGGATATTTGAGGGTACCATATTCACATGAATTTGGACCAAATATAATGTTGCCAGATTTAGATGCCAAATTTATCTACACGCCAAACCATGATCAAAAAGCCAAACTTCGTGAAAATAGGATGTGATGTGGCCGAGTTATGGGGTGGGAAGTTTTGACCTATGTCTGTATAGGATATTTGAGGGTACCCTATTCACATGAATTTGGACCATATACAATGTTAACAGATTTAGATGCCAAATTGATCTAGACGCCAAACCATGATCAAAAAGCCAACCCTCGTGAAAATAGGATGAGATTTGACCGAGTTATGGGGGTGGGAAGTTTTGACCTATGTCTATGTAAGATATTTGAGGGTACCATTTTCATATGAATTTGAACCAAATATAACGTTGCCAGATTTAGATGCCAAATTGATCTGGATGCCAAACCATGAAGAAAGATACAAGCCTCGTTAAAATCAGATGAGATTTGACCGAGTTATGGGGGTGGGAAGTTTTACCTATGTCTGTATAGGATATTTGAGGGTACCGTTTTCACGTGAATTTGAACCAAATATAACGTTGCCAGATTAAGATGCCAAATTGATCTGGATGCCAAACCATGAAGAAAGATACAACCCTCGTTAAAATCAGATGAGATTTGACCGAGTTATGGGGTGGGAAGTTTTGACCTATGTCTGTATAGGATATTTGAGGGTACCATTTTCACATGAATTTGGACCAAATATAACGTTGCCAGATTTAGATGCCAAATTGATCTAGACGCCAAACCATGAAGAAAGAGCCAAACCTTGTGAAAATCGGATGAGATTTGACCGAGTTATGGGGGTGGGAAGTTTTGACCTATGTCTGTATAGGATATTTGAGGGTACCATATTCACATGAATTTGGACCACATATAATGTTGCCAGATTTAGATGCCAAATTGATCTAGACGCCAAACCATGATCAAAAAGCCAAACTTCGTGAAAATAGGATGTGATGTGGCCGAGTTATGGGGTGGGAAATTTTGACCTATGTCTGTATAGGATATTTGAGGGTACCATTTTCACATGAATTTGGACCAAATATAACGTTGCCAGATTTAGATGCCAAATTGATCTAGACGCCAAACCATGAAGAAAGAGCCAAACCTTGTGAAAATCGGATGAGATTTGACCGAGTTATGGGGGTGGGTAGTTTTGACCTATGTCTGTATAGGATATTTGAGGGTACCACTTTCACATGAATTTGGACCATATATAATGTTGCCAGATTTAGATGCCAAATTAATTTAGATGCCAAACCATGAAGAAAGATACAAGCCTCGTTGAAATCAGATGAGATTTTACCGAGTTATGGGGTGGGAAGTTTTAACATATGTCTGTATAGGATATTTGAGGGTACCATTTTCACATGAATTTGGACCACACATAATGTTGCCAGATTTAGATGCCAAATTGATCTAGACGCCAAACCATGAAGAAAGAGCCAAACCTTGTGAAAATCGGATGAGATTTGACCGAGTTATGGGGGTGGGTAGTTTTGACCTATGTCTGTATAGGATATTTGAGGGTACCATATTCACATGAATTTGGACCACATATAATGTTGCCAGATTTAGATGCCAAATTGATCTAGACGCCAAACCATGATCAAAAAGCCAAACCTCGTGAAAATAGGATGGGACTCGACCGAGTTATGGGGGTGGGAAGTTTTGACCTATGTCTATGTAGGATATTTGAGGGTACCATTTTCACATGAATTTGAACCAAATATAACGTTGCCAGATTTAGATGCCAAATTGATCTGGATGCCAAACCATGAAGAAAGATACAAGCCTCGTGAAAATAGGATGAGGTTTGACCGAGTTATGGGGGTGGGAAGTTTTGACCTACATATGTCTGTATAGGATATTTGAGGGTACCATTTTCACAAGAATTTGTACCAAATATAATGTTGCCAGATTTAGATGCCAAATAAATCGAGATGCCAAACCATGAAGAAAGAGCCAAACCTCGTGAAAATAGGATGAGGTTTGACCGAGTTATGGGGGTGGGAAGTTTTGACCTATGTCTGTATAGGATATTTGAGGGTACCACTTTCACATGAATTTGGACCAGATATAATGTTGCCATATTTAGATGCAAAATTAATCTGGATGCCAAACCATGAAGAAAGAGCGAAACCTCGTGAAAATTGGATGAGATTTGACCGAGTTATGGGGTTGGGAAGTTTTGACCTATGTCTGTATAGGATATTTGAGGGTACCATATTCACATGAATTTGGACCAAATATAATGTTGCCAGATTTAGATGCCAAATTGATCTAGATGCCAAACCATGATCAAAAAGCCAAACCTCGTGAAAATAGGATGGGACTCGACCGAGTTATGGGGGTGGGAAGTTTTGACCTATGTCTATGTAGGATATTTGAGGGTACCATTTTCACATGAATTTGAACCAAATATAACGTTGCCAGATTTAGATGCCAAATTGATCTGGATGCCAAACCATGAAGAAAGATACAAGCCTCGTGAAAATAGGATGAGGTTTGACCGAGTTATGGGGGTGGGAAGTTTTGACCTACATATGTGTGTATAGGATATTTGAGGGTACCATTTTCACATGAATTTGTACCAAATATAATGTTGCCAGATTTAGATGCCAAATAAATCGAGATGCCAAACCATGAAGAAAGAGCCAAACCTCGTGAAAATAGGATGAGATTTGACCGAGTTATGGGGGTGGGAAGTTTTGACCTTAGTCTGTATATGATATTTGAGGGTACCACTTTCACATGAATTTGGACCAAATATAATGTTGCCATATTTAGATGCAAAATTAATCTGGATGCCAAACCATGAAGAAAGAGCCAAACTTCGTGATTTGACCGAGTTATGGGGGTGGGAAGTTTTGACCTAGCCTTCTGAAAACCTGAAAGGATTTGACCGACTTATGGGGGTGGGGAATTTTGGCATATGTCTATTTATGATACTTGAAGGTACCATACTCACATGAATTTTGACCAAATATAATGATTCTATCAACAGCTGTGCTTTGTGTATGTGCTTATATTTTATTTCATTGTATCCGCGTGGGCACTAATTTTCGTTATGGATGTCGAGTAGAGGTGGTGGCGAGTACTGCGAGTCGGTACGGGTTTAAGTCCGATGGGAGAAACTTATATATTCTTAAAAGTTATTATTATTATTTTTTTATATCTGCTAAATCGAACTCGGTCTTAGTGCGAGCTACATTTAGTGCTGGTAGAAGAGGGTTAAGGGTATCTCCTCGTGGGGAACTCCCGAGTAGACCGTCTTACTTGTTTAAATCATTTAACTGAAACTTATATACTTATCGATGTTACAATGCATTCAGTTAAAGTTTTAATTTCAGATGATGGTTCTTATGTAGGCCTCGAAATGTACAGTTAAGAGACAATATATCAATGTTTACCTTGTTAAAAATTCAGAGCTTAAGTGTGGCAACAACTGCCAAGCCTCAAGCAGTCGCTTGGAATTTGGAGACTGCGAAATCACGAAAAACGCATTCGCCACGTCTACCCACCCATAACGAATTGAGATGCTACGCACGACACTGATTCCACACCTTAAGCTTCATATCCTGTTGGGGCCATGAACACCAGCACGAACTACAATTCGTTACAAAAGCATTACACAAGTTACGAAAGTTACAAGCAAGCCTCCCGAGCAAACAAAGATCCGTGCTGATTATTTTTCTATCTGGTTCTGCCCGGTTACGAGATCTGTTTTAATGTTGGACAGAAAATATGAAATCGCCTACAGGAATGGAAATATTAAGATAACACGCGAATTTGTCGCGCTGGCACATTGTCACACTCCGATAATTTTGTTATACTTCGGTTGTTATATAGAGCAAAACGTTATCCTTGACATTAAGCCAAAATACCAACAACAGCTTAAAAAATGACAGCTTAAAAAAATTCACATAAAAAGCGAAATAGCGCGACAGTACGCCATCATAATAACGTTCACTCAAATCGGTCAAATCGATGCAAAAATTCTTGTCTTCTTGTTTGCTAAAATTTTGCGGTGAAAATATTAATCAATTGGTTATTTCTATCTATTTATCTAAACGATTAGATCGTTATAAAATTAAAAGAAGTTAAGCTCTTGTTTGCAGCCGAGATGTACATTTTGATTTAGGCACTTTTAATTGTAAACAGCTGCAAAAATTCTGCCACACAGACTTTAAAACGCAGACAAAATCAGCGGGGGCTACGAACGTGCCTCTTAATATGCAGTGCGCAAATTTGAATAATTTAATACCATCGCTTGGCTCTGAATGCGGCAAAATTATTGCGGCTTATGTTTCAATTAAGCAATTTTTGTACATCAGGTGCGTTTTATACACGCCAGACTTTCAAACTGGAAAACAAACCTGTAGAGAACACAGGCGGGGACAGCAATGTCAACTAAGCGCACCAACGTTAAGCTCTTTAATGCTTCCAGACGGCAGCTGTAGACAGAAGACATAATAAGAGAAAAGCAAGTAATCTTTTATAGCCAGCAATGCTGGCGAATTTTTCCAGCAATATTTAAAATAGGAAGTACAAGAATTTGAATTAGAACTTAAGTTTTAAACGACATAACTACACCGTAAATAAAACCGTCTTAAAGAGGCTTCAAATGGTACTACGCATGCTGGCATAGATGAGTACCAGTCTTCGGTACCTTTATCAAACGCAAACTTTGGGTACATCAGTACACAACCCGAATGTCGCAAGGCTACGTAGCTAGAGGACATAAACTTGTATAGGCAGAAGCATATGGGCAAAAGACTACTTAATGAATAGCCCTGGGTTAATATTTGCTTGACATTCTTTTGAGCCAATTCTCTCCATTCTCTTTTGCTGTTTATTGTTGGGTGCAAAAAAAAAATATTGAAGTTTCTTGTTAGACACAAAATACACAAGCACAGCTGAGTAAGGCTGTCAGCCAGTGGCCGAGATTGACAAACAAAATAAGCTTTTTTTTTTACAAACATTGGAGAGTGGGCACCAGTAAAACATATGCAAGCAATTTAGAGACACACTAGCTGCTAATAAAACCGCCTCAGGATTTATTTCAAAGAGCAGCTTTGAAATAGGTTGAGGGAGAGGATATAGTGAGGAATATTGTATCAATCTAGTATCGATGACGCATATTTTGCATTAAGGCGATACAATCGATACTGCTAACTGATGTCATAATATATACAGGGTATTAGATTTAAAAATGCCTAACTTTAGTAGTAATAACAGTTTGTACTGTGTGCTTAGTATTTTACGCTTATACTAGCCTTTTTTTATTTTTGTCTCTCTCAGTTAGATTCAGTTCATGTAATTTGGTATCAAGGCTTCGTCAGTCTAAAGTTTTAGCTTCATTACTACAGCTTAAGCCTACATGAATACAAATTTAAATACTCGCGAAACATATTTTTTTAGTGAATATATAGTAAATACCGTAGATGGGACCTACTTAAGCTTCTTATACAATTATTATGGACCGTACAAGTCGGTGCTTGCCAATTTAGTCTTTTTTATTTAAATAATAATTTGTATAATAATTGTATGCGGCATGGGCTTCAGAAATACGCCAAACTGTAACTGCTAGATACGAATTTCCTTCGAAACCACAACCGCACTAAAATGTGGAGTTCAAGTTGAACCTCTATACGGTTTTATTTATCGACGCGTGTCACTTATTAGCAGAAGGATTGTTCATACACAATGCACGCCACAAGGCTCACTCGTTCACATACAAATTTCTACATCGCACAATTTACAAAAGGAGATTTAACCCTTTGATGTCCTCAACAAAAGGTACCATTTGAGCTTTGATAAATGGCGAGCACACATTAAACTGCTTGCAGTTGGAAGGAGTCAAGGAAAAAAGGCTGGCAATCGCGCAAAAGAATCGGCCTACGGCGTAAGTTAATGAGCGAGGGGAAACAAAAACAACACATTATACTTTTTACGTTTTTTTTTTTCGTTTACAAATTAAGCGTGCATGTTTAGAGCGAATATTTTATAGAACTGGGAAACGACAGCAGCGACAGGCACACTCATACACATTAATGATGAATAGTGCAAAATAATATGAACGTTTGTGCGGACTAAGCAGGCTCACAAGAAAAAAATACTACTGCAATTTGTTGTATATATACCTCTATTCAAAAGAGCATTTAATATTCTATGATCTAATTTTCACTTAAATCAATAATAATAATAATCTGTTAAGCCGCATAAGTCAACACCAGCGAAATACGCTGTTTTTACATTGGTTCTTAAGTATTAATTTTAATATATATATATATATATATATATTCATGCTTTTTCAATAGACATTTAATTAAATTAAAAAATATATATATTTAGATATTGCATAACCAAGCAAAAATAATTAAAACTAGAAATGAGACACGCTGAAAATTAAATACTCTTGTAGACATAAAATATAGAAGTTATTTAAAAAAGTTTCTAATCAGCTGATTGTTCCTATATACCAAACCAATTTTAAACGTTTTTTAAGATATGTTATGAAATAGTTAAACTTGAAATTTGCTATATGAAGTATAAGTCCAATATGACCGACGCATCAAAATGTCAGACCTATGCTATGCTTCATAGCGAAAGTTTAGAAACTGAGACTAGTTTGTATAGAAACTTACAGGTGGACAGACTGTTAAACGGGCGGATACGCGGACATGATATTATTGATTCGGATGTGATACGGACCAAGAATATATATGTATGCTTTTTAGGTTCGAAGACGTCTCATTCAACGCGTTACACAATTAGTAACAAAGTTATGATACAATCTATAAGGGTATAAAAGTACACGCACGCATTTTTAATTATTTACGTAAAGGTATTTTGTTTACGTTTCCTTGTATAAGTGTATACAGAATACCATATTTAAAAATATAAAATAGCTTCACCAGACACACCTACAAAAATGTGAAACACAGATTCACTAATTAAAAGTGCAATTAATTGCACAGATTGCATTGATTTTTCTGGCTCTGTTGATGACAGCATGTATGTATGTATTTAAACAGCGTGGGTAGAAACCAAAACTGGGAAATAATTTATATCCTGCCGTTTCGCATTTATATATGATTAAATTTTGACCAGTGAGTTTTACGTAAGTAGAAAAGCGTCAACTTGTGTCTATGTTTGTGCAAGCACTTGTTAGTGCTTTTGAATTACATACACGGCATACCAAAAACTATTAGATTGGAGGTTTCTCCATTGTCATTATGAAGGTCATTAACGTCATTGTCATTAAGAATGTCATTGAAAAAGCAACTACATGTAAGCAACTCAAAAACCTGAGGTGACTTGCGAACACGTAGGGTGCTAGGCTTTCATTTCTTTTTTTCTGGTTGTTCCATAACTCTCGAATAAACTGGGGAGCCAAATGTTATGTTGGTCTTGCTTAGAAGGACAATCTTTAGTTGCTTTCGAATGGCGCGCTTGCTTCCTTCCTCTCTACTTGCAGAACTTGTTTCCGGTTCCTGTGCAGACAGCATTTGGCTGGCCTAGACTTGGCAGTCTCCATTCAGCGTTACACACTTCCGTTTTATACACATGCATAAATACATGAATGAGTGCAGCGCAATGAAAGAGCGACATTGTTTCGACAAATATTTTGATATTATTTCGAAATTTTAAATTGATTGCCAACAACCCTCTCGAGCATACAAACATCTTTTGTCTATTGATTTAAATTGTTATATACAGAAAAAGTCGTTAACGCTTTAAAAAATGTAATACTTTAAAATGTATCGTATATACATAAATAATATATAATACTCTTATAATTTTCGCGGTAAATATTGATGCAGCGGAAGGGGCGAATGATAAATGGTAGCAAAATCAGATTAGCAAGGTTAGAACAGGGCTATTAAGTTTGGATTAAACTTTTTCAAATTTTTGTCAAAGCTGCCATTAAGCTGATTATTTTTTAAACGCAAGCAAAGTTATGGACGTTGGCGAGGGAAGCTAATTGCCCCGGGAAACAATTAACGAATTGCATTAAAAAGGCAGACTGCATTCAATCTAAAGATCGTCAAGTATCTTGAAATGTATGACATGCGATTCTATCTAAAGTCTATTTGCTCCGACTGCGGTTATATGCCTGACGTTTAAAGAAAATCAGCACACAGCTCACTAAAATTTCTAAAAAAAAATTTCTATAGAATTATCGATAATTGCGCACAACTTAAAAATATATAAAAACCCATCAACTGCTTCAACTAATTTGTTGATATTCGTCATTAAGCAAACGAGTAAACGTAATCAAATACAATTCAGACAAACAGACCACAAATTATCCGGATAAATTTATTTTAAAATTCATTAAAATACACAGAATCACACGAAAAGCAAACTAAACAAAAACCGTATTTAGTTAAACCTGCAGAGAGCTATGTAGACATTAGTTAGCTAAAAGCTGCCTATTAGCACTGCAACCAACCGACTATGAAATTGCACGCCTTTTATTGAAGGCATTTCGATAATAAGTGCATTGAAAAGACATTTTTAAGTCCTGGTTGGAACATGTAACTTATTCAAACTTAACTAGTTAATAGTATATAACAATATAAGCGGTTAGCAAGCAAAACAATCCTGAACGTTTTCCTGATAAATCTACTAGAAAAATTATATTAATTAGCTCTGATTCATGAAATAAACTTTCTGATGCAAAATGAAACAAATAAAAGCGAATCGAATTTTTACGCGCCATAGTCAGCATCAGGAAACAAAGCCGAATGGATAAGACGGAGAAACGAAAATTCACAGAGCCAATGCAAAATCGACCAAAGTAACTTACAACCAGGAACTGGACATGCGGCACGGAAACGTCTTGTATAAAGTGTGGAACAAATGTTTCACGACAGCCAAGACGAGAAATGGGAAAAGTTCAAAGACGATGGCAGCAGAGCCAGGGAAAAAGCGGTAAATTGAATGCCGACTGTCGTATAACGCCAGCAGGATGTTGGCCATTATACTTTATGCAAATGCTGTGGCAGCTTTAACAACCCGGGGCATGCGCCCGGGCAGTAGACTTTTTTCTCGCGGTCAGCCTCACCATGTTGCCAATTACTTCGTTCGTCGCTCTGTCGCAGAGCAACAGAATCAGTGAAAGCAACAACAACGCAACCACATACACCATGCATTTTAATTTAATTAATTTAAATTCCTAATGCGATATCTTGCGTCGTCCACATTGCCTCTCACTCCTACTTAAGTATGTAGCCACGACTGTCTAACGCTGCCCTTCTGCAGCGAGAACCAAGCAACCGTATATTTAAAACGATTTTTACGCTGGCGCTGCATTTGTTTAATGTTGCGTAAACAATTTTAGGCGCGGAAAATTAATAGACACAGAGGGCAACAGCACAAGCGGAACTCTGACTGTCAAAGTCGGTAAGAAATTTTCCAACCAATTAAAGTTTGAAAGCCGCTTTCAAGTAATAATACCACACAATTTAAAAGTAATACTAATACTTTGCAAATCGACCGACCCAATCTAATACGAAAACGAGCACGCAAAAGCTTCAGACTTATTCGGATAGTATGAAAAAAGTCTGGACTTTCATAACAATCACTCCACATTACAATGTGTTTAGGGGAATAAAAAGAATTTACCTGTCTAATTATTTATTTCATTTAGATTTATGAATAAATAATATTGTTGTTTACACATAATCGTCACTTAATGCAAAAAATGGATGGAGGATGGCTCTAACAAAAATATAGGTAGGCTTTGAAAGTTATGATTTATAGTGCAATAAGGTTAGTGGTACAGGTGTACCAACTTGAAATGCAGAAATCTATTTCCGTTTTGCGCATCACCAATTGGGCTTTTTCCACAAAAAAAAAGTAGAAGCAAGTCAAAGGAGCATCAGCTCAAGATGCAAATGTCAGAGCCAGGACCCACCTTTCGCTTCAATCAGCCACAGGACTGAACGAGACACAACCGGATGCGCAGGAACTTACCAAAGTGCATTGCGCTGCAAAAGTGCAAGAGTCAACGAAAAAAGCGTGAAAAGCATTTTACTTGCGGATTTACCTTGAATTTTAAAACTTAATGCGCTGGGCGGATAGATAAATAATGTTATGCAAATGATATGTGCATAAAAGTCAACAGATTCAGCGCCCACCTAGTGACAGCATCTGTTAGGCACTGACGAATATACTGCACCAAGAGCAACCCAAATGACTCCCAGCTTTCAAATGTGAAAGCAGTTAGAAAGATGAATAGATTGGCTATCAACATACGCAAACGCTTGACAGATTCTCGGTCTGCGCGAGGGTCGGGCCTTCGAAAGCGGAAGCAGAACAAGCTGGAAACATTTGCATATTTTGGGTGTCAACTGGTGCTCCCCAACACTATAAACACGCGCATATGTAGATACTCGGCGTGTGTGTATATGTGTGTCCTATTCACTGTTTGAATGACATTGCACTGAAGTTTCCGAAATTGCTGCGAAATTGTGTGCCAAGCTTCGCAGTCGGTGCATAAAAGCCGACTTCGGCACCTGAAATTGCGATGCTTTTCCCGATCTAGAGTTCGCAGCGCGCAACTGAAAGCGGATTTTGATAAATGCTCCAATGTAGAAGTCAAGTGAGTCACCCAGACGTCACCATCTTATGGCAACTGACAGTAGCATGTACCTTTGCTATGTCAATGGGCGTGCTAGTAAACTACTGCAAAAAAAAAAACTTTAAGAAAGGAAAGAGCTACGCGTCAAGCAGAACTCTTATTGCCGCATACCTTATTGAAGGTGTCTAGGCGTTAATAATTTGCATTCATTAAAAATGCATTGGAAAAACAACAGAAAAAAACACAATATGTTTTAGGCCGGTGCTGTGGCAATTTAGCCCGCGGCCCTCGCCTCATGTGCATGAAAATATAAGCTAACAAGCAAACAGTTTGCCTGGGAGGAAATGAAGATTTTTTTGTTTCTCTCCCATTTATACATTAATGCAAAGGGTATTGAAATATTAGTACGAAATGTGTACGTTGATAAAGGAATCTATAATAAGTCTGAATGTTTGTTTTTGTGAAAAATAGTCTCTCAGCTTAAAAGCTTTCGGGAACTTGCCAAGATCCTATAGGGACATTCAGTCAATACGAAAATGTCATTTGAATAGATAACCAAACTGAGCAATTACGGGCCTAAACTGAATTTTTTAACATATTGGCAAATTGAGCAAATTAACTGACTGTCATCAAGGGTATTCAAGCTTCGGCACCCCGAATAAGACATTTCTATATTTTTGTTGACTTTCCTCCTGCTCGGCTCTTTTCTGTGCATAATTTAAAAGGCAGTAAATTGCAGATGGAGAAGCGCTGAAAGGCAGGCGCCAAAGAAAAGTAAACAGTAAACTTATAGCAAAACATGCAAAGATGCTGATCGCAAGCAAAAAAATACAACCACACACACACACATGTTTGTTCGACATATGCGGCCGAAGTTTTAATGAAACAAAATGCGGTTCTCACGGGTGTTTTGGTGTACACGTGTACAAGTGGGCAAGTCTACACCTAGCTTTGCCCAGAGCATCGCCAATGTTCAGCTGGAAAGGTGTCGTGGCGTGTAAACTCTACCACAAAAACATACAAACTTTGTTGGCGTCAACTGTGAGCCACCCACCGGAAATGAGAAAAGATACCAATACAACGGAAAGGTGCACTATGCATATTTCTCACATGCATGTGGTGATGCGTGCGAGTAAAATAATGAAGCAAATTCAGAGTTTTAGCTTTTTTTTTGAGCGCCATATCCTTCGGAAATAAAACGAATAAATTTAGGAAATAGCTTCGAACAGGTAAAGTAGTTAAAAGAATTCCACACACCACATAGCTAGACGCAGCAAGCAAGCGTGCATAGAGAATCTTTGTAAGTAACAGCTGTATTTAGCAATAGTTACAGAATATTTGAAAAACATAAAACATCATGCGCAATGAAGTCTACAGCTATCTACAACATTGGGCTGAAGCGACTTTGACAGTAATTGCAACATTCGCATTGAAATCTAAGCTATGCAGGTTTGCGTAAATTTCAGGCTGTGCTGCTGTGGCAGCATTTTATGAACAAAAGCAATCGCTAATGCCACGTGAACACATTAGCACTCACCACACAGCCAGTCAAAGCTAACATTACCTTGTCAAGAGTAACACCAGAGCTCAGTGAGCGGTGGCAGTATTTGTGTTTGTAACCATTGCCTACTGTCTGATGACACTTTAAAATGTGTGTGTTTTAGATAAATTATTCAAGCAACAACTGCGCTTTTAAAATTGAGTTTGCTGTGTTGTGGCGCAGACGACAGCATTTGTGGTAAGCAAACGAACAAAAACTGAAGTAACCGCTCTAGCACATATGTATGTAGGTCCATTTACTTGTACATATGCGAGAAGGTGTGCAATAGTTTCCCAACTTCTGCCCCCGCAATGTGAGCGACCTAGTTCCAACATGCAAACACATTGCAGCTCATTTTTCAGCACTGTTAGCGCCAACAGTAACAGTTAAGATACTGGGTGAAAAAGAGTACACAGTAAAAGTTAAGAATAAAAAAGAATTACTATCTACCAGGCACCGCAGATTAAATACCCTTGACGAAAAACTACTGGTATGCGTCATATACTAATAGGTGGAAGTGTATTCATTCAAACACCATGAGTAGGAATGACGATTTTTTCTGTATGCTTGCGTTTTGGTTGGACTAAATTAAGTAGAATTCACAATGCATTCAAGGTGTGCACTCTTTAATAAAATATCATAATCTGCGAGAACTAAAGCAAGAGTTCAAATTACGAGAGCATTAACATTGTGCGGCACCTGAAAATAAAATTCAATATTTCCCATTCTGGCAACATTCATCGTTTGCCGACTTAAATTGCTTAATTTGTTATGCATTTCATGCATGATATTTAAGGCTACTTGCATACCATTCCACCATTACGATGTGCAAGCCCTGTTGTCCCACGTATGTATGCCACCTGGGTCGCCTGACTCAAATGACCATTTTCAATGCTGGGCTGAGAGGAGGTCTGACTTGTATAAAATCTATACAGAGCTGAAGACACAGGAGAGTGAAGTGCAGCGCTATTGGGATGGTTGCCAAGATTTAATGCCACCTGCTGTGACTTCTATCACAGCATCGCACTTATTTCAATCTAAGCTTTGTTTTAAAGCAACAAAGCTAGAATTTTTGTCGGATGTGAAAATTCTTAAATTTTAATAAAGCTGCAATTTTCTGGACCCAACTAATAACAAAACCAGCCACTTGCTGTGACCTCAACATTGTTGACAAATTTAATGTGCAGGTGACAAAACCTAGGTCAGGCTAACAGATTCGCCAAACTGACCACATACTTGTCGCTTCATTCGTGCTTCAGCTATAAAATGATGACCCGTAAGTATATATTAAGCAACCACAGCAAACTTGGCGAATAAAGGCTAAGTCCACAAAGAACCACCTGCCTGCTTAGGGCCAAGACAGCAACTAAGATGGGGGGCGTGGGTGTGTGACGCCAAAAACGGTGCCAATGTCCAGACCTTGTGTCTAGGCGCCATAAAATTCAACAGTGCAGGAAACGGGGAAAACCATTGCTGATGTTGCTGTTTTTACTTTTGAGTGCCGGTCTGATCCATGCCAACAGTCACTTGCTCCTTGGGGCGCCTTCTGGGGCCAAGTTTATTGTTCACGAACATACTGTTGCTATTGTAATCAAATTTGTCACGCTTCGTTGGGGTTTAAAACGAGAACTTCAGCAACTTTTGCAAGAACGCTTAATTTTTAGAGAGCAGACTTTAGTTGCGTCGGTGTGCACATTTGTCGTCAATGCCAACAGCGGACATGACTCGTATAGCTTCTTGCTGCTTTCCTAAGTCAGATCTTCTTAAAACGTCGTTGAAACCGGCTTTAGGAAAGCTCTCTCCGCAATTTTTCCCCTAATCAAATGATGCCCCAAGGAAAACAGATGCGTCCAAATACTCCCGAAGAGTTGTGGTCCGGTCCGTTAAGGGCCGTGGATTATAAAACAATAGCCGTCATTGCAAATATTTAAGCGTATCCTGGCAGTGATGTGCTAAGTGTTAAAGCTAATCGATTTCGAAACAATGTTCGCCTCCAAACTGCGAACCAACTTTGACAAGAATACACGTTTTATATTCTTATATATTTATTTTTATTTAATTTCAGGTACCAATACCCGATCACTGACCAATGCCCAGCAACTAATTGCGGCCTCTTCCACCTCGCTAACTGCGGCGCAACCGCGCTTCCTTTCCCGTGGGCACACCTATCGAGCAGTAGTGGGTGACACGCTTGTCCTGCCCTGTCAGGTTGAGAATCTGGGTGAGTACGCCGTTAAGAAATTAAAAAAAGTTTCGCATAATTGATAATCCATCATTATAATTTGTTGGCGTGAAAAGCACAAAACTAAGCCTGCAAACACACGAGAATTTTTTGATTTCCGAAAACCGCATAGTCATTTAATACATATTATGCAAAATAATATGCAAATATGTTTAGGCAAAATGTCTCTCCAAATAAGTTTTATAAACACCATTAACAACGATGGCAGCCCCAGCACGACAATGCAAAACCAACAGCTGTCAGCAGCTTGACAATCGATGCTTTCATGCGTTGCCTCG
This sequence comes from Drosophila borealis, assembly GCA_035045885.1. Classification (NCBI taxonomy): domain Eukaryota; kingdom Metazoa; phylum Arthropoda; class Insecta; order Diptera; family Drosophilidae; genus Drosophila; species Drosophila borealis. Next base: position 142,459 of record JAWNOR010000013.1, on the reverse strand, counting down.
CGTGGCACAGCTAACCAACATATTTATCAAATGACATCTATAAATTTATGTTCACACATATAGGCATACAGTAGCATTAAATCAAATTAAATAATTAAAACCTCCATCTTGGTTCTGTATAACAATAATAAATACTGAAAGTTCTAACGACATGCACTGAAAATCGCAATATGGTGAAATTAGTATTAGTGTATTCAAGACTTTGTATCGTATACGTGTAGTTGAATTTTCCAATGCATTACAATAATGTTTACTATTAGCAACTAAGTGCCAATTTTAAAACCTGAGTTAATAAATAGCCTCTTAATATAAATAAATGTCATAGGCTTGCAGAAAATAGCTTGCTGTGGACAATTATATCATTTATTTGAGCGAAGGCAGTAAAACAATTAAAATATAGGTCCAAAACTTCTTTAAAATGTAAAATCCCTGTACTTTCAATGAACACTAATTGTTGGGCCCAATACACTTTAACATGACCTAGTTTAAAAGAAAACTTGTAAAGAGTTTTAATTGCAGCTGCTGTTGACAAGCCAATAAATAAAATGCAATAAACCGTTCGCAGCAAAATGAAAATAAATTGAACATTGACGACATCGACGACAATGCGACCGAAATCTGTTCAGGCTGTCAGTTATTATTTGTACGTATTGGCGGCAGCATGAGATATACGGGATACACGTTCAAAAAACTGCCATATGATTGTAACTGGGGCGACAAAAAACAATTAATACAACCATATGTCATACTAAAAACTATAGGATAATGCTTTAATTGCCTTCGGTTGAGTTAGTTAAATTAGTTGAACGATGACGAGATGTTAAACAATCTTTTTAAAATAAAATTGTTCTCTTTGGAAAACCAAACTAATAGCAAAGTAAACATCACTTTGTATACACATCAATGTTGCCATTCGACAATGTACATTCGTACATACGAGTAATGTTTTTACAGTGACTGCTATCTTTTCTTTACTACATTTAATCCGTATTAGTCTTTAATGATTGCGGAACGGCGAAGGTTTAATTGCAGTATTAAATTACTCTTTTCAAATAAAAGAGCCAAGTGAGGTAAACGGAAAGCATGGTTAATTGGCACAATTGAAAAACAGACAAAGGGGACCATGACAAAATAGTTTAAATCCAATTAAGAAAACAAATATCAAACTGTCAATGAAGCCCTTCGTCATGCAAATCATTAACGTTATAATCAAAACAAAAAAACTTTTACTGCATATAAGGAGGGGTAATATATTTAAAGGTATTCGGATTCTAACAACTTGCATATAAAACATAATAGCACAATATTTCACAACATTATTATAAAGTAATACAAGTAACAGAATCCCAAAAAGTGATACACCCTGTGCCGATTCCCAAAATACCAAAAATCACATTAATATTAATACTCCACAATTTCACACTATGAAATATTCATTTATAATACTACAGTTTTTGGGCTAAAAGACGACATTAAATTATGTGTATAAATCAAAAAATACTGAAATTGTCTTTAAAAGCGTGCTGTTATATGGCATGTTAGCTCTTATCTTGGTGTATCTAGCTCTTCTAATTTGCGAGAAATACTCAAAAACCTTATCTGATGACTGTTTGTGCCGATATAAATAATTTATGGAGATACCTCTCTCCAACTTTCACATACAGATGCACAACTTATTTAAGTCTCTTAAAAAAGTTTTAAAAAGGAGTCCAATTTGCTAGCCAACACTTTCTTATTCTGCACAAATTCGTGTCTATAAAAAAAGGCTATAAAATTCAATTCTTATTACCCAATGAATACAATTTTTGCTCAGCCAAATAATATCAATAACCTCGCACGGTAAGCCAATGTATTCGCATACAATTCGAGACCAGAGCGAACGGACGCAGCTCACAAAAGAAGAGGAACAAAACCCTTCTTTTACCATCAACTGGGCCTCGAACAAATGGCCAACACTTACGGGAAAACTCAATCCGATTCAATAATAATCAAAGCAATAAAAAGATGATTGTATTCGCTTAAGACGACTTTATAGAAGGCCAAAAAGGGGCAGAAATAAAAAGTTATAAGAGACAGTTCTTTTTGCTGAAATATTCAATGTGACAACGTTTATCCTTGTATCCACGTTAATATGTACGTGGTCCCCTAACCTATACTTATTTTTAACTGGGTTATGTCGTTGCGGCTGAAGTACCCCACATAAATGTTGTGGCAAATTCAAATTGTTGTGAACATATAACAACCCTTTATACACTTAACTTTATAGTTTCCCTTTACTGCAAGCTATCGCCCAGTAGAGTATTCAGAAGTAGAGCTTTTCGGTTCATTAGTGATTTTATATATTTATAAATAATGCGATCTCAGATACAATTTGCCAAATAGTAAACAAAATCTAACTTTTCTCTGTAACCACAATTTCATATTTTAAGCCTTTAATGTTAAGTCAGAAAGAAAGCAATCAAACGACCAACCGCTTGCACGGTTAGGTGAGCGTGTGTATGTTCTGATTACTTTATTAAAGAGTCCAACAAATTGTAAACAACTGTGTACAAAAAGCAGCTCCTCGCAGAAACATTTCATTCAAATTTCACGTAGTAAATAGTTAACACAAAGCTGACGAAATTATTGTGTTAAACTTTTCTTGAATTTATCGTGAATGCACATTCCCAGCCTAAGCCTATGCAATAATAAATAAATAATGTGTCTTGTAATCTCGTATAACAAATTTGTATTTTGTAACGGCTATAAAAACTGTAAGTTGTATTAAATATGCAAAAAGATGGAAGAAAAATCTGCCAGCAACATCTACGAAATTATGTCATTTATATGAACAAACACACTAAAAAATAGATGAAAGCACTAGGACACACTCGGAATCTCGCCAGCAATGGGATAGTCAGGCAAGAGAGAATCTGTAGTCTGTACACAGCTCAGCAAACCGACCAAGCGACTTGGGGCCTGGCAAAGCGGATAGCATTTTAGATAGATGTCTGTATCTTTATATGGCTGCATGAATGTGTGTTTGTCTATGCGACTAGACGACAACTACAATGTGAACCTGCTGTCCGCTTTAATGTCATCTATTTAGCTTCTTGATAGTATATGTATGTTATACATATCTTAGTTGCTTTATATTTGTATTGTGGCGATTCACAATAAATTTTCCAGCTAACAAGGAGGACAACAGGCGAAGATATTTTCGTAGGCGCCTTTAATATTTTGTCTGTTCCTGAATTTGAGCCCTCTGCTTGCTTTTCTTGCAGGCAATTTCGTCTTGTTGTGGCGCCGTGGCACAAATGTGCTTACCGCCTCCAACATCATGGTAACACGGGATGAGCGCGTAAGACTGATAGATGGTTATAATTTAGAGATATCAGATTTGGAGCCGCAAGATGCAGGGGATTACGTTTGCCAAATCAGTGACAAAATAAATCGTGATCAAGTACACACAGTCGAAATTTTGGGTGAGTACACTTATGTACACTTACAACATATCAAACCTAAATTTTACGTAAATAGTTTGTTAAACCCTTTTAAATCTTTAAAACTGCTATTTTCTATACAAACAGTGCCTCCAAGCGTTCGCGCTATCCCCACATCTGGACAGCTGCAGGCACGCAAGGGCGGACCTATTACGCTAGAATGTAAGGGATCCGGTAATCCGGTACCATCAATTTACTGGACCAAAAAGGTAAGTGTTGTTCTTCAGTCCAAAAAATATAGGTGTTGTCAATACTAAAATATTCGATAAGCAACAACCAATAGATCTCAGAAGTTTCTTAAAGTATACGCCACTAGGTAATTTTTACAATATAATAATGTGTTGGGTTAAGGAGTATATTGTGATAACGTACACAAAGCAAATGGCTAACTTAAAAAAAAATACCTCTCATATAGAGATATGCTTTTATTATCAGTGTAAAATCTGGCCAAGAATTCCATATCTTTGTCACACACAAATAAACGCAACATTTACAAATATTAAACTAGAAATCGTTTGCCCACGTACACACGCATACCCAAGCGTGATTTAATTAAGGTTGAATAGAAAGTGGGGCGTTGCATAAAACCACAAACGTTTTGATGAAACAGTATACATTGGCAAATGTCAAACAGAAGTAACCTACAACCTACAACTTTTACAGAGAGTTAGCAAGCTTTCAATAAAACAAGTGGCAAATTTCTTAATATAGTCAAAAAAAATATGTGTATGTCTACCTTCTGCCCTGCTCATTCTTGTTTGCCTTTTTGCACTTTGGCACATAAGACATTTCCGTTCGATTTGTTTGCTTGCATGCCTTGCTCTTGACATGGGCGAAGCTCAATCACTCGGTCTCTCCATGTTCCAGCAAATAGTTTGCGCTCCATATGAAAACGCAGTCGTTGACTTTCAAACCTTTCTCGTAAGTTGTATGCCATTTAATTTCGCTTCAATCTACTGTCATTTCCGCAACCTTAACACGGCCCCTTCTATCCAAGTTCGATGTTCTGCTTGCCTTTAGCGCAGACATCGACACGTGTTCTCCGTTGGCGTCACTTGGCCAAAAACAAAATAGTCGCAACCAAAAGCTGACTGGATACATACAAGTACTAGATATGACTCCCACATAGCCCCTTGTGTCTTATCGTTCTTCTTCTTCTTTTGGTGTTTACCTCTAGTTGTGTAAGGTAAGCGAAAAAAGGACACCAGGTTAACTCCTGCAGAGCGCACTTGAAGTCAAGAGATCTTTCTTTTTCATTTCTTTTTACTTTCAGTTGCCAACTGCAGTTGACTTTTAACATTTTTTACTCGCCCTCGAGAACTTTACACTTATTGCCTAAAGGCAAAAGAATAATGAAAGTAATTTAAAATTGTATTTTGATAGAGCGGGACTGGTAAATCGCCGGCTAGAATTGGTGATGGACCTATACTAACTTTAGACAAATTGGAGCGCCAACAAGCGGGGGTATATCAATGCACCGCCGATAATGGCGTCGGCGACCCAGTTACGGTGGATATGCGACTGGATGTTTTATGTAAGTAGTGTAATATACATTCATTGATAACATCATGAAATAAACAAATACAAGTCTTCGCTAAGCAGTCTTGAAATAATTCATAATTTTCCTTGTTAAACATGCGGCTTGACGGATGTCTTATAATTGGAAATCCAACTAATTATCTTCACGTGTTTTGGTTTGTATGTGTGTCAATGCGCGCAGATCCACCGGATATTCAAGTGGAAAAATCCTGGATACACTCTGGTGAAGGATTCGAGGCAAAACTGGTTTGCATTGTTTACGCTGATCCGGTCGCAACGGTTGGTCTGATTTTTAATGATACGTTATATTATAATTGGATACATATCCTTACACCCAGAAACCATTAAAATGGTTTTGTGTAAAATGCACGTAATAGGCAGAACTACATCTCCGACCCCATAAATTATATGTATTCTTTTTATTTTATTACTACTAAAACAAACTAAAAGAGGGTTCAAGGTTTCTCTTTCTACAATTTATATTGTTTGGCATTTTCAAACTGCAGGTGTCCTGGTACCAAAACTCATTTCCGATTCAAACAACCGATCGGCGAATTATGAACACAAGAGCCAATCGACACACACTTACCATACGTCACATCCAGCAGGAGGACTTTGGCAACTACAGGTAAGTTGAGCAGCTAAAGCCATTGATTGTACTCGGCAAACAGACAACTTATACGACAACAAAAAAACCTCAAGAACTTTTACTATAACCTTCTCCATTGAACTTGATGGACAGTTGCCTGGCTTACACATAAGTTATTGTCTCTTCATTATTTGTTATATATTAATACTCTCTAGCGTACCCATGACCGTGTCCTGACCATTACATAAGCAAACAAGTTGTGCCACGTCAATGTCAATCTGTCTGAAACATATTAAGGAAGTGGAACTTTCGCCACGTTGACACAATATTTCATAAACAAAGTTTTTGTTTTTGCCGGCAACTATGTGGGACAACCACAACCCATCCACTACCACCTACCTTTGGCTGCAAGTGGCTTCTGACATAGACGTGATTAGATTAGTTAAGTTGACACAATTTTCCAAATGCGGACGCGCAACCTCCTTTGAGAGTTGTTTGCCAATGCAAAAACTTCTGGTAAGAGACAGGTTACTGGGTTGTACAAAATTAAATTTAAAACCAAATATCATTTAAATTATTGAAAGCAATTATACCTATGCAAAAATTTAAAATAAAAATTACATGAGCAGCATGTGTAGCAGATTTGCCTAGAGTTAGACAGTCTGAAGTAATTTGATTTTATTTGTACTTATACAGTTGCGTAGCTGATAACTCTTTGGGACGCTCCCGCAAGTATATGGAACTGTCTGGTCGGCCTGGCCCCGCTGAGTTTTACTCGCCAAAGTGGGGACGTTCTTCTGATAGCTACAATTTGACATGGAAAATCGATAGTTATCCTCCTCTAGAGGAGGTGCGCCTGCTCTATCGGCGGGTACTGGTAAGTACATGATAGATCACTCTTAGAATATAAAGAAGCTGTCAAAACGTAGAACTAAGAAATGTTCCCATAAACGCCCTAATTTCATTATATACAATTTTTTGTCTTAGATGAATGACACATTTCAGCAGCCAGGAAGATGGCACGATTTTATTCTCACTCCCGAACATCGTCCAGCCTCTGAGCCCCTTACTCATATCATGTCTTACACTATTAAGCATCTGCATCCAGGTGCATATTACGAAGCGATTGTTCAAGCTAAAAACCGATATGGTTGGAATGAGGTAAGTCAAGCGAGGGTCAGGTTCAAATACTTTAGTACTTTAGTTAGAGCCGAAAAGTTACTCATTATTTCTGCAAATATATTATTACCTATTTTTTTTTTTTACTTTTATTCCTGCAGGTCAGCGATATATTCCAATTTATCGTTGCCAGCAACAGCATGGACATTGCGCCCGAGGACGCCGAAGTGGTCGCCAGTTCCAAGTCGCGCAGCAACAGTGGCGCACTCAGCAGCCTACAAAACGCTATACCCCATTGTTTGCTTCTTCGTGGAGCACTGTTGCTTGCCTTTGGCTTACGGAATAGCCAGTTTGACCGACTTGGGTTGGGCTTGGGGTAAGCCCTACATTCATCAATGAAGCAATGAAGCGGCGGCTTTGCCGAGAAACTTGATTTCTTATAAAGTTGAATTTGTATTTTTTTTATACTCGATTCTTTGCCAAAAAGGCCAGGGAAAATATGAAGACCATCTATAAACTACACGCTTTACAAGCTACTATTAGCGTTCAACATTATTTCATTTATTTAAATGTGCATCTGTAAAACACATTCACTACTTAAACCTATTGAAATTGTATATTTTGCTTTTAATACCACCTTTAAATTTAATCAATTATTTCGTACAGGTACTACAGAAAACAAACCAAAGAGACACCCAGATTAGATTTATAAAAAAATATATACAAAAATTAGGCAAAAACTTAACAACCTCCAATGTAAATAATTTTTCAAGCATTTTGTCAGCGATTAAATTAGATATTTCATGAGCGCAGAGAAAAAAATGCGAGTAATGAAAAAAAGTATTATAAAGGGCAAAATGCGAATGCAATATATGAGAATATGAAAGCAGCAAATCCATAGTAGGATAATCCACTCGAACTAGGTCATGTAAATATGCATTAGATATTTGAATGTGAATTACATTTTAAGTATTTCATAAAAACTCCAATGCGTAAATAAAATATGTAAATTAAGCCAGCATTATATAGTGATATTATTTAGTTTAAAATGAAATCATAAATACCTATGAATAGCAAACGAAACACCACTGTAAAATGTTAGCTGTAAGGTATTTTTAATATTCCTGTTTTTGTTTGTGTTTTAATTTATTACGCTCAACTTAGTTGTAAGTGCACCAACCACATTAATTTAGAGTAACGTTTCAAATGAAAATTAGCATTTAAGAAGACATGTTGTACCACCAATATCAAGGAAACTAAAATAAACCCTAATATAAAATTCAAACACGCATTTTATCAAACTAAAATACAGATTATAAATAAGCCATGAAGATCAGCTAATTAAAGTACTTGTAAATACAAGGACATTGAGCGCTGTATTTGATCAGCTTTTGCACCTAGCAGTTGTACGATCGTACTTGTATATTTTTCATTTTCATAAAGCCACAAAATACGGCCAAGCTAATTTTAAGCATGCAATATGAACCCATAAAGATACGACTTTTGTGTAGTTGCACTTGAAATAAATTGTCGAATTAAAGGTAAATTATTTATGTGTGTATAATACATTGCCACTAAGATGCGCACTCGTAAGCATTGGTAATGATATAATTACTGTAATTGAAGCATTAACAAATCGACAATTTACAGTAGCATCAAGTTAATCAGACAAGTAAAAAAAATAACATTAGTATGTATTTCCTGCATATATATGTATTAACTAAAAAGCAAACGCAAAAGTTCATCAAACCAAGTTTCTCATAGAAGATCATTGCTGGGCTGCTACGCAGGCAACCAAAGTATATTTATACAATTCACTAAATTCTAACTAGTTATATGCTAATTATGGTGGTACTTATATGATTATTGTGCATAAGAAACATTACCGATAAAAAATATCTAAATTAATCAAATATAAATAAAGCATTAGATGTAAAATAAAATATGAAAACTTCTTTTAATTAATGTTGCGGATTTCAAATGCATATTTATTATGTGTTTGAATAGCACTAATAAACAACCATAACAAGTTGAACTGGTCTGATCTCGAACTTAAGTCCAGATAAGACTCCCCATATAGTTTAGAAAGAGTTTGAAATGTTTTCAATAGCATTTAAATTAAAACCACTCAGCGGTTTCTGGGATTAATAACATTTTTGTTCAACAACATACATACATATTCCTGCAGTAACAAACTAACTCGAACAGTTCTTAGCTCCTTTGTACGGCAGTGGACACCGCATACGTGCTAGGCTTAAATTATAAAAACTTAAGCACTTTCTAAAGTTTATGCATGAAATTTTATAGAGCGAAAAACTACTTGAGCTCCATTTTTAGAAAAACGCAAAGGAAAGCAAGGACGGCGAGGTGAGCTACCATTCCCGGAAAATTCTGTTATTTAAAGTTGCAACTCAGCAACGTCCCCCTTTCTATGGTGGTATTTGCATATTTGAGCAAGCCCTGCACCGGTATGTAGAGGCACACTTGACACAAGTTTCTGCACATTTCAAACTTAGTGACCATTATGCATGCAAGTCTCAATATATTTCACATGAATTTTAATGAAATTTACGTATCCAGCTGCTGCAGTGCCTCCAACAATGTCGTTGACCGACCCAGCAACTGGCTCAAAAAGTGGCATAGCTGTAGAAATCATTTTTGGTTGGACTGTGCTATTGCAGTTCTACAAATTTTTGCAAAACGCATAATGGATAATTGCACAGCCACAAGCGACAATTGCAGCCATTTATGTTGCTGGCATGGGTAGAGTGTAAACTTTTAGCGCATATTAATTAGCTCGTTTATCATTTGAACACTTTTCTGACAGCTATCGCGGAAAACTCAAAGCAATGTAATATTAATTAAGTTGCGCCACGAGCAAACTCTCAGGACATTCACATAAACTACACTTGGAATTCAGAGCTCCAAGAAGCAAACTTTCAACAGAGCAACTCGGGAATGGCACAAAAAAAGAAACGAAACAAAAAGCTGCACTTTCAACTGTAAGGAATCGGCTGAAAATAAAATCATAATTAGTATTGGTAAAATTGGCAAGGGCGCCCATCAGCACTCACTGCGTGAGCTAGCAACAATTTCAGATGGTTAGCATTGCTTTCTGCTTTTCAGTGTGCTCAGTGACGAACAGATGGACTAGCAGCGGGGCGACAAGTGCGATTCAAACTTTTATAATTAAAAATTTGCATCCTGTTTTTTTTCGTCTAGCAAATAAGAAATAGATGCAGGAAAATCATAAAGCTACACGAAAGGAGAACTTTTGAAGCCAAGTGCGAATTAAATTAATTTTCAACTGATTTGATTTTATCAAACTGCAAACAAGTTTTCGCTCTCAAATGTAGTGCGATAATGGCTTGGCGAGAAGGACAAGTTTGATAAACAAAATACAAAAAGGCGTTAACTAAAAATTTAAGTAAAATATCCTTAATATCGAATAAAGAATACCCTACGCATTGAACACATGACACAGAACAGCAACAACCAACTAACTATCTGCTGTGTCCGCCTGGCAATAATTCGGTACAATTTACAAGCATCTACTCAGTGGCCAAAACAAGGCCAAACTAAAGAAACAGCAAAAGGGCAATGCTATTGCCCAATAAATTTACATAATTTTACAGTCAAAAGCGAAAGCCGTAGAAGAGAAGGCGCCCTGATATTTATGGGCGCAGCTTAATGACGGTTTAAAATGTTGTACGTCGGAGCAAAGCAAAGATCCTCTGTGTTCAGAAAAAAAACATACACACACACAAACCCCCTTACGCAAGCGTTATGCTGAAAGAAATCTACATAATTTAGAAGCAGGCTGGCAATGAAGTATTCAAGCAACAACACTTCTAGCTTCTAGTCCGCCTGACACTGGAGCACAAATCAAAAGGCTGCCTCCTCCAGGCAGGAGCAAATTGTTTGCGGATGTTAAAAAAATTTGTACATCAATCGATTTTGTTTGATTTTTTCTCGACAGGCTTTCAGGTCGTGTCTGTAACGTTAGCCGCTTGAGATTTACATAATTCATAGCATTGGTGGTTGCGAAGTTAGATTGAGCGGTTGGGCAGGGTAAGTGTTGGTGCGCTTTTTGTCTGATTGCTCACAGTAACACATTCTGCACATCCATTGGAGCAAAGGCTTGTAAATTGAATAGCATACAATTTAAACTCAGAAGCAAGTACTCTGCATGTTAAAACCTTATACCCAGATTATAGCAACAAGAAATAAGCAGATAAATAAACGGAAAAATAACAAGAAATAATAATCAGAAGCAAGCCTCTGTGTGACTGAAACATCGTAAGCTTTGACCATTCATTTAATAGCCAAATATGGCAATAGACAATTTGCCATTGCGTCGATAACGCAATCTTCCGAGAAAGATGAAAACATTTAAAAAATTCTAGTCCGATTTGAATTATGCCTAACTAATTTTGATAAGATGTGGACGAAAAAACAGGAACTGTCTGTAAGTAAGTAAAAAATATAATGGCACAGCAACAGCAGCGACGGAAAAGTTCATGCAGAACAAAAGTTTATCTCGTACTTTGTTTTCCCACACAAAGGAACCGCGCAAGGGCCGGGATTGGGTGGGATTGCCCGTTCTGACAATCGTTGCATAAAATTCAGCGCAGGATCATGCGACGGAAACGTTTCGGGGTGTGCCCGTTAAGAATAAAACAATGACGCTTATGTTGAACGCCAGGTGGTGAGCGTTGAATGTTAAACCTTGCGCGTAAGGCGTTTTCTTTTCATTAACATAAATGCTTGAAAGTTGGCCAAGCAACTGCCTAATTGTTCAAGGCACTACGAGGGAGGTAGAACTGAGACGACAACCTTTAATTCTCTCCAAGATCCTCACAGAGAAAATGGCTAATCCTTCAAGCTCTTGAGCTTTATGTCCTATAGTAACATAACTTGAACCATGTGCCTTTGTGGTTCTCATATTTTATTTGGTTAAACCCACCATTCTCGCTCAATAACGTCACGCTCGCTTCCGCACCTTTGCCTGTGTGGTGCACATTTGGGACAACATTGCATGCCATCCGCTTTACATTGCAGCCAGCTGACCAATGGTAGCTTATCAGGCGAGAACATGTTTCTCCGGAATTTCATTAGACTTCACCCCGCCCTCATCACCACTGTTATTGCTTAATGACCGGTTGTTGCCTTTTTATACCCTGAACCTACTGAAAATAGGTAGGAAGGATATAATGGTTTTGTGCAAATGTATGTAACAGGCCAAAGAAAGCATTCGGCGACCCCAAAAAGTATATATTTTCTTGGTCGATCTGTCCGTCTGTCCGTATGTATGATCGCGTCGATTTCAAAATAAATTTTGAACGTAGGTCCTACTAGTACCCGAACAGTACGAGTTTATTTCTAAGAACTAGAATCACCAAATAAGACATTCTAGAAGAGTACATACAGATTAAGTATCGCCTACCCCTGCTAAAAATCTATTTGATAAATCCTTTCCCATCAATTCAAGCCACCATTTTAATGCTATTTTTGAGAATATATCAAAGTTCTATAGCACAATTAGACTTCCTGCAGAAAATTTTATCAAGATAGGTAAAACAGAAGTAACCGATAATCAATAACTTGTCCCGTATCCAGCAATCGATAAAAATCCCTATCGAAATTTCATCAACATCATCATAAACATAATATACATTCATACGCGCGTTATATTGATATTTTATAAACAGAATTGCAATTGCGATTGTTTTGTATTATGTAGGACCGTGCTGCCGTTTTAATTCAGTTTGTCTTTGATGAAACTCAATTCCTGGTATGGCTGTGAAATATGAAGCGGTGGTAGTATTAGGTTTAGGGTATCCCCCAGTCGGGCACCCCAGACTAGCAACATTACTTGTTTATTATGCCGTTATTTGTCGTAAAGGTCATGCCACCTAATGGCGTTACTTCGTTAGTCGTGCGATAAGATTTCGATATTTGTTATACAGTAGGTTCGTACACATCTCAGAAACTGTAAGGATCAAGCGGAATATGATTCCACTTACAAGTGGTTCATCCACATATACATACATATTCCGCAATCATGCCCGCTTGGCACGAGAGAATCCAATTGACATTAAAGCTCAACCAAACGACTATATACTGGTATAAAAGTCAATAGACTGTTTGGCGTTATCCCAGCCCCAAGCACGTGCAAGTCTGTCGTAAGCAACGCACGCAACTGTCAAGCCACGAAAGGCTACTCAGCTATAACCTACTCTAGAGGCTATGAAAACCATCATTCACATTTAAATCAACATTTCCCGGCGACGTTTATCCTAATTGAGCACAAGCCTAGCTGAGTATAGTCACCTCATTTACATGTCTTGGTTACTAAAATTGCTAGGAAATTTGAATTAGGTGCCTCTCATTTGTTAAAACATATTCGTGTAGTTAGCATTTTTAAGGGCACACGCGAGTATCTGGAAAATTAATTTAGTTCCCAGATTAATCAAATTACCATATTATACAAAAATAATATATTACTTGTATTATAGCTATAATTTGTTTAGCGAAGGTTACATAAGGCCTAAATCGCTAGAATAATACAAGTACTTAAGCGAGGACGTTTAACAGTCGGCAAACTAAAATAACATGCAATGCAATTGAATGGATGCCTAAAAATATTTACTTCCACAGCATACTCCACCTATGGCTGTGAATTTGCACACAAGTATTAATGCCCTGGCATTGGCCCACAGCCACCCAAAGAAAAATAGCTACATCGTAAGACCTTCGCAAAAAGTTTTTACTTTATTTTGGCTAGGCCTACACAATTTTCACCACGCAATCACGAGTTCCTCCGATCCACCCCTACATATCTACAATTTAAGTGAAATAAACTAGTGGAAATCTTTAGAATTCTACAAAAATAAAATTGTAAACATCAAAACTCCTACCAAAAGCCAATGCAGCTCGCGCTACGAGCTCGTTTGCTTTAGCAGTAATATAAACAAATTAAAAAAAAAAAAATATATGTACTAGTCTAGAGTTCCCGACTAAGCGATACCCTGAACCCTTTTCTACCAACTCGTTTTCTTTAACAGTAATACAAATTTTTATCCTCCAATAGGACACAGGAGAAATGGATTTATCGAGAAGTGTTTACTGTAGTGAATTGCCGGAAAGCGTTGTATGGAAGATTTCTTTTTTTTTTGTTTGTTTATTGTATTGAATCAAAAATAGCATACATTTTTATTGAAGATTTCTAATTACACTATGATCACCTTCAAAATCATTTTAAAAGATCTTAGTGAAATTTCATCTTATACGTGTTTCACAATTTTCGCAATATTCATTTGAGACGTGTTTCAAATTTTTCGTAAAATGCAGGCAATAGCTTTTAGGGCTTTTAGGTCAAAGTTTAAAGTTTTGGCCGATCGCTCTCTAATTTCTTTTCAAAACACTACATAAAAACTTAATGAATATGTGTCTCACGCGCAATTGTGGAAATTTAGCTGAATACTGTTGCATGCAACCTTTTTGTTTACCATCGGGTTTTCCTCAAGCTTATTTTTGACACGCTTTACACTACATCCACTGCTGTCTAACATGTGAGGAAACCGTTGATTCCAACTTATGGTTCTTTATTCGACGGACTTTAAACATATTTTCAAATAGAAGTGGAGTTCAAGGGCAGGGAAAATTATCCTCGGACAAAGCCAATTATAAAGGCCCTCTAGTCTTCAATAAAAATGGATAAAAACGGCTGCTCGGATCTGGATACCGGGTAACTACCTAGGCAAACCAAGGCATAGCTTCGTTTGCCAAGCTCTGCTTAATTTCTTGTCATTAAGTACAAACGTTAATAACGCCAATAACTTAATTGTGGATAAATGAAATATAGGGGCTATTAAAAGGCACCTGCAACACTCCCCCTCTTCTCGAATTCCTCTCATGCTGTTATTGCCCCGAAAGCCAAGTTGAAATCATTTCGTTTTAATGACCGACTGCACGGTTCGAAAAACTTTTTAACTACAAACTTCGATTACAATTGCTGAACATGAGACGAACCAAAAAAAAAAAAAAACGAGAAGGAAGGGCTTTCTTCGGCTAGCCGAAGACTTAATACCCTTGCAGACCCAATCTTTTCATAATGTTCACATCTAAGAAGCACAGAGAAAAAAGTTAATGCCGAGTATGGTTAAAATGTCTTGAAAAACAAAAAAAATTTCCATACAACAACTTAATTTTCGACTGATCGTTCCTATGGCAGCTATATGATATAGTGTTCCGATCTTACTAGGATTATGCATATATATGAGGAGCATAATAAAACAAATAAATGCCGAGTTTGGTCAAGATATCTTGAAGAACAAACAAATTTTCCATACAAAAACTTAATTTTCGACCGATCTTTCCTATGGCAGCTATATGATATAGTTGTCCGATCTTAATAGGATTTTGCATATATATGGGGAGCGGAGTAAAACTAATAAGTACCGAGTTTGGTCAAGATATCTTGAAAAACATAAAAATTTTCCATACAAAAACTTAATTTTCGACCGATTGTTCCTATGGCAGCTATATGATATAGTTGCCCGATCCGAAAAGAATTTTGCATATATATGGGGAGCTTAGTAAAACTAATAAGTACCGAGTTTGGTCAAGATATCTTGAAAAACATAAAAATTTTCCATACAAAAACTTAATTTTCGACCGATCGTTCCTATGGCAGCTATATGATATAGTTGTCCGATCTTAATAGGATTTTGCATATATATGGGGAACGTAGTAAAACTAATAAATACCAAGTTTAGTAAAGATAACTTTATAAACAAAAATGTTTTTCATACAAGAACCTACTTTTCGACCGATCGTTCCTATGGCAGCTATATGATATAGTGGTCCGATCCAGCTGGTTTTGACATATGAGCTGCGTGCAACAGAAAGAGGGACTTCTGCAAAGTTTCATAAAGATAGCTTTAAAACTGAGAGACTAGTTCGCATAGAAACAGACAGACGGACAGACGGACATGGCTATATCAACTCGGCTGTTGATACTGATCAAGAATATATATACTTTATGGGGTCGGAGATGTCTCCTTCTATGCGTTACACATTTCACGACAAAATTATAATACCCTCTGCAAGGGTATAAAAAACGGCCAACATCATTGCGTTCATCCACTACAGCGAATATATATTATAACAATAAGTATTACGAAAAGCGGACTCGAACCGAATCTTTGTTGTTGCTGTTGGATCAAAACGCATGCCAATTGTCTCAATAAAAAAAAAAACAGTTTCGGCAATAAGTCGGGAGTGAACTTTTCCGGAAACTGTTTAATATACTCTCACTTATAAAAAGTCATTACAGCCACTATATCCTATGTTTTAGTTCAGTTTGGTTGATAATCTTACATATTATTATGCACAATAAAATGATTTACTCCTTATACTATATATACCACGCCCTTGTTTTTTAGGAAATCTTTTGCGCACAACAAATAAAATTGCCATTTTATTTGTAAGCCAATATTCCAGCCACGGATCAAATCAATTTTATCAAACACCAACTAATAAATTGTCATGCAAATATAAGGTGTCCTCATCTGACTGAACTGATTTCAATGTACGATCCAAATATGTAGCAATCATCGAAAGGCAGACTTTCAAATTGGGACTGCAAATAGAACATAGGCTACGACCGTCGCATCATCAAACAAAGCGCAATGTGTGACAAGAACTTTGCATGTCATACTGACATTTGACTTTTGCGTGTCGTGTTTCGTGCTAGCTAGTTTGGCTCCTCATTCGTTTTGTGAAATATTTCTATTTGTTTAAGGAATGTATGCGCATCCATGTCTATAAAATAAAAACGAAGCTTAAACGCAAGCCATAAGTTGATATGTCTTTTTCAAACAAGCGTGCAGATATATGTTTAAAACAAAAAATTAGAGCTTCAACTTTATAAAGGACATAGAATCGTTGGATGTTTTGGCAATAGCAAGTAGCTCATTTGAATACGTTCATTAAAAAAAAAATTAAAATGCTCACAACAAGATTTTAACGCATTTTCTCTTTTAAATGAGCATAACTTGCACATCCCATTAATGCCAAAGGAGATTGTGATTAATCAATATAGAGGTGTGCAAATCTTTCCCCAATCCAATCAAAATCACAAACGCTAAAAAAAAATAACAATGGGTTGAATACGGGCTTACTGCTTTTCAGGCCTCATTCGCCCGCAAATAATCGACGCTCGCTGTTAATGATTGGCACGTTGCTGCCTTCAATAAATTGTTTTTTCACAGCCAGTGCCATTTGCCACTAGTCGAACGACAGTTACAACAATACCTTAAACAAATACTCGACCAGTAGTCGGCTCAACTGGCAGCCATTGTTGTTTTTGTGTGGGTGAACTGGCAAATGGACCAATGTGACGTATACGTAATATTTCATTTCATTTGTACAACACAGCTGGGTGCTCATGTGCAGAGCATGTGCGTATGTTTACTTTAACATTGGTATTGGCATAACAAAGGTAAAGTTGCAACGACGCCTACGAACGTTTACGCAAGGGTTCAACACCGTTATTTATTTAATTGCATTCAATTTGCGGTTAATTGTTAAACAATGGCTTGCATTGAAAGCTCTGAACACCCACTTCCTTCGCTACCACAGAGCTACGTTGTTGAAAGGCTATAAAAGCAGCCGGTAGAGGAGGCCCAAAAGGCCTTGGAAAGAGTTAGTGTCCTCTGGATGTTCGCTCAGCTGGTCAAGTGTGTTTGTTGTACAAACAAATAAAAGTGCGGTTTTAATTGAACTTAAGTGGCGTTGGTCGTGCTCTCGGCATGGCATGGAGTTCCAGACCGCATTCTCGCAATTGATAACTGCACATATTTTTCAACAAATACGTTTCCAAACTACGTTTGGAAGAGATTTGACCGAATTGTGGGGGTAGAAAATTTCGACCTATATCTATTATTATATGTATATACCCCGACTTTGCAATTTTTGCAACATGCAGGCACTTTCACAAAACTGCCGTATTTATTGTTATGTCAGCACTGACTCTACAAAACTGCATTAATGTTTTTAATTAAATATATCTACAATTAATTGGGCGCTAATTACCGAAATATGTATGCGCCTGATTGTATGCAATAACATTTGTTACTAAAGTTATTTAAACGATCACGATCAAAATTTAAATGAAAATTGCTACAAACACGTCACACTTTGCTGCAATAATCCAGGGTACACATTTAAACTCGTGGGCTAATGCTACCACCCACTTTAAGATGCCCACAAAGCAATTTGCCAATCTAAAATCGATTTCAAGCGGAACCGCTGCCGCTGCCTTTGTGGTTAAACACGACGTGCAAATTATTTATGTTTTTATCGCTAATTCAATGCTATCGGGTCAATTATGTAGAGCATTTCAGCAATCAGTTTTGCGTGCGTATGTACTTATGCAATTTAGTGCCCGACGGATTGCATATTATATTCATGTTCCTAGACATCAGTTTTAAATTTAAATAAACATAATAACCTCAAATAAATCTAGTAAAATGTGAGTAAGTTATTAAAAAGCTTAGTTATTAATTATTTTGTAAAGCAAACTAATAAACGTAAGTTTTCATTAGTTCCTACCCCTTGCCTAAATTGGATATATCCATTCAGTATTATTGCAATAGCGATAGGGTCTACAATAAACAATAAAGTTATAGATTCATTATGACTTGCGCCTTTGAAAACTAAAATAGCGTTATACTTTTAAATAAATGTGCAAAAAGCAAAGATGATATCTGTGCTGAGAGAGGTCTTAAACTTTTGGCAAGTAAGTGCTTGTCACTTTTATCCAAATTCAGGAACTTACACAGCTCAAGTCAATACAACAATAAAGAAGACGCACTAGTCGACCTCTACCAAAAATAGAGCCTTAACGATATGCCTGAGAAAACTATTTAATGTTGTCACAAAATGTATTTATTTGTCGGGATGGTTTTTCATACGTTCCATGGCTTTGATTATTTATTATTATAATTTATACTTTATACATATATTTTAACTTTTATCTTTTTTGCTTTCAATGAGTTCCTGAGTCAACAGTTCTCTCCATTCCTCATATATTTTATGAGGAATGTAAAATTTGTCTCTGCTGATACGAACTGCGAAAATTCTATGCCCAGCTCTCACTGTCTTAATATTATATTAACTATATATTCACTGTTATAAAACATTGAAGCGTTTTCTCTTTACCATACTTAAAGTGAAATTTCTTAAAGTACTTTTTTCGCATAGTTCTGGCTTCTATGCTTCCGTTGAAATTCTCACTCCAGGAGAAGGAACAACAATTGAGCTTATTTCCGGCGGAAGTATCAGTGTTTGGCAATTTCCGGTATGCTACTGGCTAAGCATCCATTTGTCTATGCACGGCATCTCACCAAGGCAATAAATGTTAATACTTATTAGGTACATGCCTTCGGGAATAACGGTCAGCAAACTTCTACCGAGGGCCCATAAAAATAAACAAGCTCTTGTCATCAATAACTCGCTATAAAGTAAAACGAATGCCTTAGTTTTCATCTGCTCGAACTTCTTTAAAGAATGGTTTTCATTGGTTCTTATAATCATCATCAATCTTGTACATAAAATGCATTTTGACAGCATTCGCATATAATTTATATCAATTATTCAAATAGTTTCGCTGCAACCAAAATCTGTGCATCCTTAACAGAAACACCAATCTTAATGCACATTTATTATGATTCATTAACAACGTCATAAACAAGATGTCTGGAAAGTTGTCTTGCCAGATGTATTCGATGTGAAATAAATGCATATTGAGTGTGCTTGAGACTCTGTCGAGCTGAATTAGCGATACCATCAAGAGGAACAAATAAAAAACTCTTATACAAAACAAAAAATTTTTTAAACCGAATTTTAAATACTCCTGTACATGTCTAATGATTTATGTCGTTGTTCAGATGAAGTATTTATATACTCCTCCTTCAATACGTCATATATTTTGTGACAACATTATTGTTCTCTGCAAGAGTATTGAATTGGACTCTTTTATTCGACATTGTCGATTTGAAAATACCCTGCCCTCTGGTATAAAGTTTTGCTTAAACAGTTAAAGCGCTTCCGGTAGCCATAATTACAGCAGACCATCTGATTAACGTTTTTAACTGAATAATCCTAGCCTTATCTGATTAGCAATATTTATATATAAGGTTCGGTATTGTCTCCTAAGCTCTATAAGATAATTTTCCAATTTCATGAGCACAGGGTATTGTTGATAATCAAGTCAATAAACAAATGGTGAGCAAATATTTGTTTGCTTTTATTGGGTCTGTCTGACGCGCGGTTAAAGGTTATCATGTTATCATTGCGACTTAGCTCGGTGATTACAATTTATTTGAATATAGCTGAAACCAGCGGGCGCATTTCTCAGTCGACGGCTGCAAGCGTAAACATTTTGAAAATGAAACTTTTGCTATTTGTATTGGCGCTCTGTACTTGCGTTCTGCTTAGCGCCGCAGAGGGGACCTTGTTAGCACGCCTACTACACCGGGATACGAAATCATCGACTACGTCGACTACCGAGAAAACAGTCAATCAGCTCTATATAAACAACAACTTACCAATCGTGGAGGCGCAATGCATTGCACATTATGCATGTAGTAAGAAGCTTACAAATGTGGCAGCACCACGTCCATGCGTTAAGTACTGCCTGAAACGCATAGAGTGCCCCAACAACCAGGTGATTCGCGGTAAGCCTAATCAATGCGTGGAGCTAGACGAGACACAAGTGTTGGCCGACTACGAAGCAACTACTACGAAACCATCGACATATGGTGGAGCAACAACTGAAAAAATAATGGAGGTTGCCATGATTGATTTTCCCTGTCAGCCAGGCTACCTGCCCGACAGCCGTGGGCGCTGCCGTGAAATATGGTGATTTGATCAGTAAAACACAAAAAGAAATCAAGTTTGTACCGTTCGCGACATTTTAACCTAGAACTTTGAAATTGTTTAAAAACGTCCTTCTCGATTACATAAATAATAGAGTAATGAGTTTATAATAAAAGTAAAACGAAATACCCATTAAATTAAGGGTGGAGTGCCGTGATCCCAGCTATTTTGTCTTCTTTTTACACAAAAACATCAGTAGCAACAAGTCATGGAACTAAGATATTTTAACGAACATAATTGTGATGTTCTGTAACCTGTTAATCGTGTAAACTTTACTATAAAATTACTATGCTTTGGCCAGGCCCATGAGTGGACAATATAGAGACAAGTATTAAAATTAGCAAATGACAAGGCGTAGACAACAACAAGACGAATACTGCGGCTTATCACGTGATTGACGCATGTTTTCACAGCGAAATTCAAATGTTAATATGACGCGCACCCAGCTCAAAAAGGGGCAGGCGACTGGCAAAGTGGAATTTTATGACTCCGTCATGTTAACTGTTTAGCTTTGACGCGGCTCATTCTCGTTCTTGTTATTATAAGTTGGCTGTTGGGACATTGTTGTAAGCCATAATTTGTGCGCTTGTAACTCACAATTTTAACAGTCAAGTCAAACGCAACTAACTTTATTAATTAACTGTGCGGCCACCAAGTTTGACTCAATTTAAGCTCATTCTTTTTGTTTTCTTGATTTCCGCTTCCGACGCCGGCAACGAAGAGAACGACAACGAGAACGAACCTGAACCCTAGCAGTTTACTTTAGCTTGGGCTTATGGTAATCAGCCCAAACAAAAATTCCAACCATCCATACGCTGCCACACCCCTAACCCAGCCTAGCCCACCTGTGTCTGGGTCTGGCGTGGCATTTGGAAATTAAACCGCACTTAGCCCTTAAAATTTTATAACTTAATTTTTGTGTTGTGTTGCACAGTTGTATTTTTTTCTTGTTGCTGCTTTTGGCATATTTGTGAACTTTTTGATTTGATTTTGTTTTCCTACCACTCCGCTGATTTCCTTCTTGTTGTTCGTAGTTGTGGTATTTGTGTTATGCGTGTTGTCTTTTCAACAATGGTCGTATACTGTGGCCTGGTTTCAGCTCGCTCCTCTATTCTATAGAAATTTGGCATGCGAATTACAATAATAAACTGCTGACATTTATTTTATACAGGAAAATATTTTGCGCTGATAAGCTTGATCTATAGCTACAGGAATTCAAATGGACTGCGATAAGGGTAATGATTTTTTAAGGATTAAGCCTACGGGCGTGCCAAGCACTCATTTGAAAGTGATTGAAAGGCAACATAACTCAATCGCTTGGGGTTAATTGTACACTTTACAAGATTCGAGTGTTCAAATGCTCTTTACATGCGCAGCTTCGTTTTATTTGGTTTCCTTCGCTAACAAAACAAATCAAAAATAAAACATTCATAAAACAATTTTAGCTTACATCAAAAATAATGAGATTCTGTACATTTTAAATACCATTCACAAGTACCCCATGAACTGAAAAATACTCAGCACAGCTTGTAGTCAAAGGCCGGCGCAGGAAAATAACGTAAATAAAAACAACTATTAATACAACACAGAAAGCAACGACAACTGAGCAAAACCAAAGAATTTTCATTAAAATTCTCATTTAGCTGCGCAATTATTTCAGTGCAGCAATTTTAATAACACTAATTTACCTTCAGTTTTCAACTCGCTCTTCCTATAATGCGGAAAAACGGAACAGAGGTAAAATCTGCGAAGCTGAAAGAATAAAACTGAATCAAAAAAATATCATGCACTGATGAATTCTTGCTCCTTTTCACTTATTCCCTGGTTTATGGACGTGGAAATCCAAATGTGTTCTTTTATTTCAACTAGCCGCAGCTCAGTCCATTTGCAATGTCTGTCATCTTAAAAGCGACATTAACAATAGCAGCAAAACCAGCAAGAAATTTGCACTCTTGTTAAGTCCTTGGCATTGCACATAGTATTCGCTTTCGGTACGATGTTAACAAAGTCCCCTTTATAAATAGTTTTTATCACTTTCTTATCTTATATGTACAAAAATAAAAATTGCAAATGGTCGGATTTGAAATTGAATTAATTTTCAAATGTTACGCCCTTTTAAGCATGTTGCATAGACTTTAGAAGATTTCGCCTTCACATATTTAGATGATGAAATTACTTCAATTAATTTTCCAGAAACACACTTTTAGATTATCAATGTTCAGACACAATACACAGAATATACATTCATAATAAAATTTGTTGACACAGCAAAGGATGCAAATCCCCTCAAATTAATTGAGAACCCAATTACCAAAATCCAGGTCGGAGAGGAGATTAACACAAATCTCGTCATAATTAGCATTTCAGTAAAAACAATAAAATTACTTGCCGATGGCAAACTCTTGGTTATTTTTTGTCAATGCCGTATTCTAGGAGGGCTTTAAGCCTTTTAGGATTACCGCTAAGCCTTGATAATTTATGCAAAAGTTCAAACTAAGCAAACTTCTGAGTAACTGAGAAATTTGTACAACAGAATGCTGTCTCACATTTAAGTTTAATACGAATGATATTAAAAACTCACCTAAGCCAATTATTTCCACGAATGGTCAAGCTGTAAATTAAAAAATACCAAATTGATAATATTTATATATTGATTTCTATTTACATAGTTTTTGTTTTACAAAAGAAAATAAGTACAAAAATAAGAAAAGTAAGTACAATACAAAACACATTTTGGTTGGGATCTCTAAAAACTTTTCAACTTACTAAGTCTACCCCTCACCTTACGCTCTTGGCAATATGTTAGTATTAATAACTGATGGTTATGTTTAACTACGAAAGATAAACAACTACAGAAAGTTAGCGATTTTACTAATTGGTATCTCACTTGATAAATTTTCGGCGCTCTCGCTACTCTACTTTATATTTTGTTGACCGTTCGCTGAATTAAGTTCACCCACATTGGTCAGTGGGCCTGGTTCCGATGAACCGGGTGTCACAGGCGTTTCAGCTATGTCCTCAGGATCTCCATGTTTAAGCCAGAGCGGCGCAAGTCGAAGCATCAAAATAGCACCCAACGGGGCTGTGAAAATAATAGCCAGAACCGAAATTATGAGCACGTTGTTGGCTAATGTTAAATCACTTGCGACGTTGGCTGAACGAGCCAAATCTAAAGCAACCGGACCCAAGGCAGCCTGTAAGGAGATAACATTTTAAATTATAGTAGATCCTTGCAATTTTATGAAAGCTGCTTATGCAGTCCCATCTGCATTACTGCTACAATAGCGAGTGCATACGCAAATGAATAAAATTTTAATAAATGTACAAACAGGTAGACATGACGAATTACACAACCAGCGAAATGCAGACTGCATATTAAACATTATTTAAGAAGCAGAAATTTACGGTCATCTCTCGAGAAGTACTGCGTCGCAACAAGAAGCATGTTAAAGCCGCAAACAGCAGGCTGCTAGGTAAGTAAATGTAACATTTTCATTCTGGCTAACCACAAAAGGGGGCGCATAATAAACGCGTACGCCACAAGGCGCACACTCTTACATACGTTTGCGCTCGCAATGCGAACGAAATGTCCTCTTGCGCTGCAACAGCAGACAACAACGGATTCAACCACAACAATATGATGATGCAAATACAAATCATAGCTTTAGCTTTTGAGAAAAACAACACACCCCATATAATGGCTTGCCAAAATCAGTATGGCCAATGTCCAGTGACCATGCCGAGCTAAAATAAAAGTTGCACTGTCTCATTGCCATTATACCTAGTACAGCAGCCGCAGCGTCGTCATAGCAGCTGAAACGGTAAACTTACTTGGACGGTTGCTTTGGGAAAACCGGAAATTGTAATGTAAGCACGCTCCTTTCTCGACAGATTTCCGCCATATGTAGATAAATATGCAAAAGCTAATCGGAGCTGAAACGAGAGCAAGAGAGAAAGCAGCCATGATTTTTAAATTCTAAACAGTTTGCGTTGCTTTGCAGCCATTATTTAAATTTAAAATTTTAGGTATTTTTTTATTGTTCAATAAATTGAGTGCATAACCTTCAGTCCGAAAGCCGCAGAGGCGGACAAGCCAACAAAATGTTTTCATACACAAACTAATGGTATGCAAACCAAAGAGGAACAATTACAGCGGCATTGCCGGTTATTTTAATTACCAAACTTCCAAGCAGCACCAGCAGCGCTCCATAGCCAATTACGCGACCTTCAAGCACGGCTAAATTGATTTCCTTGCCAATTAGTGCAAAAGAGACGGGCTTTAGAAATTTCCACAGCAGATCCAGACGCTTAGGAACACTTGCCTAAATCAAAATTTTCGTTTATGAGAATAATTAATAAATATAAAATACAAACGTGCTATAAATATTTTTATACATTTTAATAAATTTCGCCTAGTGGCAATATTTAGTTCTAAAACAAAGGCAAGAATGATGTATTTTGCTAGATAATCATTTATAATTCAGTTAATCTTTACGATACTTAAGGAATTGTTGAGTTCCAGCAAATACTGAAACTTATGTTTATACGCTAAATAGTCTATAAAAGCCAACGCTGACGAGCTGGGTACTTACTATTTGATGTGCTTGCATTTGCTGCGGGGTCAGTTTGAGCTCCTCCCTTTTCCAACCAATGCCTGCTATAAAGGCCAATGTTACGCAACCTAAGGCACCGGCCGAAGTATAGCCAATAATTCGGCTGCCCATCACAGCTATTGAGCCACCCAAGATTGTCAAAGCAAAGCGCAGTCCATTTACATAGACCTGGAAAAAATGGATGAAAAAGAAAATAAGAAAATAATTTCAATAATAAGCAAGTGTGGTCTAGCCCCGCTCATTCATAAACAAGCAGACATCAGCTTTGCTAAAAGAAAGTTCTTTAACATCTTCTTTGTACCACAAAACAATAAGTTGGGTATGGGTGTTTAAATAAACCTAATACCGGGTTTTAGCTAGCAACTGCGTGTTATATCATAAGTGACGTGTGCCAACATAAGTACTATATTAAGATCAAGAAATTGCGGACAACGCAGACCAAGCACTTTAAATTTTAGCATTGTATTTGTATCCTAAACACAACATACAGTGAAATCTGAATTTAAAAGCCTTTTTCTCAGTAAATTAAAAAAAAATTGTGTATATTTTGCTCTGGGCGTACATTTTAAGATTGAAGTCTCGACGTCGATCATACAGAGGGGCGGGCGGTCAGCAAGACGAGCAAAAAACTAATACACTCTAACAAGTTAGGGAACAAAATAAGAAAAAAAAAACTAGGACTTGATGGCAGCAACAGAACCCACATACACACTAACAATAAATAGTGATAGTTGCGAATATATGCATGGATGCAAGTGGTGCGTCCTAAAAGGAACACAGCATGACATTTTTGTACAAACGGCAGTTTCGCGTAGTGGTTATAAGAAAAAACAAAAGTTATGAGGGGTCCATGTATATGCACATGTGTGAAGATCCATGTTTATGTACATGTGTGAGGGCGTGTGTATTTCCGAGTTCAAAAGCATTCAGTGCCACCCATGGCGTTTGATTATGCGCGCCATTAGCGGTGTAAGTTGCGGCAATGAGTTTTGTGGCTGCAACGAAGCTGTGTTGCCGCACGCTGCTTGCATCGCAACTGCCTGCATCACAGCTGCCATAAGTTCCATGGACGCTGGCAGTTACTGTCGTCGCAAATGTCTCCAACTCCAGTGGCATCGTCGACATCGTTGCATTGGATGTAAGCGTGTTTTTATGCAAAATTCGCCCAGACACAAACACATACAACGACAGATATTCTGATATATATATATATCTATACCATCATATGTATATATATATATATATCACACTACGTTTCGCAAGAGAGGATTGTGGTATGTATGATAGCTTTCGAAGCCTTACGCCACCCAATAACATTGCGGTGTCGCGCGTTTTGTACCATTAAATGCGCTGATTGAGTGTAGTAAGTGTTCACTGAATGTACTTTTTAAGTGCAGCGCGATGCAGTGAAAGTATATTATAACTACTTTGTACTGCTGTCAGAAACAGTGCTGAAGTCCACCCATGGCTTACCGCATTCCTCGACGGCAAATAGTGAAGCATCATGCCGTAAAGATAGCCGAAAACAAGTCCAATACCAATACCAATGGGTCCTTGCAATACTTTTTGTGTCAGTGAGCCTGAAAGTATGCAAGCATGTTTATTCTCGTTTGCATTAAAGCAGAGAGTTGGTTTTTGGGTGGCACGTACTTGTGGAGAATATAATGCTGATTACAACGCCAAACATGAAAATAGCAACGACGTCATTGCACGTGGTCATAGCGTATATTAGGGTGTGTATGCCACTGTTCAGACCCAGACGATCCTCCTTTAACTTGAGCATGACTGTGACGACAACATTGGGTGAGACTGCTGTGATGACCAGGCTAGAATACAATCATGTGACAGATTTTTCAACCAATATACCTCTTAAGTACTTACCCCAGAGCTATCCCCCACATCCACGGCATGGACAATGTAAAATAGGCCAGCACAGCTATAACGGCAACCTCTACTATTGTCGGCACGAGTGTCAGCCGGAGTATCATAAGCCACAACCGCCTAAATGCACTGCCATCGAGTCCGAGACCAGCTAGCAGCATGATATTAGTCAATGCCAGTTCTCTGCAAACTCAACTAATTAGTGATAGCATTTAGCCTGGTGGTTTCTACACACTTACCTTAAAAATAGTTCAAAGCGCTCATAGCCTTCGAAATTGGCCAAGCCAACATTGGTGTAAAGGACACCGAAGAAAAGCATGCCCAGCATGTCTGGCAAATGTATAAAGGTAACTAATATGCCAGATATTTGAGCACCAACGAAAAGTAGTATAATGCGCATTATCACCGTTTCAGGTGCAGCATACTGTGGCAACAATGCCAAGGCCAAGGTCCAAAGCGCTAGAAAAATCATAAGCAGGGCAATATGCTCCGACACAAGAGACCAGTGTACCACAAAGTTTCGCCACCTTAAAAAAATAAGTGAACTTGGCTTATGTAAGTAATACTTTTATGACTAGTCAACTTATCGCTAGCAGAACATCAACCCACGACCAAAAATAATTTCCGTAAATGGCCTTTCGTGCATGTTTCTTAATTCATGACACCCTAATTGCTGCTAATTATCCTGTCACATCGGTTAATAAAAACCCTTCGTATATAGTAATGCAGAGCAGAAATGGAAAACCATTCGCATCGCACACAAGCTATCCATTGGATCCTGTGGATCATGCAACTCTGCGGGGTCTGGCCCTGGCCGCATACGACTAAAAACGATTCCAACATTCTGGTATTATTAAAAAAAAACTATCGATATTTACTACACGTTCCAATTACATTTACTTTCATTGGGCTAATGTGGATAGAAGCCTTTGTATCAAGCAACTTGGAGCAGGCTGGACAGGTCCTATACATGTCTATTACAGAAATGGCACTCGTTATAAAAATTCTAAATATTTGGTACCAAAGTGAATCTGCCAGGCAACTAATAACCCATATGCAGTACTCGTCCGAGTATGAGCTGCGATCGGAGGAGGAACACAGCAATTGGCTACATGAACAGCGCGTCTTCAAATGGCGATTTTATTTATACATACTTATAAGTCTAGGAGTTGTCTACAGCAGCAGCATTGGAGTATTGTTTCTTAACGACTATGTGCTTCCATTTGCCTATTTTGTGCCTTTTGACTGGCAAAACGGCCAGGGTTATTTCTATGCTTACGGTTACAACATGGCTGCTATGACGCTGACCTGCGTCTCAAATGTGACCCTGGACACGATCGGGTGTTACTTATTGTTTCATTTATCGTTATTATATCGATTGCTGGGCATGCGACTACAAGAGCTGAAGAATGTGGACAACGAGGATAAATTTAGGCAGGAACTGCGGATGATCTTCACGATGCATGATCGCGTACGCAGGTCACCAAATGGATCTTCGTATGCTTTCTAATTAGGACTACATTTTTTTATCTTTTTTACAGATTAACTTTCAAGGTTCAGACACTCGTATCACCCTACATTCTCTCCCAGATAATTTTAAGTGCGTTCATCATATGCTTTAGCGGCTATCGTCTACAACACGTTGGGATACAGGCCAATCCCGGCCAGTTTATATCCATGCTACAGTTTCTGAGTGTCATGGTCCTTCAAATTTTGTTGCCCTGCTATTACGGAAACGAAGTAACGGTCTATGCTCAAAAGCTGACTAACGAAGTCTACAATACCAACTGGATGCAGTGCGACAAACACACATGCAAGTTGCTTATTGCTTACATGGAGCATCTCAAGCGGCCTGTTATAATTCGTGCTGGGTATTTCTTCGAAGTTGGTTTGCCTATTTTTGTTAAGGTTGGTTGAGACTACATTTTCAATGAAGTTCTCCCATCAATAATCTTTTAAATTTTTGCAGACTATCAATAATGCTTACACTTTTTTTGCGCTTCTGCTGAATGTTTCAAAATAAACTCAAGGACTTTATCTTAAATTGCACTTAATTATGACTCAAAATTATTAAAAATTTCAATAAAAAAATGTTGGCTTGGTTATTGTTTAATAAACACACTATAAGTCTACGACTTGCATTTTTATTTAAACGCGCATGTTAATGCTATTTAAATAATATATATTTTATATATGGGTAATATGTATAATAATATAAATAATCATATACTAAGGACTAGAAATATACTTCCAATATAGAAGACAGATTAAAAACGTTGAATTTTTTTTTTCATTGTCCTGACATCGACATAATTATGAAGACTGATAATCGGACAGAAGGTTATGCCTTCGAATAATGAAATCTGCCTGATATATTTGTACAAGTTGTGAGCTAAAAATTTATTTGGGGTTTCCCTCAAATACCAAATTTAGAATTTAAAGAATTGATTGATTACATTCAATCCTACATTTATGCAATTTTTAGGAAATGTCAGCAAGAAAACTGGCCTTAAATGTTTAATAGAACTTACAGGAAAAATATTGTTTGTACTCTTACGAGTAAATGCGGGCATATTGTTTATGTCAGAGTAATCCTTGCACTGACTGCGGCTAAGCCAGACGTACTTAAAATATATCAGACAGAAATTGCGTGACTTATTAAATATACGATTAATACCAATTAACGTTATCATTATGTCAGCAGGTTAATTATTGTAATTGCTTTGGTTTTAAAATTGTAAATATGCACACCAATTAAAAAACAAAGCAGGGCTGGCTTTCGTGAACACAGGCGACGAATGGAACTAGTTCTTTTCGCCTAAGTCGTGCTAAGCATTGCATTTAAAGTAAGAAAAGTCCAATCCGGAACAACTATCATTATGAAAGGAACAAGGGTGAACTACATCGCTTCTGAGGTCAGCTTTTATGCCATTGGTGTGTGTCTATTAAGGGGTATTTATAAAATTTGTATGAAATTCGGGCTCAGCAAGTCTATAAAAGCAGGTAATGCCATTGGTGTGTATATATGTACATGTATATATACATTTGTATTAAGGGGTATTTATAAAAATTGTATGAAATTCGGGCTCAGCAAGTCTATAAAAGCAGGAAATTTATAGCTGCAAGCTTATCATTAGGTGACACGAGTTTCACTTAGTATGTCTACGACTGAATCTACGGATCGCATATCCGGTATAAGAACTGTCCTCACAGTTCAACGTTGGTTAGGCATCTGGAAGTGGCGGAATGAAAACGATTCCTGGAGGCTACTAAAAATCATATATCCTTTTGTATTACATTTTCCTTTGACATTCAGTTACATTGCGCTTATGTGGTTGGAAGTCATCAGTGCTAACGGGATGGAACAGGCCGGCAATGTTTTGTATATGTCACTGACAGAGTTGGTTTTACTCATAAAGGTCATCAACATTTGGTACAGGGGCGAACAGGCCTTGCAATTAATGGATGAGCTAGAAAAACATGGACACTACAAACTGCTAAGAGGAGAAGTCGAGTTCTGGCGCCGAGAACAGAGCCTTTTTAAGCGAATTTTCTACTGTTATGTTGGAGGAAGTTTTCTTGTAGCTTGTCAAGGCTACATCAGCGTGCTCTACCAGGAGGCATACGAACTTCCATTCAGTTATTACGTTCCCTTCGAGTGGCATAGCCCGCAGGGCTACTTTTATGCCTGGAGCTACAACGTGATGGCCATGTCACTGTGCTGCCTTTCCAATTGCCTTCTGGACACGATGGGCTGCTACTTTATGTTTCATATTGCTTTGCTTTACCGCATTATAGGTCGACGATTCCTTGCATTGCAGCAAGCACCCGAAGAGAAGGCTCTCCCAGAATTGCGACGCATCTTTCAGCTTCACAACCGAGTGCGCATCCTGACAAAGCAGTGCCAGCTGTTGGTTTCACCATACGTGCTCTCCCAAGTTGTGTTCAGTGCCTTTATCATCTGCTTCAGTGGTTACCGCCTTGTACAAATGGGCTGGCAACGAAATCCGGGTGTGTTTCTGACCACTGTGCAGTTTGTCGGAATGATGATCATTCAGATATTTTTGCCCTGTTATTACGGCAACGAGCTAACCGTGTGTGCTAATGAGCTTACAAATAGCGTGTTTAATACGAATTGGTTGGAGTATTCTGTAAGCACTCGCAAGGTTCTCAACTGCTACATGGAGTTTCTAAAACGACCTGTAAAGTTGCGTGCGGGAGTATTTTTTGAGATCGGACTACCAATATTTATGAAGGTACGCTTTCCAAAATAAGCTATTAACAGACAATAAATTATGTTCTCTTTTGTTTTTATACGCAGACCATCAATAATGCGTACAGCTTTTTGGCTTTACTCATAAATTTGTCAAAATAGACCAAGGGTACCAAAACTAACCAACAGTTTTAAAATATTTATACGAAGTACTAACACAAACACTATTTCAACTATATTAACAAGAACACAGCCTAAAACAGTAGTTTCACAACTTAACATTTATATATCTTAGTGCTGTTAATAATATTACAAAGGCTACGCTGTCTATAAAGCGAAGCAAAGAAACAACAGCTTTTTAAATGGCCATCACACTTAGAATATTTGACCCAACCAGCTGTTAAGGCCTTGATTTCTGCGCAGCGACGGAAGAGCACCTTGGAAATGTAGCAGACAGACTCGTAAGGACGATGGCAACATTTGTAGCAATTGCGATAAATACAAAAAAAATGTAATGTATAACAAAAAGCAAGAACCTTAACAAAACGGCAATGCGAAAAACGCGTGCAATGCACGTGTGAATGTAGGCTTGTCTGTAGCGAAAGTACATTCAAAGAGTTAAACAAATGCGCACATATACACACAGTTGAGAGCTCATCAGGCGCCCAAAAATGTCAGGGATTCGCCCTCGCCCCAATGCGTTTTTGACTTACCATTTAGGTCCTTTGTATTGTTCACTGTGCGCTGGATAACCCCTGCCATTGTTGCCAACGTCTGCATTTGCCCTGTTGTTGATGTTGCCGCCGCCACCGGGCGCATTTGGCGATGTGTTTGTTAAATTTAATGATGTCGGCGTTAAAATTATTGTTGCAGCGTTTTGTGCCGTCTCGCCAACATTCTCGCCAACGACTTCAGACGACCCATTATTGTAGTCCTCCGAGAAATTGTGTATGTCTAATTTGGTATGTGATTGCGAAGCGGGACTACCAGAAGTGTTGCCACATTGTGTCATGTTGTCACTGTGCACCGGTGTGTTTAGCTGCACTTTTTGCAGTTGCTTGATGTGCTTGCCTGTAAGTAGCAAACAGGTTTAAACATTTTAAATTGTAGTATGTGTCGATCCCAACGGGGGATGTATTTAAGTGCTACCGTTTTGCATTATTGTCCTTACTTTCCAAATTGGTTATAAGTGCCAGAATGCTACATTTAAGCCATTTTGCATTCTTCTGTGCAACTCATGCATAACTTAAATGGGAAAAGCTAAAGCGAACACAATGGCGACGCCGACGCCATCGACACCTGCAACGTCAACAGCAACGCCAGCTTTGCCTTGCCCTGCGTAACCAGCAACCCCCTGTCATGTATCACGTTTAAATTGCAAAATGCAGCCTCAGCAACCTTTATGCTCAAGACGTTGTCGCGAAGTCAGCGCTCCGATGGCAAACTAAAGATTGCAACAAAGATTGACAGTCGCTGATTGCGCCGAAGTAGCGACAACTGTGACGGCAGCTGCAAAGGTGACGTCGAATGTAACAAGGGCAGGTCTTGGACTGATTTTGGTTAAAGTGCTCCAATTGCCGCCTGTCTTCGGTGTCGACGCGACAGAGTTGGCATTATAGTTGCACAACAACATATCACTGCCTTCGACAGGGACTTTTCAGGGTGGTAGCATACATAAATATTTCCACAGTTGATGTATACTGCCTCTACGAGATTACTTTAATAGTTAATAATTGAAATGACTTAAGGAATCAAGCCACTCAATTAAAATTGGCTTACATTTGCAAGAAGGTACAAGTACTGTTAAAGTTAGTCCAACGTCATATTGCTGATTGTGAATAATCAAAACAAGATTTGATTTTTTGACCGGTTTACCATTCCATTTCCCTGAACCATATTTGCTTTGACAAATCAATCTACTCGCCACTTATCACAAAGCTCCGATACGATAATTGCTTACAAATATTTGGTGTCAATTTTTGCCAGTTTAGAGTTTAGTATGACTGATTGCGTTAAATGATCACGTGTCAGTTATGGATCAAGCTATCATGCGACTAGCAAATTAGTGATTGGGAAGGTTAGTTGAATCTCACATCCAAAATCTTCCAAATGCAAAACATATTTAATTAATTCCAATAGAAAAACGAAAGGTAATCAATTGAGGTATTGAGTAGTAAAATTGAATAACTTAAAACACATCGATTATTAAGTAGAGAATCTAAGACTAAAGCATATTAAGCCGTGACTTCATTATTGCGGGAGCGAAAATTTTTGAGGGGAGTATATGTAATCTAGTTTTCACAATTTTGGGTAAAAGGACATTCACGAGCTAAATTTAAAGTGTGGCTTCAAGAACGGCGTAAAATGGCATCAAGATATGTGTGTAGTTTGGTTGAAAAATTAAATCAACAAACATTTAAAAATCGACGATATATACTGACTGACCGATCATTCAAAACAACAAAATTTATTGGCACTCTTCCAGGGAAGTCCACAATTCCAAAGCAACTCCATTAAAATGTGTTTTTACACAGAATCGGGAAAGCCTTATTTACAAATGTTTCGTTTAAACTTGTAGTCAAAAATAAGTACAAATTCTTTGTAATCTATAAGTATAATAAACAATTTACAAATTACACTTTACAACACACTTCACTAAGGTTGATAGAAAACAACTGAGAATAACGAACAAATCTCTGTCTACCTACCGCACCGAGACGATAAGATTAAATGAAAAAATCTGACTAATCTCAGATCTGATGCGCACCAGTCGGCGGGGTACAACTGACAAGCTCCAAACGAATCATTTTAATTTTACGGAAAGCACCGAACATCTATAGATATAGGAGAATATTTACGTTTGTTGCTGCAATATCTTATGCTAATAAAAAACATAAGCGAAACTGTCCACTACACTCTCTCAAGCTCACTCGAATGATCGCGTGCC
Source organism: Drosophila borealis (assembly GCA_035045885.1). Lineage (NCBI taxonomy): Eukaryota > Metazoa > Arthropoda > Insecta > Diptera > Drosophilidae > Drosophila > Drosophila borealis. The sequence goes on along the minus strand of JAWNOR010000013.1, from coordinate 108,129 downwards.
AGCTATTCTCACTCGGGCATTCGCTCTTTTAATTAGTTAAAATAACAAAAAACCACAGCAATAGAAGCAAGTAGCAAACAAAGCCAATGAACGAGCGATGTTTATATATAAGATTATTTGAATATTAGAAAAAAAAAGCAGAGCGAAAAGAACAATCTTTGGCGTAACGGAATATAAAATACGCTTCGAGACAGATATATATTTGTGCACCGACCTTTTTATACCCTTGTAGATTTTTTTCATGAAATGTGTACCGTCTGCAACAGGAAGACGAAGCTTTACAAAGTTTCCAGACGATAGCTTTCTATCTGGGGGCTTATTTGCAACGAAACAGACAGACGGACAGAAGAACAGACGGACAGATGGACAGACGGGCATGTTTATATTAGCACGGCTGTTGATGGTGATCAAACATATATTTACTTTATAATACTCTCTACAAGGGCACACAAAAAATCTGTGCGCCTATACCAATCTGAGTCATGGGCTAGAAAAGGGCAATTAGTTGAGATGTTGTGTCTTTGCAGCAGATAAAACACACAACCGAACAACACTGAGTTAAATGATGTTTACAAGCGTTTGCTTATTAATTAATTAGCTATAATCAACAGTAAATATTGACCATTTCAGTTCGGTACAGTTCAGTTTAGTTGGTCTGCTCTTGGTTCTTGGTATGTACTTTATAAAATATTTACAAGTTCAATTCGAATTTCCCGTTTGAAGTGCAACAAATATTTAACATTGTGTTAATTAATTTTAAATGTCTCCGCCACGCTTAACCGACGCAATAACCGACTCCTCTCGCTTGGTTACTTTTAGCCCGACGCTCCTTTCAACATTTATGAATAATGTACCGCATTTAAAAGTTTTGCGGCGGAGCCATTTTTTCCAGCCTTTCTGTTGCTAGAAATTTGAACATAAATTGCACAAGGTGTCACCAAAGATAGCAAGGAGTGCACACCATGTTGCATGAAGCAGGTAAGACGGGAATTCAGTTTCAGTTGGCTACTGCCATCGGGTAACGGGAATGTGCATTTGTATGTGTGGCCTACAATTGCAATATTTCATATTCATACACTACACAAAAAACTGTTATGAACTTTAGGTTTCCAACTTGCCAAAGTCATTAAGGTACTCTGAGGCAGAAACTTTAAGATATACGCTTTAACGTTTTTTGTACACCTACACTGAAGCCGAGCAGAAACTCTCATTATTGCTTTGGCTGTCCATTTTAGGACTCGGTCGGTAAGAATCTCCCTCTAACGGCGTTTTTTTACACACCCTGGTCTCCATTGCCATTGAGCTTACGGCTGTTTTTGCCATTTTAACTTGCTTCATTTTCTTCAACTGTCAAGTGGCAAAGAATAAAAAAGTTTTTTGAAGCAGTTTCTTAGATGACCACAATTTTTGATTTCAATTATTGTAAAACTTTTTTAACAAAAAACGAGAAAGTAGGGCTATCTTCGACACGTCGAAGAATTAATACCGAACCTATTTATAATGCTCATAGTGCTTTGCTCGTATCTAAGAAGCACAGGGAAAATAATTAATGCCGAGTATGATAAGGATATCCTGAAAAACTAAAAGTTTTAAAAACAGACAGACGGACATGGCTATATCGTCTCGGCTGTTCATACTGATCAAGAATATATATTCTTGATGTGGTCGGACATGTCTCCTTCTATGCAATACACATTTCGAGACAAAATGATAATATCCTCTGCAAGGGTATAAAATAAAATTAAAATATCTTGTTACGCAGAAGATTTAATATCCGTCCGGCTTTGAAGTGAAGCTCAAACAACCTGTTTGATGAAAATATCTTGGAAAACTGAATATTTTGCCCCACCTTCTTTTCTACCGATCGTACCTATAGCAGGTATATGATATAGTTGTCCGATCCGGCCGATATATGTATGTACTGCCAGCAATAGAATGCGGATCTATGCAAAATTGGAATACGCTAGCTCTAAAACTGATAGACTAGTTCACATAGAAACCAAGACAGTCAGGCGGACAGATGGACTCGGCTGTTGGTGCTATTCTAGAATATTTGTCTCCTATACGTTACAATAAAGTCAAATACAACATTGCAGGAAGGCACTTTAAGTACGCAAGTTTTATAGTTTTTGGGTAAAGGGAGAAAGCACTCTTAAGCCGTGTCTTTGTAATTGGCCCAATGACCACAGTTGTCGAGGCACATCTCATACTGCTTTGATTCTAGTAAAATGACTTCGGGCAAATCAAAGTCTTGTATGAGATGCGCGACGTCGAAATGCTACGGGGATGAAACGAGTGTATACAGCCAACGCAAGTGATTCAATGTAAATGGGATCAAAGTAAAACCAACTATGTACATAAGTAGTAAGAAATGGATTTTGTGTGTCAAGTGAACTGAAGCGCCGAGTGTCTGGCTTGGCACTTACAGCGCTGTGTCTGTATGCTGACAGTTTCCTTTTCATTGAGCAAAAACTTGTCCAAACATCCCGCTGACTTAGTCGTTTCTAATTATTGGGCCCAGCGTTTAAATACATATATACACCACTATCTATGTGTAATTACATACGTGCATGCAAGCGTTTGCATGTGCCTGCAAGTGCCTGCATTTGAATATATAAGTATAAGTACGCATATAAATGTCAATACATATGTATGTGTGTATGAATGACTCGTCGGGTTGTAAATTTATCAATGGTTAGTACGTGAAAGCAAACTGTTCTTAATGTTACATATTTAAGTAAACAGGAATGATGAAAAAGAAAAAGCTATTCATTTTCGCAGGCAGCGGAAAAAACATCCATGCAGCGCATTTAAAAGAGGGCTTAAATGGTCTGGAGCATCAGTGAAACAATTTTGTTGCATAAAAATGAATTCCAACATAATAATTCATCCCAAATACTTCACACATATATTAGCTGCAACATGTATATACACTTTTGCTCGTATAGTATAACAATACTACAGAAACTACTGGTTTTGCTCTTTATGTAAATGTGAACTGAATTTTTGCATGCCAAAAAGCAAAAATTATCAAAAATAAAAAAGCGACTGCAAACGCAATGTAACAATAATAATAATAGTTATTTTAGCCAAAAACAACAAGCGCCTAACTATGTTAGTGCCATGGAAATATGCGCGGGTGTAACAGCAAAAAAAAAAACCATGGACTTGAACAAGTTGAATAGCGCCCTTCGAGAATGCTTGACTTGAAGATACCCAGTTCGTGTTTACTAAATAAAACATACATAAGTCGTATCTCAGCAAAACACGTACAGCGTCTTCAAGGATACAAATATACAACATCACCGCAGCACCTTGATGGCGCCAATGTTGGGATGCACTACTTTTGAAAAGCTCTCATCATTGTATGTCCCTGCATAAGCAATATAAAAACCAAATTTCCACTCAGGCCGGTAACACCCCAATCAGCAGAGCGCGTGACAAACACTGGCGCACCAAAGTCAAGAATCGAACTGAACACCGGCTGAGCGCGGCAAAAACTTTAAATAAACGTTTGCTGTTTTTCTCTACGTACCCCAGCTTAAAGAGGACACCATCAGTTGGTTGGCAAAATAGCGACGTTGCAGTGAAATCGAAGAAATGTCTGTTCATCCTGGCGCCGATGTCTTTTGTAAGCGACTTGGTGCTTGCGCATCTGAGCCTGCGTGCATGCGTCAGGTCATACATGTGCATGAAATTCATTTTCGGAGAAAATAATTGACTGCGTCGTAGCTTTGCGTTATACTCTTAAAATATGTATATGATAAACCTCGAACTATTTAAACTGTATGAGGATAAATCGCTTTTTTGTGTGCGAGTTTACACATTATTGCACGCGTAAACTTACAAGTAAATAAGGTTACACATCGGAGCATACATATGTATGTATGTACATAAGCAATACACTCACCTGTTCCACTCTCGTTAAAAGGGTTCTCCTGTCCCCTGGTATTCATGTTGGATCGCGGTGGGGGCTGCGGCCGCTTTTGGGCACCATCTCTTGGCCCGGTCACAGCTCCACCCAGCAAGTGTTGCGTTTCCGGCTCCAAGTCACTGAGTATGCTCTGTGTCACTGTCCCACTGGCACGTCGCAACAATTGCACAGGTGTCGAATTGAATTCAATTTCATGCTGCACTTTAGAACTGTACAACTCATCTAAAGACTTTTTGCGAAAGCCCTGCAACTTTGGTCCGTCACTAGTCGCAACAATATCATAAACATCTAAATTCACCATAAATTAAGTACAATGCATACAATTAATTATTTATTTCCATTATATATCACATACACGCTTTTTTATAAAAGCAATCACTCAAAAAAATTTTTTCGCGGATAACAATTTTACGAAATTGTAAAAAATATCAAAATATCGAGTATTTCATATTGTTTTAAACAAATAGAATTTTTTTCTTTTATCATTAACTTACAATGCACACATTGTATTTTGCAAAAATATGAGGAATTTAGTTTTTTATGTATTTCTTATTTCTTTGACACATGTACATATGTGTATGCATATATTGTAAAAGCGGACACTTGCACTGTATAAACAAATACAGTACACTCTAGCTAATCGCAACCCACCTAAACCGGATCGATTGCAAACACCGCGTTTAAAGAAAAATCCTCGGCCTCGGCTTTTAGTTTTTGCAATTTAGTTAAATCGAAAAATAAATATGTTGAGTAATTTAATTTAATTTTTTGTAAAATATGCATATTTTAGTCTTTGGCCCTTTGCAAGAATTTATGTGTTACGTCTACAATGCTGAGAATTCGGGTGTTGCATTTATCAAAGAGTAGCGTGTATTGTTGAATTTTAACTGTATAATATTCCTAACAACACATTTACTCACCACTTTCGCTGTTCATGATTGTCTAGCACATCAAAAAGAACAACAAAATTCATGCACACACATTCATATACATATGTATGCATGTGACGTAATTAAATGACTGACCGAATGGGAAGTGAATAGTACAAGAATGCGCGCGAAAACAAGAATGGTGAACGTAACAAAGACGAGAGAACAAATGAACTAAGCGACGCCAGCGGAGCACCGATATTGGGAAACAACTGACAATGGCGGCCGCAATGTCTGCTATGTCTTCTAAATTTCGACAAACACGGAATCTTATTATTTTTGTTACAAATGCGGTTGCTAATGTTTGTTAACAAATTAATTATAAACTCAAATTAAACAAATATCACTAGCGCTAAATGTGCGCGTATACACAAACAATCTACGTATATATACAACGAACGCGGAACAGAGGTGACTGAGACGCTCATCGACAAAAACTAATTGCAAATACATACATATATACGAACACACCGACAGAACAATCGAAGAGCACAAATGCAAGTCAAAAGTGTCATATATTCGACTAAGGAATACCGAGTACTTAAAAAATGTTGAAAATCGCCAAGTATATTTTAATGTTAATATATTTTTATACTGCCAGAAAAACGTTCAAATGTAAATAAGTATATGAACGTTCATATATAAATATGCACACATACATATAGGAAAAGATCTTTGTGGTGATTACATGCCTTATATTCCTCTTACACAATTCTGCTTAAAGGGTATAACAGAGAGAATGATAGAAATGAGCGTAACGCACAGCTGTTATTCCAAAAGTTGGAATAGAAGCTTTGTATGAATGTATATCGTGTGTTAATATGTATATGCATGTGTGATACATGTGCGTTATGGATGTGCACCTACTTTTGAGTCAACTCATTGAGTCCAAAGCATTGAGTCTTCTTGTTGATCAGCGGCACTGTGTCTAGAGTCTACAACAAACAGAATTAAGCACACATCTATTATAATCATTAATATATTTAGAATGCTAATTAGTTAAAATAACTTTTACGCTCCTGCAGAAGATGTCTCCGAACCAATAATTCTTGATCAATATTAACGCCGAGACTATATAACCATGCTTGTCTGTCAATTAGTCGTTATACCCTTGCAGAGGGTATTATAATTTTGTCGTGAAATGTTTAACGCATAGAAAGAGACATCTCCGATCCCATAAAGTATATATATTCACGATCAGTATCAACAGCCGAGTCGATATAACCATGTCCGTCTGTCTGTTTCTATGCGAACTTGTCTCTGAGTTTTAAAGCTACCTTTATGAAACTTCGCAGAAGTGCCTCTCTCTGTGCCACGCAGTACATACATATGTCAAAACCAGCTGGATCGGACCACTATATCATATAGCTGCAATAGGAACGATCGGTCGAAAAGTAGGTTCTTGTATGAAAAACATTTTTGTTTATTAAGATATCTTGACCAAACTCGGCATTTATTAGTTTTATTACGCTCCTCACATATATGCAAAATCCTATTAAGATCGGACCACTATATCATATAGCTGTCATAGGAACGATCGGTTTAATTAAGTTGTTGTATGGAAAATTTGTTTGCTTTTCACGAAGCCAAACCTCGGGAAAATCGGCTGAATCGGCTGATCGGGCAATGTAGGATATTCGAGGGTACCATTTTCAAATGAATTTGGACCAAATATAATGTTGCCAGTTTTAGATGGCAAATTGATCGTCACGCCAAACCATGAAGAAACAGTCAAGCCTCGTGAAAATCTTATGAGATTTGGCCGAGTTATGGGTGTGGGAAAATTTGACCTATGTCTATGTAGGATACTTGAAGGTACCATTTACACATGAATTTGGACCAAATATAATGTTGCCAGATTTAGATGCTAAATTGATCTAGACGCCAAACCATGAAGAAAGAGCCAAGGCTCGTGAAAATCCGATGAAATTTGACCGAGCTATGGGGATGGGATATTTAGACCTATGTCTATGTAGGATATTTAAGGGTACCATATTGACATGAATTTGGACAAAATAAATTGTTGCCAGATTTAGATGCCAAATTGATCTACACGCCAAACCATGAAGAAAGAGCCAGACCTCATGAAAATCTGTTGAGATTTGACCGAGTTATGGGGTGGGAAATTTCGACCTATGTATGTCCATATAAGAATTATTTATATATATTAAATATTTGAGTTTGAACCTCATCAGTTCTAATCTGGAGTTCTGTACTGTTTTGACTCTATGAACAGAACAAGTCTAAGTGGTGAAAATTAATAAATACATTTTAAAATACTTTGCCTGCGCCCATAGGGGCAGCGGTAAACCAAAAAGATAGATTTGCATAATAAACTTGGCGCGCAGCAGCCCTGTTTATGGGGATTTGAATAGATCGAATTTACAAATATCCAAGTACAGTTTTTTACTAATGAAATTTATTTTAGTTTATACACCATATACTAAAGAATTGGTACAGCAATTTACTCTATGTAACAGTCGCACTCTCAACTGCAATTTCAATAATAAACACATATATCTACTGGTGCATATATTCAAATGTTTATACTTATATGCGTGTATATGTATATGTATGAGCGAAGCAAAAAACATTAATTTGCGTGCAAGTCAATTATCAGGAGGCGGCGGCAGTCTGATGTTGTTGGTTTTATGCAAATATGTATAAAAAATGAAAAAATAACTCCTCGCGGATAAGAGTTTAATGGGCAATCATGTCATGATGTAGCCGGGTACCTGCCACGCCAGGCAAGCATATTTCTAAATGCTTTTATTAATTAAAAATTCAGCTGACTTAACACATTTAAAATTGTATTTTCCATATTTAAAATCATGTTATGAACGAGATGAAAAAATGCAAATATAATTAACATAGTATACAGTTCAAAAGGGAAGGAGCTCGTATTTTCATTATTCAAATTTGCTAAAAAAAATCAGAGTGTACATATGTACGTTATGTAAACTATTTTAAATTGATACTTTTACCATTTGCACTAGTTATGTATTTCTGTGCACTCGTATGAATTGTTTTCTACATGCCATGTAAAAATCAGTACAAATCTTCAATTAAATTTGCAAATCGAAGCATGGCACTAACTTGAAATAAGAATATAGTGCTATTTTCGTTTCACGATAATATCAAAACCCGTGCAGGAGCTTTGTTCCTTGACGGTCCATGTAAGAAATTCGCCTGCAGCGCTAATCTCTGACCAACTCCGCGCCACGGGCTGAGCTGTGCCAAACCATTTGACCTGTCTGCATTGTGACTCGATGACTGTTTGAAATTTCGGCTGGACCTCTTGGTCCGGGTTAAGGTGCCAGAGGAATACTGCATAGCTGTCATTCCGAACTGTGTCGATCGCCACCACAGCTAAGAGAAATGTATGCACCTGAATAGACCCGGCATCGGGAGATGTTGTTTCACTCAGACTAAGGCAGACATGCTTCTCCTGAGGCATCATTTGAATTTGGACAGGCAAGCGTTGGCCAAAGGTGCCATAGATGTGCACAGCAGCTAAGTTATGTTCCGCGCTCGGATGCTGTAGCAGCAACAACTTGGACGCGTCTGGGTGCGTGTGTAGCGGCTTTTTTATTGATGGCCTGTTCAACAACTTGGCCAACGCCTCCGCTTCGGGCTTCCCTTTATGGGTCCCCGCTGATAAGGTCGCCGCACTGTTTGTTGCAGTAGCAAGTGCAATTTCAGCGACTGTATCCAACTCTTTTTCGGAGTCTGCGGTGGTCGCTTGTTTGGCGGTTGACATTTTGTTGGCACTGGTTGGCTGGAAAAGTTTCGCCTGGTTGTTGCATGATTTCCCAGTCGGGCAATGATAATTTTGATATTTCTGGTGGCCTTTGCTTGGCTTCAACACCTGCCCCAGTCCCAGTAAGTGCTGTTGGCCATTATTTATGTTTGCAACTTCATTGCTGTGCAATTCATCTTGATCTTGGCCTGTAATCTGCCAACTTTTCTTACTCAACTTTAACTTTGGTTTAACGAGCATATTGTTGCTGTCCTGTAGAAGCTCTTTCAAGACATTTTCCTTCTTCTGCTCTTTTATCACGCAGCGTTGCAGGTTTGCATCGTTGACATTATTTCGTACTTGCACACTTTGCTCATTTCCCTTCGGCATACCCAGAACTTGTTTCATGACCTCCTCCCGAGCGTTATTCTCAACTGAAGTCACTGTGTCCGCCTGTATTTGACCGTCTGTTTTTCTGGACTTTTTTCCCGAATTTGATTTGGGCAATGCCATTTTTGGTTGATTATGATATTCATTTGTGCATTTATTGGCGCTGATGTGATTGTTATTGCACTCGGCGGCCACGCCAGTATTCTTGTCTTGTTTAACTAAAAATTAAAAAAAAGAAAGAAGAATATATATTTGAGCATTTATAAGTAGATATTTTTGAAAGCGTTTTAAAACTGAAAATGTATCTACAAAAAAAAGAGTTACACTTAACCTACGCACTTGCACGACTTCTGTTGTTGTTGGCCAATTGAAATTGTCCTTTTTGACTCGTAACCACGGTAGCCAATTGCACGAGCTCAACGTGAAGGAACTGGCGAATACAAATAAGTAGTAAAAACATGTGCAAAACTTATTGTGAAAATACTAAAGAAATTTTTTAAAAAGAAGCCACACTTAATTTAGAGGCAAGTACTAAGACCGCAAAATACCAAGAAAGTTCAACAAGTAAGATGAAATGCATCTGCCTTTTAGAAAGGCAACGTCCTTGTTTTTTTTATTGACGTTTGTTAGCAACGTTGTACACTTCACATTATTTCGGGTTAGCAAGTAGTAAGGTAGACCCTTACGGAAATGCTTAAAATGAAAATTGCAGAAATATGGTTAGCTTGATTGACTGATATCTTAACATGTTGTGCTCTAGTGGGGAGAGCTTAAATAAAAGATATCCCGAAATGATTTGAACATACGAATAATCTAATTTTGTTGGGAATACATTAATAATACGTACACAAGTATTCAAACTCAATTTTTTTGTAAAATCGAAACTCTTGTCCAAAAGTGCAGACTCATATTATACCCCTTTTAGTCATTGAGATTAATGCTTGCATACAAACAGACGGATTACATATACTTTGGATACAGTCCCAAAAGTTTATTATTCCATTCGTACCCATTTCATAAGCGTAAGGTATAAGATACAAAAACCATCACCGTCATATAATACAACAAAAGCAATCTAGAAAGCAATGTCAAGAAAAAGTATCCAGCAAGCAGGGCAAAAAGCGTAAAAAACTTTTTCAATTTATGCGACATAATTATATAATAAACAAAAACAACTTCAATAAGAAAACATAAGAAAACCTTTTTTATATGATTGGTATATTTGCATGATACTCTAATCTCTAAAACATGTATTTTTGCCTAATCTCTCCTTAAAAGGACCTAAAGACTTTTTACTCAACTCTAAATGGATGTTCCTTTTAATTTTTTCATTTCTTTCTTACTTTCAATTTGTGCCGAGATTAAGAAAAATGTTGACAACAGTTTAATTTTTCTTCTAACCGTTATTACGGAGGGGAAAACTTTTGCACCGAGCCATTGACAAATAGCGCTCCCTTGTAATTCTGTTGTACCTTTTACTGTTGTTACGTTAGAGTAATGTGAATGGGAATCCGAAGTTCTTGGCCCGGTTCAAACTAAAGCAAAGGCAAATAATGGTCCAAGGCAGAGACATTATACTAATGACAACGCTAATTTAAGCACCATTTTAGGTAGATTACTACCAGATATTCCAAAAGTTTATCCAACAACTGGCGCACTGAAGACATATTAATAGGTTCTCTCGCAACAACATTTGGCACACTTGCCTGTTTGACTATTAAGAATGAGCCATACTTACGACCATCACAAGGGAAATTCTCCGCCAGCAGCGTAAATAATTTATCCGACAGCAAGCACCGTCCCCGTGGTCCCAGAGGCACTCTGCAAACCGGACACTTTTCAGAGCGGCTACGGCAATTATTGCAAAGCACGTGTCCGTTGCAGCACTGCCAGCCAGGTGGTTTAATAACCTGTATTCCAGTTGCCGCAGTCGCCCCAATGCAGTCGCAGTAGGCATAATCAAGGTAACCGACGAACATGATGGCGAGGCCAGTTACAATGTCAGCATCAGCAGGAAGCCAAGACCAGGTAAATTAGCAGCACAGCCCAAATAAAATAAAGATATGAAATTATGCAAAGAGAATATTAATTATAATTGAAACGTTTACAATGATATAGTCGTTCCCCCTTCATTTTATAATCAACGTTTTTGAAATGTTGAATTCAATATACATTTATCAATAGTTTAAGAATATAAGGATTCCGTATAAATTGAAAATCAAAAAGGAAATATTACAAGCGGATTAAAAAAATACAACTGTATTAAGTCCATACAAAACAGTTTTGCGCTTTTCAAGCTACAGGACCTACAAAAACGTAAAATCTGCCATGTACACACAGAAACATAGGGATTGTCTCGAACAGTAAAATAAAAATAACAGTAGAGGAATTCAATTGATGCATTTTGCATGTACGTTTTTAAATGCATGTATGTACGTGGCACTGCCCCGATGTGCACAGGAGCAGCTATAAATATGCAGCAATAAAGATACAATTTTGTACAGCAGCTTGGATTGTTTTTGCCATCATTTACAAATATGAAATTCAATTTTTACAAATGTAAACCGATTTGCTTCCAATCCCATAACAATATATAAGAAAAAATATGTCTTAAACCACATAGTAGAACATATTTCGTGGTGGAAAAGGGGCCAAAGATTAAGTGTGTGATATTTCGGCTTCTATTTAATTTCCAAGGATCTTTTTTAAAATTCTTTGGGCTTTCATTTTTTGTATGCCTATCTAAAATATAATATAACTTAGACTTGGAATTAAAAGTAGTATGGGTAGTGTCTGTTAGCGGGAAATGGTGCCTTGGGTAAGGCCGGGGAATACCCACTAGTCTAGTAAATAACTATTCTAATTATTTGTTCAGCATGCGTTTGCAACTTATGAAAATTTGAATCTGTGCATATTTAATAGTAAGAAAATACGATTTGGGTGTTATATAAAGTGAGCAACAGGCTTCTAAAGAGAGATACAAACGACCAAATGCGCAAAGTCGTCTTAATATGTTATTTATAGGTTGAATTTAGCATTAGGTGGAGGCATACTGAAGTATACTACACAAATGCGTGAATGTAAGAGAATGCTTTTATAGAATTATTGAAAATCTAGAGCAACAAATCCCTTAATAACTTAATGGACTTGCTTGCTTGCATACACATTGGCATAACCTACTTATTATGATACATGTATATTCAAATGCATGCACACAAACTCTCAGTTTAGATACCCGGAAAGTGATGCTTTGTTCGTGCCGTACAAATAGATGCCGCAGGCTAGGCTAAATACATACTGAGGCAATATTAAAGGGTGCTCTCTCTAAGCTAATATAAGGTTAATAAGCAAATTAAGCATTCAGTGTTGGCAGCAAAACAGGAGACAGTCATGGTTCACGCAATGCCTTCAGCTTAGTTGACAGGCGCCTCCAATAGAACCGGAGCGTCCCATCTAAACCCTGTGTAAGTAGTATGTGTGTTCGCTTGTCCAAGCGACAAATGCAACCGTCTGTGCGTCTCTAGCTTGCTCGTATGCCACATGCTTTATGCTTTATTTATGGCCAACACATGGCACTGTGTTTTTGCATGTGAAATTTCATTAAAAGATAACTTTAATATTTAAATGCAAGTCAAAATATACCGGGCTGAAGGTGACGTCCGTTTTATGCTGTCTAATTAATTAAAGTTATGTGTTTGCTGACATGGTAGCTATAAGCAAATTTACAGCTTAGCACTTTTCACCGGCCACTGGCCGTAGCTTTAATTTAAATTCTAGCGCAAGCTCTGAGTGCAGATAGGGCACTTGGGGCACTGTGGAGCAGGTGCCGCAAGAAAATGACCCGGCCGGTCGTACTGCCTGTCATGCCTAATCGACAATATTTGACTTTTAAATTTGGTAATCAATCATGCCAGCATGCTCGATATATTTCATAAAAGTGCCGGCAGGTAGGAGGACAGAGCTAATCAAATCACATGCAATAGCAAACATTCAAGAAGCATACGAAATATATGATTTTGTGTCCATATATACATATATATGTGCATGTGTACATATATACATATATCACACACAAATAGAATGTTAAAAAATAAAAATAGAGCTTCAAAATTATAAGCATAGGCGAGTAATAACAAAGCAAACGTGTATTAACTAACAACATCGGCCGTTATTTGTAGTCATGGCAGCGTCAGGCTGTAAGTAATTGTGTAAACAATACTACGACAGCATACCTGCAGCATGGGCATGGCCACGCAATCACTGGTACAGCTCGACGTTTCAACTTTATACACGGTCAAGTGATTAGCAACAAACTTGCGCAGCAAAATCAACGCAATGCCGGAAGAGCAGCATGGGCGAGGGCGTGGCGGCGTATGATGATGCAGGCGGCTCACAAAGGCAAACAAGCGGTAACTGCCAACTAAGTTTTGCGACCAGAGTTGAGTTAGGTTAACTTAGATAATGACGAACTAAAACTAAAACCGGCAACTGGCAACCAACTGACGATGCACGCCAAAAGACCACCGACCTAATCAATATGCAACTCACATGCCCATTTTAAAGAGCGCTGATGGCAGCATCCACCAGTCTCTTGTTTAAATCTCATACAAAAATAAATATTTATCTCTATATATTAAACTGACGGACTGACTGATTGGTGATCAACATACAGTTCAAACCGAAAGAGCTGCGACGCTGTAGTTACTTTATATGGTTAAAATGCACGTTGAGGCGAAGTTTTGGGAAATTCCACTCACAACTGTAAAAATTACCGCTCTTGGATGGAATTACTGGTCAAAGGATTATTTAACGAAAGTTTTTTTTCGGCTTTAAGATTCTCACTACAAGAAAAACATAGCATTAAATATCGAATATAACTTAAGACGTTGAGTTCAAGAAAGTGCGGGTAGAATAAAATTGTCTACTGGCGGAAATGGGAGAAAAAGTTATATTTAAAATTGAAGCACAAAACTGCCACGGGCAATGCCGGGAAATACCCCCTAGTATATGTATGTAGATGTATATATATATATAGGTTGAGTTAGTATATTTTCTTACATCACAACAAACAGGACACTCCAGTAGTTGGGCAATATGTTGCAGGCATGTTGCAAACTTTTGCAGCGATTGTTGGTTAAGGCCATGGTGCTGCAAAGAAATTAACGAAAAGAAAGCAGATAGTTTAATTTCGAATTTTGATTGCAATTTTCCGAGGCTTAGCATAGATACTGCATTAATATAATATTTGTTCTTAAAAATATCTTTTAGTATACAAACTAGCAAAAAGAAAATGTTTTTTAGGTTAATGACTGATAAATGAATAGTTTATACTGTAAAGTGCTTGCATACATTCCAATTTACACACTTCAAATATATGTACATTTAACCATTAAATCGTCTACCCTAGCGGTAAACCATGAGCATTTGGAGGCTACCTTGATTGAAATTTATATGGATTCGTAACACAGACTGTCAAAGAGTACACAAGTGAAGCGTGAGGCATTGCGTCATGTACAATATTTTAGTTGTTTGCATCCTTGCTAAATTTAGGTCAATCGAATTTTAATTGGCGTACATAAATTTTAGAGTGAAATATTTAAGTATGATAAATTACTTGCATAATGGGTGAACTAGTGCAAGCATTTTTTGGACATTAGGACTTTTTGACAGGAACGCCTTTGATTGTTTGCCAAAGGCAAAGCTAAAGGAACGGTAACCTCTGATGATACATTAATTGCATAAAATATACTGTGAATTGCTTGATTAGCTTTCGGCTTACCACAACATGCGTCGCTTCCAGCGGATCGCCAGTCGAAATCGAGCCGCTTGGCTGCTGTCGCCACATCATCATAGTCACATGTTCAGCGCCTGTAAGCCAGTGTTCGCGTAGTCGCGTGGCTAGCTCGCTGATCCTCAGACCTAGCACATCTCTTCCGTTTAGCTGCAGCAGCGTATCACCGATGCAAACACCACCCAGCTGCGCATTTGACTCATCCTGCACTCCGCTGACCCACGGATAGGGGTCCCAAGGTGCACGACTCAAATTCAAACCCAAGGCACCATTGGGTGCCTTAATAGTGCATTGCTGCAGCATATTAACGGAACTGTAAGAGATAAGTTAAAGAGAGTTTAATTGTGCGAGTTTGATTTCTAAACATATATATTTACACTTTTTTGCCGTTCAAGAGCGAGCACCTACATAAGGTATTTCAAGTAATTTATAAAAGCATACGCATGAACAAACGCATGTGTTCACTGGATCTGACACTCTTAGGCACATCCATATATATTTAAAAATGAGTGGAAAGCCCTATTAATAGTTAAGTGGGCGTAAAGACGGTAAGCAAACCTCATTTCAAGGTCCTGTTTTGTATGCCCCGCACGTACAAATCGCTTACAAACCTAACTCAACGGCTATTTCTTTTCGTGTAGTATTAATTATGAGAGGGTACTGGACTTTAATATTGCCGCATATAATGTTTGCACCTTTCTGGCAATTCTTTGCCTCTTGGCAGCAGCTTCGAAACACAATTAATTAGCAGGCTGTTGAAAGTTGCACAGTTGCCAACGTCAGACCAAACTTTTGCCTACTGTTAATAATTAACCATACGTCGCGTTTACCGCCACAGGCATCGCTAACAAAATAGCATAAAATTACGCATATAAATCTAAAGGGGTGGCAAAACTTTGACATTGCATTCACTTATACAAAAAACTCCAGACAACGAATTAAATCAATTAAGATCGAAGGTATATATGTACATATAAACACTAGCAGTAGTTGGCCACAGCCACAGCCACAGCCACAGCCGGAAATGTGCGAATCAAATAAGCAGCGTCGAAAACTGAGTCCGTGTAATTTTATGAATGAGTAGTGCGGGCAACGCAAGTTCAAGTACATCAAGCTACGCAGTAAGGTCGCTGTGCGCAGCATCCGCTAATGCTTTATAGTTGTCATGGCAAGCAAATCAATTTGTATACCCTGTACCCGCTGAAAATGGTAACTGAACAATTACAGTTTGTAATAAATTATTCGTCAGAAAGTCGAGCGATTTCAGAGACTTTAAGAATTAGAGACCTTAAATCGGGCTCCGAATGTTAATGCAAAACAAGATTATGTGTTTTTTTCAATAACTCCTTCCTTCTTAAATATTGATCGGATTCTACGACAAAACAGACTGAGTTCTTTATAGGCATTTACGTTCTCTAAAGTGTGCAGAATCGGCCTGTGGGATTTCGTATATTACGAGTTTATATTTTTATTTATCATTGTCATACTCGTCCGTGTTTGCCCAGCCATGATTATTTTCGCTTTGTACTTAATGTTACTATTATCTTTATTACTAACTAGTAAGAAAATATTTATTATTTCCAATAGAAAAATTGGATTTATAAGTGTGTAACTTAAAAAACTACATTTATACATGCAAAGACCTGAACACTCACAATGAACTTATTTTAAGTCAAACGAGCGGCCACTTCACTTCACTTCTATCCGACATTGGCCATGAAATTTGTGTGACGTCGAAAACGTGAAGTGCTCGCAGTCGAAAGGCAAAGCGAATGTCAAAATTGTATCAAAACAAAAGCTAAGCAAATAATGCCGATTCTGATCACATCGAATTATATAGTAAATCAATAATAATTTAACTTGGTTGTTTAGCTTTAAATTAAATTATTATAAACGCAGAGTAATTGTCTTAGCATAATTTAAATACAAATATGTTTCAATGCCAAGAAAAAGGAAGCCAGAACGGACTCAAAATCACAGTATATATGCTAGCCGATAGACGGACCACCTTTTAACCGAAAAGGGACTATGTTTGTAAGTATCGTTTTAGCCCCTTAGCAACAGACGCAATTTAAAGAATATCCAGAGGTCGAGCTAGGGATAGAGTAGTAATTACCGAAAGCGACGATACCGATACTGCATATGGAGTTTCTGCGTGGTACACTCAAATGAAATTGCATATTGAAATCAATTTGCAAAAGAGTATGTAATCGTCGGGTTTGAACATACACAAAATGTAGTAAGCCGTAAGTAAGTAGTAGTAAGTCGACCAGTTCAAAGCTAAAGGTTCATTAGGCATTCCTCAATCTGCCTCTATTAGGCCGACTCTTCTTGACGGCACAATAAATGCCTGACGGTCGCTGTTCACCAAAGATTTTTGCACTGTATGAGAGCAAAAACAACAATTTGTTTTCAACACCAACTCGATGTGCTCCAATAATAAGTTGATTTATTAAAAATTGCAACATTTACCGTTATTTGTAATTTATATGTTAAATTAACGAGATTCAGAGTGAAGCTTTATACTTTACTTCACTACTTCAATGAACTAATCATTGGCGCGCGCAAATAATAACTAACAAGCCAGACAGTCTGCCAAACAGCTGAACGCTAAAACAGCTGTGTGCTTTTGCAATGTAAGCAATATCGGAGGCATACATAAGTACAAATATATATATATATGTGTGTACAAATGTACAATTAACAGGGGTTTTTGCCGCTTTCGTTTTCAGCCAATAGCCAACAAGTCGAATCAAATACAACTTCACACGAGAATTGCGTCACAGTTACAGCAACAGAAAACTCAAAAACAAAAATAACGAAACGTTCGGCAGAGACCCAGAAACCCCAAACAGTCAAAACTTGCTGCGCATGCGCCACCGCATTCGCTGCCAGTTTTAACAGCAATAACAAATACATACATATGTAAGCAGCAATAACATGTATGTATGCAATTACCTATAAATGTACAATATATGTATATATTTTCAACGTTCATTGATTTTGTAAACTTATAATTTAGTTCCTGATCATTTTCGTTACTAACACCAGCGTGCGTTTGCGCGCATCAATATGAAACATTTCATTTTGATTTATTTTATTTATTCTTGTTTATTTTTCTCAACTTAAAACACCAAAATAATAAAATTGCAGAAATACTTTGTATCTAGCCACAGGTATGGTCATTTTACTAATTAAACAGTCATGAATACAAAAAAAAAATCAACTGTCTAGAATCGCTCTCAAAGCAAGCACACAAGTCATTACTGAAAGCTTACACCGAGCCCAACGGCAGTCCATGGCTCTCAAGCCCTTTTATAGTTCTTGCAACTTACTTTAACTTGTTTAAGTATGTAGTACTGATTATATTATTTATGTGATTCACGGCACACGTTAAATCTGCGCCGGCACCGCACTCCCACTTCGCGTTAACGGAACTTGCAAGCGGCACCTGCGCAAACTCAAAGAGCTAAAAGTGAACTGTGGCTTCGCTAAGCAACAACAGACGGCCCGAAGTAAACTGACCTTAACTTTAAAGCGCCACCTGCAGAAAGCTTACACGGTCGTTACTGTGTAAAGCTTTGTAAGCACTGCATAAGGAAATAAAAACATGAATTTGCTTATTTTTCAAGAAAAAATAATATATTCCCACTTAAGACGGAATTTGTATGTTTAACTAATTTGATAACAAAAATGACAGTAGGTCTTTCAAAAATGTAAATTTTATACTTACCATTTGTGTGGCAGCCGCACTTGAAATTAGTTGTTTGCCTTCTGATTAATAAAAACCAATTGTTGTTGTGACCAAGCCAATTGAAAACATTAAATTTTATGCCACAAGCTTCACAGGTAGTTGCTGGGCTTGATAGCAACAATGTCAGGCAATAAGCAACATCTGCTGCCATTTGGCTCTGAATTTCGTTATTGAGTTAAACAAATTAAAATTAAACACAAATTAAAAGCTTCAATCAAAACGTTAACCGCCCGTGTCTTTTCGGGAGCTTGCTAGGTGTGCGGTACGATAATTGGCAATTTTAATGTTTAACATAACCTGCTTCGCAAAGAACCAACTAAGTACTTCAACTGCGTAGCGAATCAAAAGTCAATGGCAGAAAACTGTGTTTTCATAATAAATTGTTTTTTATCTAAGTCGTTCTTTAACTCGGCGGTGCCACTTCAGAAAAAGTAATAAACGTACAGAATCGGATAGGCACGTAATCCTTTTATAGCACAATGGATATCGCAGAGTTAAAATCTATATCTTGATAAAGTAACATTTTTAAAAGTACTATAAAACTAGGTATTTTTTATCACATTCACAACAGCAATATCCGGCACCTGATATAACTCAAACCAACTGTGCAAATATTACGGGGACTATATTAATTTTTATTCAAGCACTCGCTAAAAGCTTATATATTTTCTGTACTAATGGATTCACTAATATTCATGGTGGCAGTGCACGCCTGCGGATGCTCTATACGATTACATTAAGCCGATCTTAACGTCATATGAACGAGTATTTTACAAAAATCTCCAAAAAAAAAAACACGGTGATGAGCAAACTGTGGATGCTGCGAGCGTTAAACAGCGTAGCGACTACACAGAGAGACCGAGAGCCAAACAAAGTAAAGGCCAGGTGCGAATCGAGCGTTTGGAGTAAAAACTCGGAGACAGTTTGTTTATTATGAGCACGCGGTAAACACGTATCTATTTCGATGCTCCGCGGCTCGTGTTGTTCAAAATACAAAACAAAAAATATTAAAACTTTCGGCTAAGTTCTGACAGAGTTGAATAGAGTATACGTGCCTAATGCAAGCGCGCAACTTAAATGCAAATGGCAAAAACACAATTAATGCCAGTCATACCGAAAGGTACCGTCAAGATCAAGAGTCATCCGTGCGTCTCTTAACAATACCACGTGCCGCACCTAAGATTGAGGATTATGGATTTTGCTTGACGCGCAGCAAGTGGGACCCATATCCTTGGGTATAAAATTAATACCCTCTTTGAAATTTTTTAAAAAATATTTTCACTAATTGTATTTGTTTGATCCAGGTTTGTGAGGTGGCCGCGGGCACACCTGCTTCGCTCCGAGGCCTAAAGGCTGGTGATTGCATTTTAAAGGTCAGTTCGCTTAATGTTAGGATTTGTTGTCTAATCGACTAATGATTGAATTGTCATTATAATTTTTATTATTATTATTATTATTATTATTATTATTATTATTATTATTATTATAATTATTATTATTATTATTATAATTATTATTATTATTATTATTATTATTATTATTATTATTATTATTTTTATTTTTATTATTATTATTATTAGACACAGAATATTCGAAGTCTAATAAAAAATTAAATCTCATTGTTACCTATTTACATGTCATCATTTTTCCTTTGTTCTACTGTTAGATCTAACTACTAGCTAACTAAAAATATTGTTGTTAGGTGTAAAAATCAGATGGTAGAGACATCTAGACAAAAATTTGTCTAAAAAGTCTAGTGTTTATTAAATTTCAATGTACACATAACAGCCGTTACAGTACGTACAGTACAGTACGTTAACAGAGACACATGTTCAACAGAAATTAAGCAGTGCAACTGCTTTACGTAAATATGTACACAACGAAGTCCAGCGAGAAGCAGTTCAACCTATCGACTGATTTATTAGTATTTCATTAATCAAAATTGTATAGCACACATGTGCGACCCTTAATTAGTAATTAATAAAGATATATTTAGATTCTAGAGAAATATACTATAGGTACAGAAAATAACGGCATTTACAGGATCTTATCCTAAGTAGGTACAACTTATTTTTAAGTATTACATATCTTTGAAATTTGTAATTTTTAGGTTAACGGTGTAGATATTCTTGGTATGAGGATAGCCGAAGTTGCCCAAATTGTTAAAAGCCAAAGAGATCACGTTACAATTTTGTGTTGGAATAGCGACTATGAATTCGACTGCGACGAGAATGTAAGAACTGCAATGATGGTCACCAGCATAAAACTAATTTGATATTTATTTTTGTATTTTACAGAGCATCAGCTGCGTACCCATGCCAACCAGTCTGAAACGGCTGGTCATTATTGTAGACAGTATTCTGAAGGCTATAGAATGTCCTGTGTGCAACTCTATTATAACACCTCCAGTTATGCAGTGCCAGAGTGGACACGTGCTTTGTCTCGAGTGCCGCATTCGCACTGAAAAATGTCCTATCTGCCGCGGTTTTTTCACTCCCATTCGTTCAACTATCGCCGAAGAGATATATTCAATCATTGCTTTCGCCTTCAAGCAATGCCGACCGGAAGGTAAATTGCGCCATAGGGTATTTGGCAACATGACATTAATAAAAGCTAAGACTTCTGATCTATGTTTGACGACTGGCAGTACGAAAATTTCGCCATTCACCTTGAACAAGCGAATCGATGTACCAATAAATAAATTTTTAGGCAAAATATTTCAGGCGCGAACAAGTTCCTTTGAAAATGCAGACCAACAACACCCAATACTAACTAAGAAAGCAATACTAAAATATTCAAATGAATTTGGAACGACAGCGCGCGACTTGCCGGAGAAAGAAGAAAGAGATCTCTAACTATTTAGAACTTCTGTGGTCACAGTCTTAAAGCAACAGCTCGTATGATGTGCTTTGAATAATCACGCCCAAGTCTCCCTTTAAACACTTGGTAGTTGCACGCTACTGAATAAAGCCCAAGTTTTTCTTTTACTAATTTAATTAAATCTAAGTTGCTTTGTTGAAGTCTCTAATCTCACCACCTGTTAAGCAAATCCCCAACTACAGCTACTGAGTAAATGACTGACAACTGATGGCCCTCGCAAAGTACACAAAAGCAAATGATAGGGCTCTTTGTGTTGCTGCAGCTCAACATAAATGCATTTCTTTATATATAATTATATAAGGCTTTCAACAATTTATTAATGAACTATTCATGACTGAAATGTAATTTCATAAATAAAGCTATTTAACGATTCAATTTGAACTATTCTCGGAGTTGGTGAAGGTATTGGTACAGCCAATCTTATATGTACATATGTGTGTGATGTAAATTAAATACAAAGCTACGCATCAAGGGAAATAAACGAAGGATACGACACACAGTCAAGACTGACGATTGGACCCGTCTGCCACCACTTTAGATGATTTTTAAACTTGAGTTGCAAGAAATTAAAAAATTGCGTGGCTAGCCCAAGCCTGGCTTTAAGTAAACAACGTCAGCATCCAAGTGTCAAGCAAGAGGCGATACGACGCCGTTGATGTCAGCAGCAGTCACTTGTTGGATCGGCAAAACTGGATGACCGCACCGCAAAATTTTCTCTTGTCTGCCCAATGCAGGCTCAGATTAAAACGTCATCAAAACCGGAAGTGGCAGTTTAATTTAAGCGCGTTAATTGAATTCTATTTTCCACTGTGGCGGTGTCGTGATGCGGGGATTGATTTTCTGATGATGCTTTGTGATGCTGCTGCTGGCGTCGTCAACAGTGCATTCGCCAGGCTTCGACAAACTTTAATTACAGACTCCGTGCTTTATTATGCAGGCTCAATGTTGGCTTTACGTTGCCGTGCAAGGCAAAATCTTTCAGGGAATGCGAATAAAAGAGGAAATTGTGTAAATTACTGCTATTGTTACATTTAGCACCATCAATTTTCCCATTTTTCCTTTTCGAGTGGTTTGCACTGTTTATAAGATTGCATGCTGCAGACTTTCTAATTGCATTTCATTATCAATTGAAAAAAAGGCACCCACTTTAATTGTTTTCACCAAACAACATAAACAGTAAAGGTTGTGATTCTCTTATATTGCAGTTATTTTAATGACATTGATAGAAAATAAGGTTGTACGATTGAACTAAGTATTTTAGTCCTCATTAAAACTATAAATTGGGATTTGATAACACAATCACATCCAAGATTTTTATTTGCATCTTAGAAAGACGCTAGACCAAAGATAAAACAGGATTGTTTGTTTGTTTTTACAAATAATTTAAAAAAACGCAAAGCTTCCAAGTTAAGAGTGCATCAAATGACCAACAACTAATTTTGCGCCTAGTGGTGGGATAGAGACAAACGCAAATTAAGGATGTGTTTTACTCGCTGTATAAGTGCCTACCAGAGAAGTTGTCTCGTATGCACCTTACGCCCGGGTATCGAAACGATGTGGCTACCGTCAAAGCTGGTAGAGTGCAATAATTTTGAAAATCTTTTAATGACGCAGCTGCCTTCTAAAAGAAGCCACACATTCTTGGAAAGTTTCTAAGGTGTGGGTGCCTTTGTTACCACTTATGCCGCCGTTGGTTTAGTTTTGGCTGCTGTTGCTATAGTTAATGCGTCTGTTGTTGCCTTTGAGTGCGACAGCAACGAACATGTGCGGTTGTCATAAATTTAACGCCAAAAGAGCATTTTAAGCACGATGCTAGCAACAATTCAGTCCAGTAAGCCTTCTAATTACGCTCATGGAACAACTTTTTGTTCTACAAGTCTGATGTATGCAAAGAAAATAGTAACTTAACTTACGTGCCTGAATATATGTGCTTGAATATATAAGTACTATTGCCGATTTCCATAACTTTTGCGATGCCCAAGTAATTTACTGTATGACGGAAAATAAAATGTTGGCGGATACGGATATTATTTTAATATTTCCCTGGTGCCAATATTTAATGTCGTCAATGGAAATCATTTATTAAATTAAGAATTAAAACGTGACGCAACTGCTAGACAAATTAAAATATTGTTAAATTGTTTGGATTCGCGATGAATATTGATGATGCTGGAAATTTTATGAATTATAAAACAACTGAAAAATCGCGATGTCAACGTTAACTTAATTACAGATCAGATACGTGTTTTTCGTTGTTCAAGATGGGATGGGAGCACATCCTCACCTGTTCTTTTTATATTAAAATCTATGATAATTTCCATAAACAGACACCAAAGCAGAAACTCATTTTAAGGTACATTTTCTGTTGAGATTTATTATTGAAACATCAGTTACTAATCAAAAAATATATCCACCGCCATTGGATGTCTCTATAAAAAGTCAAATAGCTGTTACACATTAAAAACTTAACCATTTATAAAAATTTGCAACTATGCGCGAGAAGCATTCGAAAATGTACAACAACTGGGAGCGGAGACATAAATTAAAATTCATTGATTAGAAAATTGTAAATGCATGGAATTTCAACATATCATCGTGCGGCAATCTCCCTATTTGCATAATTGCTAACGAAAGCGCCAAACGCAGACAAAATCCGGATACTGGCCTGATGTCAGTTTTGCTGGGCGGCCGGTGGCCAACCCTTTCTCAGGGAACGACGAGGAGCCATATAAATGAAAAACTAAGCGACGCGCTCTTGTTTGTGACCTCCGTGGTAGGGATGAAATGTACTCACATTTTAGCTGAGTTCACCAACCCAACCATGCACTACCTCTTTATATCATTGTAGAGGCTATTTGAATTTCGCCACTAAAACTGTCACACACTGAAAGAGATATTTAACTAAATTAAAAGCATTTGGAGCTTTGTCTATCCGATTCTATGAAGCTAGCTGATTAGTTTTCAGAGAGTATTTAATCTTCGGCATGGCGATGAAATCCGATCTCTCCTCTTTTTAATTAAAAAAAAACAAACATTAGAATAAATATACACATTTTTACATTTAATTTTTTACACATATTAAACAAGTATTGCCATATTTTTTTTACATTACACATGTTATATGTACATAAATATTCTATATTAAAAGTTCGCTGATAAACTAATATTTGTTTTAAAGGGTTGGCTTAGCAGTTGGAAGCATTAAGTATAGCGCAGTGTCATCTTCATAAAAATATATTACCTGAAGCGTATGCATTGAGAGTCCCAAACGGGATTGTGCGTGTTCGTAAATATTTAACCCCATGGAGTATTATGATGCACACTTGCTTGCAATTTTTGCGCTTTAACCTCAAAAACAAAATCGTGGGCCACTTGTAGCCGCAGCAGGCAGTCGGTTATATGAAACGCGAAAGGTCATATTTGGGCTGCTGTCCATGTTTTATGGATATTTTCGTTTTGCGCTGCATGTTGTCCAGCACTGCTTTTAATTGCTTTACATTTTGTTGTTTGTTTTCCAGTGTGTGTTTGTGTGTGGACGTGTGTGTTCATGTGTGAGTGGTTGGTAATGAAGACCAGTCTCGGTCTGCAAATTAACTGAAACACTCGGAACGCTTTTAAATGCATGGTGTGGCTCATTATTCCCCCCAAAACGTCCCTAAGCATATTTAGTATTATTGTCGTACAACGAAAACAGAGAAACAGTATGAAGTTAAGCGGGAGCGTCAGAAGGCATGAATGTGGGTGCAGGCGAAAGCAATTTTGGAGCACGGCTTTATTCTCTTTCATAAGCATAAATGGTTATTAATATTAAAGCTTAGAACAGAACAGGAAGCGTAGCTTTTTAACAGGATGTAGCGTAGTAACAATATTTTCTACCTTTGTTATTGAAATACTTATCCATTACCTACACGCTGTTGGTGCCAATACCAAAGCAGAGCAATTAGTGAATTAGTAAGAGCGATCTACTTACTGTGCTCGACTTGGAAATAGGCTGCATCCAACTTCAAACTTCCAAAAATACACATACATATGTATGTGTACAAGTATATACGAAGCAAACTGATCACTAAATGCATTGTGATTCTGTGCTCCTTTTTTTCTTTTCCCCCATACGTTGTCATACAGGTGTACAGACGAACGGAATGAGAGTAAGACTGACATACTATGTATGTTAGATCGACTCGGCGGTTAGATGCTAAGAAAGATATTCTTGCTTGCCTCTTCATTGAATCCTTTCCTTTTTTTCGCAAAATAAAAGAAAGCACTAGCATTTTATGCGAAGTGCTACACATTTATAAAATTTCTTTCAGAGAAAATTATTTATTTAGATTCCATAATTTTTTGGGAGCTTCATTACGGTAATTTATGGCGTATTACTATGTAAATTTGATTTCTATATATAGTTAATTGCAAATTTTTTAAGATTTTAGTTTATTTCTGTAATTCTATTCAGAACCAAGAAGTACAATCTTTTTATATATCTTAGAAATATATTCATTATTTTAATGCTAAATTTTCGTTGGGAAGACTTTTTTAATCACTGAAGAAAGTAAAATTTAATAACTTTATGCGAGTCCTTTTTCTTTGGCCTAATTTAGGCCAAAAATTATTGTTCGTCAATTCGACTAGCTTTACATAAACATATACAAATATATCAAGCGTACAGAAACACAAGCTTCCTTACAGCTCCTAACACTAAAAACAATAATTGTCTATATACAAATACAAAAGGGTAACACATTGTTTTCCATAATTGACAAACTTGACCACTAACTTAGTACGGCTGAGATCTTCAGATAAAATATAAATATTTGACAAACAATCTCACTTAAAGATAAAATACTCAAATAAACTGAATATCATAATTTTCGAAATCATTTAGAATCGGAATATTCTCTTGAAAATTTGTAACTGGGCTCTTCGGCCTCTTTGCACTGGGCTCAAACGCATCCGTCAGATACTTTCGCACATATTCAAATGATACGAACTCATTCAATTGACATTTATTTGCACCTGAATTAAATACAGTCCCAACATTTTGCAGCTCGCTAGATACTGTTGTAGAACTCAGCAATTGTTCAATATCGTTAAATTTATTAATATTTTCGTTGTTGCAGCAGTCATAGTTGTTGCCTATGTAATTATTGCTGTCAATGCTGCAAGTGCTCAATGTATTCCTTTCCATCGCAGCGTATATGTTTACACTTTCGCCTTCTACACCTTTGCTACCATAATAGCTGAAGCCGTCATTTGTTGCCGCTGCTGCAGTTTCAACTACTGTATTGTATCTATGTGCCTGGCTTTCACGGCCAGCTACTGTGGTTGGTGTCGTCCCAGATTGGCTTTGCTCAGCAATGACAATGCAATTTGACTCATTAAATTTTATTGAATTGTTATTAGATGCAACATTGTCATTTCTGCAGGGGTTGCAGTTTTCGGTAGGCGGAGTTGATACTATTTCCGTTAACCTTTGTATAAGTATGTCCTTATTGTGTACGTCATTTTGCTTCAGATGCGATGCCTCACTGCAGCTACTGCTGCGCTGCGGACGTTGCTCACCTGAACCTAACGGTTCCCTCAAGGATACAGCCGATTCCGAGTTGCGGCGTGTCTTGGCCGCCTTTTTGCTAGATGGAGTAAGCGTTCCACTGGCAGATTTGCGGCGCATTAGTCCGTGATTCTTTACATGTTTGCGAAGGCTTGAGGGGTCCGTGTACCGCTTGGTGCAACCCGGCAGCTGACAAGCATAAGGCTTCTGTTGAGTAGAGAACATAGTAACAGGAACGTCACATTATTTTTTTCAAATCCAACTAATCATCAATCAATTAATTTTGCAATGGTGATAAAAAGGAACCAAATGCTAACCCTTTAGCACCCACCGAGCGAAGCAACTAGCCATTTGATATATTTTCTATGTGAAATAGTTCAAAAACGCCATGTTGTTTATTCTGGCAGTGTCCAGGGTGACCACCGGCATGCCTAGTTGCCACAGAGCAGGAATAAGGGCAACCAAAACCATTCAAACATGTTTCTCGCGATTAAAATTGTGTGGGTCAGATTGGCTGCCACTCATTGCATGGAACATGAAAGCAGCTCAAGCCTTGGTGTAACACGTTTAGTTTATTCAATTTCTCTGTCGACATTTGAAACGTCAGAGAGCTTTGCCGGGCCTCTCATGTTGTCTATGACGTTATATTTCTTTGTTGTGAATGCTGGGCCTATTGCTACTGACGCTGCTATTTTCGTTGGGCACAACACAAATACACGTAAAAACTATAAATCAATCAGGCAAATGTGCACATGTCATGGAGGCAACAGCAGCAGCGACAGTCGCAACAGCTTCCCCTGAGAAGCAACACACATTTTTGGAAAGCAGAACTCTTAGTTGTCATGCCGCTATATTTTCCCGCGTGCGTAAGCTTAAACACTGCAGCCTGACTTAAACTTTGAGCTGCGTTTAAATTGGACTGCGACGGCTAGGCGACCAATGCCACGGGCTCTGCAATTTCCTTTGACAAGAGGAGCAAATTGCTTGTACAGCATACGCACACACCGCCATATAAACATACAAAAACATCCAGAGAGACGAATACTCACCGTATCGTAGTGTGTTCTTTGATGTTTCGCACGATCCGAGCTATTGCTGAACGCTTTGAGGCAACCTTTATATTGACAGCCATAAGGCCTCTCGCCTGTGTGCGAGCGTTGATGAATTTTCAAATTTTCCAAACGTGAAAATGCTTTATTGCATCCCGGAAACTGTAATGAAAAGTGATAAAATTGCATTATTGAATGCTACTATTACTAGGCGCAGGAACTCTGCGAACTCTTGGCAAGCATATGTATATCAGACAGAGCACCCTGCTGCTATTAAGCAAATTTTCGCAACTCAGGGGGCATAGGTATGACAAAAACTGAAATGTTAGGCAAATCTATTCTAATTGGCTTGCATCCAGCCACTGATGTGTTGGATGTTGATAGTCCCGGCACAGAATCTTTTTTAGTCAAGAGTTCCCCAAAATATCCATTTGAAAGAGAATCGCAGACAACTACCAAACATGCAGCAATGTTATGATTGTCATTGACGGTTCTATTTCAAGTGGCTTAAAAAGGGCACGCAGCACCTCTGTCAGATGCCTTGCTTGCTTAACGATATTTGTACCGACTCTGTGATAAATAAAAACTCGCTTAGGAAAATTATAACGCCCCTATGGCATACTGTCAAACTAGATTTGTTTGTTTTTTTGTTTTGTTTTGTCATTGACAGTCTATTAATGCAAACAACAATATTTATATAATTAGTCTAAAAAACGACAACAGGCAAAAGTTGTTCAACAAAATGCCACTCTCAATAATTGTACTGAAAGAAATCGAGTTTTCTGTATTTAACAGGGCCAATTTCAAATTGTCAACTCACCGGACACTTATTGGGCTTCTCACCGCTATGCACTCGCATGTGTATGAGGAGCTTGTAGCGCGCATTGAACGGCTTGTACCGTCTTGGGCAGTTCAGCCAGAAACAAGAGAAGTCTTCTCCCTTGCGGACATCGACGTGACACTTTTCAATGTGCTCTACAAAAACATGCTGGTGGCCAAACTCCATATTGCAAGCAGTCCAGCGGCAGATAAGCGAAACGGGCTGCTCAGTCTCACCGTCCACTAAGTCTGAGTAGTTGAGCCTCCTCTCGCTCTCGGCTGGCGTGGCAAACACCTCGTCTATGTCATCCTCCTCCTTGTCATCGTCGTCGTCGCTGCCGACAGCGGCTAGCAGTTGGTCATCAGCATTTGACGTTTCAACTCTTGAAACTGGAAAATGTTCTCCTGAAAAATTAGCCCTGTCAACTGATGCTGAGCTCAACTGATGTTGGGGCTGCTGGTCGTCAAGGACCAGCGCGGCGTTGAGTTCATCCAGTTCATCAATTGTCCAAATAACTTTGTGTTCACGGTTTGGTTTCTCAATACTTTGTGCAATATTATTTTGAAAATTGTCGGCCGAAAATTCATTTGAATAGTCATATATTACACTTTCTAACGTCTCCGCACTGTTGTACAGATTGGAGTAGTCGTCATAATTATTGCACATGGGTGTGCACTTTGGTGTACCGAAAGTTGAGTTCATTGACGGCAACTTCTTTTGCGTTTGCTCTACTTTCACTTGCGACAGCTGTTGCTCGTAAATGTTGCATAATTTTGGTGACGATTCTTGAGCTGCCTCTGACGAATTTAATTCACTGAGGTTGAAGTTCAACCAGGCATCTAAATGTGGCGATGAGCACGGTGATTGATTTTTTGACTGGCAATTAACTTCGTCATAGTTAAAATAATCTGTATCCTGATTAAGTGATTCAGGTGGCTCCACCTGTGTTGGCAGCACCCCTAATTGAGTGATTTGCGCACTGCAAGGTGTATACGGGGTTTGTGGCACCTGCATTAACCCATCGAGATCGGCATATGCGCTCCCGCTGTCGCTTGTTAGTCGAGCAATGTCCTCCGGCTCAAAGCGAAAGACGTCTTCACGGTTTAGCTGGGTGTACTGACCCTGCTGATAGGGCATGCCTCTTTGATCCGAGGAAGCACACACAATATCATCCCTATCCTGTTCAGGCCCTGTGTAGTTATTGTAGTCACTAAAAGCCGAGTTAGGCGTGTCGCTGGTGAAGGAAGGGTGTGAGAAGTCCGGAAACTGCAATTCGGCGCATGTAAAATTGGTATTATTTACGCTCCCAGAGAAATTTACTTTTGGCGCCTGAAAGCCATCTTGTTCATTGCTGATACTAGCACTTAATGGTGGCGACATAAAAGCATTGTAGCAACCGTTTTCATTGAATGTCTTATTTAACGTCGCTTTATTTTTACCGAACATATCTTCGCAGT
This sequence comes from Drosophila borealis, assembly GCA_035045885.1. NCBI lineage: Eukaryota > Metazoa > Arthropoda > Insecta > Diptera > Drosophilidae > Drosophila > Drosophila borealis. The sequence continues at coordinate 77,838 of JAWNOR010000013.1, read as the reverse complement.
GGGTAGGAATGGTCAGAGGAAGCTGCTGTGACTTCATTGTGGAAGACATTTGAATTTTAAATGTATATAGATGTATGTATGTCGCTGTCACATTAGCACTTCCGGCAAATTACGCACATTTACAAAACGCCACACTTTTCATGAAAAAACTGTCTGTCTCAATGGCTCGGCCAATTGCCAAATTCGACGACGAACATGGGAAATCCCGAAACACAGCAACACAAACGCACGCACACAAACGCTAAAGTGTTCTATTTCAATAATATTGAACTGATTTGTATTTCTTGTGATGTTCACGCCACCGCGTTGTGTCTGACAATAACCCGCAGTTCAGTGGCTGCACGATATTTAAATGCCCGGAACGAAACATAGGTCCTGAGCTGGGGCTCTGCTCCCGACTCTGCCGCTGCGACACCCTGTCATGATCGGTGGTAGTTGTATTTATAATACTCTTGGATTTTCTCCTTTATATGAACATGTGCGTCTGTTTTTGCTGCAATACTTTTCGTAATTTCCTCTTCTTTCCTTTATTCCCGGCGTGATGCTCCCTGATCAGCACACGAGTATAAAGAAATTGTGCGTCGTATAGTTCTGAGCGGATAGGAAATTTGCTGGATTGTTGCATATGTGCATAAAACGTAAATATTCATTACTAACGAAAAACAACAAGTAATGTAGAGGATTGCTCTAAACTGTGTGCATTTATATTTACATTTCCAACTGAGCGCGTGACCGGGGACCTTTTTTCAGCGAACCACTGCAACGGTCTTGGCACAGGCACACATGGTGCCAGTCTGTTTTAGGTTCCAATTCCTCGCCCCCGCGCGGAGTGCAGCAGATAGACGGTGAGCGCTTGTCGAATGCTTTAGCACTATTTTTTATTGCTACATAATATTTTGTCTCTCCAGGCACCGACAGAGCATAAAAAATACAGTGAGACTACGAGCTAAATTTATTAAGGCAACTCATTTCCAAACAACTATTTCATCTGCGGCATGAGGCAAAAATGCACAGACACAGACTCATGGCAATCGGAAAGAGTGTTGATGCTGATCACTTTGGCCTGTCCCTGGCCTCAAGTGCATGCGGCTTCTCCTCTTCACTTTAGATGCAACTGCTACTGCAAGTGAATGCATACATATGCATAACTTTACGATACTTTTTTTTCTTTTGCTATTTTTAGTTCTTTATCCAGCTGAGCAAACGGCCTGACAATATGTTTTTAATTTGCGATACAAAAATGAATTTTCCGCACTATTTTTGCAAACTGCAATTTGTTTAATTTTTTATTCTATTAAGAATCTTTAAACTAACCAATTTCCTATTAATTCAATAGAGTTTAATTATTATAAAATCTGGTAACGTGACTGTGTGGGCTAGGTAGTTCCGATATCTAACAGGGCTAGAATAACCTCTGCATATCTAAATCTGTCAATACATACACGTGAACTTGTATTAGTACATCCCATTCTATTTAACTGAAATTTATGTTTTGGCAAACAGCGCATTTTGGCGCACGCTCTGCGGCCAATAACAGCTGTTTGCCCCACTAGTTCGCATTAAGTCCATTCAGAAACGCTTAACACTCAACATATAACCACTTGAATATTTGTAATTTATATGCATGCTCATGAGATACCAATGCTATAAGCTCGACAGACCAGAGTTCGCGAAAAAAAATTTGGCACATGCCCAAAACCAAACTGTAGGCATTTCCACGGACTTGCTTGTTCTGTTTCCCCCAAAGTGCGACAACTTACATCATTGTTAAAATTAGTGGACATTTTGATGTCGCTGCGAACTAGCAGTTTGAACTTCTTGTGCGAAAGTTGGGGCTAAGGTGAACACTAATGATATTATTTTATTTTTATACCCTTGCAGAGGGTTGAAAAAGACATTGCCAATCCTATAAAGTGTATGTATTTTTAATCAATCCTACGATCTCAGCTAGTACACCCATGTCCGTCTATCTGTTTCAGTTTTATAACCATCTTAATAAAACTTAACAATTCTTCCATTAACATATAAGAAAGATCTTGGCATCATAGCCTCATCATAGAAACAACTGTAAATGTATAAGTTTCGAAATAAATCTAATATTGGTGATATGTGAAGGGTATTTCATGTTTGGCAACCCAATAAGTACTGTTTCTTCTTTTAGACAATGACGCGCGATGATGTTTGCGTTTATTGACAAAAAAACCTAACTGTTTCCGCTGAAAAATATTTTGCTCCAATTACTTGTGTTACCTATTTGTTTCAGTTATTCGTTTAACCTGTAACGGGTATAACACAGTTGTGCTTATGTGTATATCACACAGAAAAAATAAATCTTTGATTTCAAAATTATATACATATGTATATGATTAATCAGCATAAGTATGCATTTCACTGAAGGCATATTGGTCTGTCTGTTCCCGATTTATTTATCAGAACTCGCAGAATATATGAAATAAAGACACCAAATTTAGAATTTGGGCAAATATGCATCGTAAGCAGATAAAGAATTTGTAATGGGTAATGCGTATTATTTTATTTCTTTTTTAAATTTATATTAAAACTAAAATCTAAGTGTAAATTTATTAATTTTAACATTTGCTGCTTAACCACCGTTGTATTCTCTCTTTGTTCAAGTATGGGTAGGGTATACAATAAAATGTGCCCACGTTTGAATAATGGTTTTTGTCAAAAGTACTCGACTAAAGATACCCTTTGCACAGATAATAAATAATTATAAATTTAATTTACATATGTACAATTGTATAAATAATAAGTAAGAGTGCTCTGTCGGCCTTTCTTTTTCATTAAAGATATCAACACCTAAACACAGTCGACTCGTCTAGCATGTTTATCGTTAAGCATAATTTATTTTTTCTACCGCCTACTTGACGCATCACCAATACAGGCATCCCTTAGAACTAGAACTCCAACTTCTTGAACTCTCTTCAAATCGAAATAAATGTCTGCAAAATTATAGTTGTAATCTGACCTACGACTTGAACTTAACCAGACCCTTACACGAATACACACAGGGATATAGCTGTCAAAATGTCAAATGATTGCGCTGACATGCATGTCATGGTCGCAGCTATAGTTGCTTTATTTGTCCGTGATTTGTTTGTGCACAATTATATTTTCCATTTTAAAGAATTTTTGTTAGCGCTGAAAAAGTGTCATTCTGTCACTCTGTCCTGCCTGCACATAATATAATATACTAGTACTTTGACTTCTTGACATTTTTACAACTACTCGAGCTAGAACATGTGTGACTAGTTCAAAAGTTGACAGCAAATTGACTGTATTTATAAACATTTTTTGGTCTGACAGAATAAAAACGATATTAGGAGCAGCCAAACGATACATACACGCCCCCAAAATAATTTTATTATTTTCGTTTTTTGATCATTGTCCCAACCATGCTGCCCTTAAACTGAAGCAGTTAAGTTAATTAATGTTATTTTATAAGCGATGCCTTTTTGTTACCCTTATGTTAGTATAAAACTCAATACTGAACGCAATGTGTGCACATAAAATTAGGTGCACATGTTATTTATGTGTTAAGAAAAGAATTGATTTGGTTTCTTTCAGTAACCACAGTTTTGCATAAAAAAAACTGTTTTGCAAAAGAGAATGCGTCATTGAATCAAAATGCACAGAATTACTTACTTTATGGTTGTTTCCAGCTTTTAATATTAACAGATAAGTCGGCACAGCTTGCTCCTAGGCGCAAAGGGTTACAAACTTCCCACGCATCAACAGCTAAATATTTATGACTTCGTCAAAAAATTATATTCAAATGTCTACCAGTGGGGGATCGGTCGATAATCAGGAACGTAAGTCCCTTGTTTGTTCGAATCCCTTTTAAATTAAAAAGTGAGCGTTAAAGACAAAGACACACAAACTGACGCGTTGACACCACCACATTTGAGTTTCAATCAGCCTGCCAATGAGGCGTTCAGTGAGTCACGTCGATGATTGCTACATAAATAAATATATACATACACTAGCGGGTATGTCGCGGCCTTGCCCGTGGTACGCATAAACCAAATTCTCTTAAAGATCTTTAAAATTGAGTTTGAAAACGATCAGACGGTAACAAAATATATCACTGTTGCGGGCGAAACAATTAGGGAAATTATGACCCACGTCTATTCAGGATAGTTGAGGGTACGATTTTCACATGCATTTTGACCAAGAATAATGTAATCACATTTAGATGCCAAATTGATTCAGACGCCAAGCCACTAACAAAGACCCAAACCTCGTGAACATCGGTTGAGATTTGACCAAGTTATGAGGGTGGGAAATTTTGACCTATGTCTATATAGGATATTTGAGGCTACCATTTTCACATAAATTTTTATCAAGAATAATGTTGCCAGATTTAGATGATGCTGAAACAAGTATTCATTAATTTCTTATGTTGAGACTTAGATGCCAATTTGATCTAGAGGACAAACCATGAACAAAGAGCCAAACCTTGACCTATGTCTATACAGGATATTTGAATAGAAGAAATATAAAATGTTGTAAAGGTAGCTAAGCGCGGGATCAGGGTACCTCCTAGTCGGATACTTCAGAGTAGAATGTTCTTCCTTGTTCTTAATGTGTATCATTATTTCTACTAGCATAAAGAGACAAAATGCAAAGCGGATGTATACTCGTATAACAATGGAAAGAGAGGTATAAATTTGGCTGTACGAAAATAAAATAACTTTGGCTTCATAACATTAAAGATGAGTGACAGCGAAAACATAATTTTACTTTAACTTATTCTTACAATTAAACAGCAAGCTATAAAGTTTATTAATCAATATATTTGATTGATTGTAATTATAACCCAATTTACAGTGGGCTGGCAAATAACAATAAGTTCATAAAATTTAAATCCGATTCTGTTAATCAGTTTTTTGCTTTTAGGTGTTCCCACCAAAAACATGTCCCAGGTGATGTCTATAACAAGTAGCCGGCAACTTCGAATGTGAGCAGAAGCTCAAAATAAGATTTTCCTGCAATACAAAAATATCTTTTTTTCATTTCTTAAGAACGAAAGTAAGCTTCCACCAAACATTATGTTTTTGATGCGTTCAGATTCGCAGCTTATAAAACTCTTGAATCTGTTTATTAGCAATCAATAGAAATAAATTATCCTGCCAGCTGACCGGTAAAAGTCTGTGAAAGATAAGATTAAAATGAATGTATAAATATAGCATGCTACAGAATATAAACTTACGCTAGAGCACGATACATTACAGAAGCAATCCCTGGGAGGATTATTTCGCGCTCGCCACGAAGCATCCCTTGGACAATGCGACGGGCGGCAGCAGGTCCACTGATTAGTGGATAAAAATCATTAAAGCGTACATTTTTCGCAATCTCTGTGATCTCATCATTGGTCTGGAGAAACGAAGGCATTACCGTGCAGACATGAATGTTGTGCTGCCTTTCAAAAGCTAACTCCAAGCGAAGTGCCTTCATATGCCCGCTGACCCCAGACTTGGAGGCACTATAAGGACTATTGTAGGGTAGAGAAAAGATACCTGTAATGAATATAAAAGTAATAATATGTTTCCCTGAATACACAGACAATTAAACTTACTACTAAGAGAGCTTATAGTGACAATGTGCCCTTTGCGCAGTTGCTTCATGGTAGGTAAAAATACACTTTTAGTCTAGTGGGGAATTTAAAAACAAGTTATTGGATGACATATGTTACATGCTGCTTCGTAAATATAGGCTTACCCAAAAATGGGATGTTAAGTTTACATCAATCATACGCTGAACATCGTTTGGCTCAGGCTCCACAGAATTATTTAGCATAAGAATGCCTGCATTGTTAACAAGTATCGTAACTGGTCCAAGATCGTTAACGATATTCGATTTCAGATTATTAAGTTCGGTGTAATTGGCGACATTCACCTAGGGTCGGTCGTAAAATTAATATTTAAACTAAAACATTTACTTTTACCTACCTTATACGCCTTGGCTTTCACTGTAAAAGTCTCACTGATTTGTTTAACAGTTTCTTCGGCGCCTTGTAAATTAATATCAACTATGGCCATGTGACAACCCATTTTAGCCAGTTCAAGGGACATAGCACGCCCAAGTCCGTGACCACCTCCAGTTACCTATACATATATGCAATCATTAAAATCAAGTACATATTTATATATATGTAAGTAAAAACCAGTTACTCAAATAATTATTGTTGTTTAAACGCAATCTGCTAATGCTTGCTTAAATGCGACATGAAGCTAGGGGCGGAAATTCGCATCTGATCAGTGAACTTTATTTACCATGTATTCAATTCAAATATGGTTTAAGGGGTATAAAAAGGAATTAATTTAAAAATATATTTTAAAAGCAGTTTGGAAAGTCTATATAGCAGGCAGAAGGAAACAATTTCTTAACGTTAAATTCGTTAAAATTCTCGATAACTACATACCAAAGCCACCTCGCCTTTAACAGTTGTTCTGGACTGAACAAAGAATGTATAGAAACTTTCACAGATTTTGGCCACCAAAGCTGCCAAAAGCAGCAGTGGAGTGACGCAAAGAAGGACCGACAAGGCCACTGCAGCCTGCAGTTTTATCAGAGCGCTATGTAGAGACATGATTTAAGAGCAAGATATTTTTTAAGACTAAATAGCTCCGCGTAGCTATGTGTGCACTTTGCGACTGTTTACAGTGTTTGCGAGAGCGAAGCTAAAAACACCTGAGCTGCTTAACAAACTAGGTAAGATAGTTTAAAGCTTAAGCTGCTTTTAGATCGATGCAATATTTTAATTGCATTCATTATAGGCCGGACTTATTCGTTGAGTCTAAAATGCAATAACAATAATATATATGCTTGTATGTATATAAATAGTACATATGTACATACATAGTTCAAGGCTGTGTGCTTATATCTTATAGTTTCTGACGTTAAGAAAGACGAACACGATCAGTATCAGACAAAAAACATAGAAGTTAGCGTCTTGATAAAGTGCGCAGCTTTCTCCGTGGTGTTTCGGCATGTATAGTATATGTTTATGCGAATGCAAGTGCTTCAGCTGCTTTTACTTTTTTTTTTCATCAAAATAACATTTTATATTTTTTGCCTGCATATCAGTACATGTGGCTGTCTTCGTGGAACAACATTTCTGAGGTGCTCTAGCATCAGCATAAACACAATTGTGTTGTACACTTGGTTGTCATAATAATTTATCCGAACACAGAGCACTTGAGATGTTTTCAAGTGCAACAGCTGCCTTTCTGACCCTCACATTTCAAGTTCACCGCAAATGAAAATTATTTAACTCATTTGTGTGTAAATGTCACCGCTGTATTTGCTTGTAAAGGCTTATTTGATTCAATTCAATTTTTAATCAAAACTCTAAGTGCCCGAATTTTTGGATCTTAATAGACTATTTTTATTATTGTTAGATAACATTTTTGTCATTTAGATTTTCAAAACCAAGTCAATTAGTTTGGAGAATGTCTCCTTATTTTTTATCAAATGATATGTAAATGTAAGTACATAGGAATATAAGACCAACAAAGTGCTATATAAGGCGGCGCTCATATTTTACTTTTACTACAATTAAAAGATGAGCAATGATTTGAATTACCTTCGATTAAAGTATTATCAAATAAGCATAGTTAATTGTAACCTCCAAAGTTTCCCACGGCTAACGAAATAGCTCAGAAACATATGTTGCAGCTGAGTTATATATGTGCTTGAAATGAAAAGTGTCAAGCAGGAGTGCTTAGAAACGCTAATGTTAATTACTTTTTTTTATTTTTCATATGTATATAGAGCACTCAGAAAACCAAAAATGTGTAAAGGGTAAGACAATTTCTCAGCACGGCTGTCAACACCAATTTAAAGTGCTGAAACAGATCACGGGAAGTTACAATGTCGCACAGTACCAAATGAGACAGGAGTATAATGTCCTGTGAAACGCTCTTTTGCCGCGCAGCACAACTGAGGATAATTTAACACATGTTTTAATTTAAAAAAAAAGCTGAAGTAATCGTTAAACAAAGCCTAAAGTAAATAAATTAGCTGGGTGCACAATGCGCATACAAAAAATATAAAAAAAGTACTTAGCAACCTGATACCGACGCCAGGACAGTACAACGGCAGCCACGAGGTAGCTATAGATGAATGCTACTGCAGCACACTTACAACATGCACAGAGCAATGCAAATGCATCCGTTTGGTTACAACGATAACATTTTCTCACGCAGCACCAGCAGCGGTACTTGAACTGACAGTTGCACGTCATAATTTAACAGTTTAAAATGTGTGGCTTGTTGCAAGGATATTCGAAACACAGCTGGCACAGCTCCTGTTCAGGCTGTTTGCTAAGGATTGCCTTTTTTTATTTATCTTTGGCTTTGACTTTGACAGGAAGGCGTGAATAATGTTTATTAACATATTTATACACGGTTCAAAGATCGAAATGAAAATGTTCGGTTTCATATAGATTGGTTGCTTACTTATCCTCCGAAGAAAATAACACACTCGTATGATCAAAATTATTCATTTGAGCTGGCCAAGGCTGAGTAATCACTGCTAGTTCTGTTTATATTAGGGTTTTATATAAAATTTGTCAAATTTTGTTCAATAGTTTGAAGTTTTCGAAATTGCAAGGAACGAACTCCCACAACCATAACAATTTTTTCCTAAAGTAAAATTTATTTTTACAAGTATTACCAAAAATATATATATTAAATAATGTTTTCATTAATTGTTAAAAAAAAATATAATTCTATTTTTCCCTATCATGATCCCACCTTGCACATTTTATATTTAGAACGTGTATACAAAATATGTGTAATGCAACCGCAGTATGGGGCCAAAATTGATTTTTACATTGGCTGCCGTGCTCCATACATGCTGCCTATTTTTAGAGCGCGCTTTTTAGAGTTCACAAAACTCAGACATGCCATTGACGGTCGCATAAAAAGATCATAATATTCTATTTTGAGTTGACATTTTGAAGAGAGTCGATGAATATTGCAAGCGCAACAGGAATAATGTTTGATAAATATTATATAAAAATCAATTTATGGAAAAAACGACTAGAATACGAATATATCATCATATGCAATTTTTTAACATTTCAGTTTATTTGAACTACACAAATTTATCACCTTAGCAACTGTTTTGAATATATTTTTAATAGGAGCAGCGTATGGAGTTATAAAAACTAGGTATATTAATTTTTTAATTGATTTAATTTTCTTTGAGTCTCTAAGATCTAAGAGCCGATTTCGATGTGATTGCTGATCATTAATATATAAATATAGTTTTTGAAAGGTAGAAATTACTTATTCCATACCATATCTGCAAAGATATTTAAACCCATTGTTCCATTCTATGGGTACAAGGCATATAAATGAATACTATTATGTATTTCTTATAGTACAACATAGAAAACATCAAAGACCCTGGGCGGAGTGCTAGACCACATGGAGCGGCAAGCAGACAACTTCTTGGCTCACGTAGCTGCGCTCCAGCGCACATGTGATGCACTGCTTGTAGCCCTAGAAGGGCACTGATCGAGAGCTTAGCATTGAAGCAAGTTGGGGAAAATGACAACCACTAACAAAACAATAAACAAAACTCAGGAACAGTGCAAATCAAACAATGTTTGTATATCCAAACTATATAAATGTACATAGGCGCAGCATGAAATCGATGTTATGAAAAGACAACTTCGCGGGGGCAAGAGCACATGAATGCAGCTATAAAACACTCGACGGTTTTTCATGCATGGCCCTGATCGACAATGCAACTGTAATTGTAACCCTAGCACATAAGTAATTAGTCCCTTTTATTTATGGAACAAAGCAGCTACGCATGCGCTGTGCAGTGACGGAGATGGGTGTTTTATGTACGCATGTGGCTATGTGTGTACATGTTCTTGTGTTGTCAGGTGCTGGGGGTCTTTCCGTGCTGTACCAAATGTCATAACTGAAATTAGAATTTATTTCTGAGATGCTGCTTATATTGCTTATGTATAGTGATCCGGGACTTTAAGATACATTCGGTGGAACAGTATTTCGGTAAGTACAACCACTGCTGTCTGCTTTTTCATAAACATAGCTTAGGTAAAATGTTACTTACTAATCATATCAAAACCATACCATTAGAATTATAGGAAATACTAAGCTCCCAAAAATGTATGAGCATATTAATATACAAATGTATGTACAGTCAGAATTAATCACCTCCGATCTCAATAAGAAAGTATGCATTTTTGATAAGCATCAAATACCGAGTCGATCTAGATATGTCCGTCTATCCGCATTCCTTTCGCATTTTAATGTTAACCAAAAGACCTTTTCATTTAATATCGACCAGGCAATAAATACAGAAGTAACTTCAAATTAAATTTCAATACAACTGAGGATATATTGAGAATAAAGTTCGCAGCTCGCGGGAGCTGGTGTATGGAATCTCAACTCTTACTTTTGTTAATGCGACCTCATTGTTTGAATTACAACGTGCACTTGAGCCTTAGCGCCATATAAGGGTCCTTCGCTTATTAAAATTTGCTTTTGATAATCTGTCATATATGCTGTGTAAAGAAGTACAAATTGTCGCGCCCTCTAGGACAATTCACGTATACTTACACTTATACTTCAGGAAACTCTTAGAAGAATAATCGCTGAAACCAGACTTTGAAAAAGGTTAAAAAGAAATCAAAAAATCAAATAAATCATTTTTGTTTTATATAAATAAATACTCTTCAAAGCTTACATTTAAAATTTGGTCTAGGATATCTGTCTTTAACTGAATTGAAAAATGCATTAGTTAAATACCATTACCCTAGATGTTATAGGTTTATTTCCAATAAAATAAGTGTGCACTGCGCGCATCGAAGTTATAGAATCGTAGTAGCATATAATCCTGCCATTTAGTCGGCAATAATCTGATGAAGAAAAGTTTACAGAAATAGAAGATCTCATGGGAAAATCTCGTTTCAATTATGTTGACTTTACCTGAAAAGCCATACACTAAGTGCAAATATTTTTGGCACGTAGATCATACGCTCATTTAATAGAACGCCTTTAACGATTTTCTCTGCCACATAGGGCGTAGAAAGGCCGGGATAACTATTCGATATTCTGTAAAAATTTCGAATTATTAACCAAACAGCTTTGCTGAATTAAATAACATTGAAGTCTACCCCGCATCGCTTAGCAACGGCAAATCTCCGCTGGTCCTCATTAGGTAAGTATTGGCGACTGTTGTACGCACATAGTCACAGTCCGAAAGGCGTAGCTCCGCACGAAGTGCTTCCATGAAGCCCATAATGCCATACTTTGTTGCCGTATAGATTCCAGCGCCAGGAAGCGGTACCAGTCCTATTTGCGGGATATAAAATCCGAATAAATAAAATTATTCATTGAAAGGCCAATAGCACAGACCTGCCAATGCATTAACTGCCACCAAGTGACCTGATTTACGCGTAATCATCTTTGGTAAAAACTCTTTTGTTGTCTAAAATTCGCATTCAATTAAAATTAATAAAGTAATTGTGGAAGCCTATTACCATTATATAGGAGCCGAGGTTAAGTTGCAAAATAGTGTCAATTTCATCGCTTTTCAGATGCGGCGTCGAGGTCATTGGCATCAGGGAGGCATTGTTCACCAGTATTTCGACGGGACCCAGCTCCTTTTCCACTCTAACAGCCATCAACTGTAGTTCACGTGGCGAGGAAACATCGTTCTATTGTACAAGGAGCATTAACATTATACCAGCACTTACAAATACCACATGCTTACCTTATAGGCCTTTGCCATACAGCGAGGAATTTTAGATAGCAACTCCACTGTCTCATAGCAGCCTTTAGAATTGACATCAACGACAGCTACCTTGCATCCCCTTTTTGCCAGCTCCAGACAAATTTCGCGACCCAAGCCACTCCCACCGCCTGTCACCTTTAAAGTAGAACATATATGAATGTGCGTCCATTTTCTCATCCATGCATACATGTATGTTCGTCAAATGAACAGTATGAACGCCGTAAACTACTCATTATAAAAACTAGTCCCATTTAATTGGCTTTATTTGCAAACAATAGGCTGCTCATGTAAATATGTATGTATAAACATGCATCCAAAAACTGATTATGTTTGATTTAAACATGCGGCGTATTTACAATAGTTGACTAGCTCTTGCCCGTAATTAAAATAACGTTACCCGTTAGCTGGGCTGCAACTGACTACTTGATCTATATAGATATGTATATATACTTAAGTCAGACAAAGAAGTAAGAAATTTGTGAGTATTTTAAAAAGCGTGTATATATGTATGTGGCGAGGTCTGACGTTCTACCACTAAAGCGCGATTGTTACAAAACAAAAAGCTTACAATACACGCTTGTATGATATTCTTTATCTCGTATCTTCATTGCATATTAATCTTTTAATCTTTATTTTCATTCTTGTTGCCGGACGGAGCGAAGCATAACGTCATAAATTTGCTTTTTATAAAATGAAAACAAAAGTGAAGTTTATAACTTTTTTTACACTGTAAACCTGTTTTTTATGCCTAGTATATGTATAAGTGATTGGCAGAGTATAGAACAGACTGCGCTTTAATGACGCATGCTTGTATTACGTCCGACCCACCTACAGCTTTCGAATGGAATTCTAATAAAAACATTCCATATATAAGATGTTGGGCAACTTCTTAATGCGTAGCGTTCCCAAACGTATCTATACGTCAGTTTTGGCAGCCGTCTTGACCTTCCCGTAACTGTCAATTGACATTGAAACCCGTTTAATTATAATATATAAAGATGCATGCATGTATTTGTACACATTCATTCATATATATGCAGATACATTAAAATGGCGGTGGCTATTCATTTGATTTTAAAAAAACAACTAACATTGGCAACCAAACAAGGGAAATACATCATTTATATACATATTGTATGTATGTACATAACCAGTTGACTATTTTTGGAAAGCCAGGCGAAAATATTTGTTTGAGTAAAAAAAAAATGCTGGGTAAGCGACGCAACCGAGCCGCACCCATTCGGTGGACTAGATGTCAAGAGTGGAAAACCGAAGAAGAAAACTGCGTGACGTTTCAATTTATGTATTGCATGCTTATATTAACTCAATTACATACTTATGTATGTATGTTTGTATATACATACGCCTGAGTCAAGCGAGCTGAGAATTTAGAAACAATATACAAAAAATATAATAATATCGTCAGCAATTTCAATCAAGTGCCCGCCTGGCCTTACCAGTGCTACCTTTCCGCTCACGTCTTTTTCCTTGAGTCCCAGAGCGAATAGGTAGTCCAAGAGATGTTTAAGAAGCACAGCAAATAACACAAAAGGCAGTAACAATAAAAAAACAATAATTTTTAGATTGTAAATGCCGCGAGTTGTCTCGTCGTTGCGATGCACCAGCGCTGCAGTGGGCGTGGCCGGTGGCCCAACGTTGCTCGGCGACGCACTGGACGACGTACGCGTGATAGTTGTTGTTGTAGCCGTTTCCACCATGTTAACACAGTTGCATCAAAAATTTGCTGCGGCAGCAACAACAATATTGTTATTTAACAATAAGTACGTTAACTTTATTTAAGTATGTATATACTTTTTTTAAAGCGGTTTCCGTAATGAAATCGCACGTGCGTTAACCAACCAATATCAAACAAAACTAAAACTGCGCGCACAGCTTTTCGTACTCTTTCTATGAGAACTGGAGATCGCTCTCTGCCAACTTGTATCGTTGTCGTCGAGTTATCTTGTTTTGTATCAAGCGACTGCAAAAATGAGTAGCGATCGTTGCTGTAGCTGTCGCTGTCGGCGCACCTCTCCCAATGCTTCCAATGGCGGTGGATTAGGTGCCCGAGCTTTGAGTGGAATTCAGTGGCTTACAATGGAGTATGAATGTGTAGGCAGTTTCACCTGATGTCTTGACTTTAAAAACAATTGACTTATGTATGTTACCAAACATGTAAAATATTACATGTCCAGAATGTTCGACTATAAAACACCCTGCATAAAACATTTGTCATAAACTACTACTACAATAACCAATCGCATATAATTTCAATGTCTCAATCTCTAAAATGCTCAAATATTAATTAAAAGAAGACAAGACTGCCGATTGTTACGAAGCTCTAAATTAATTTACTTTGTTGTACTACCTTACCTATGTTCACTTATTTATGGATACAGGGTGTTACACAAAAATGTATCTCAACTTTTCTATTTTGAGTGAAACTTTGAGTTTTTGTTGAATTCACTCGTTCATTCGTTATTCCAAGCAGGTAGGAAGCCTTTAAATAGCAGCTCTCGAACTTAAAAATAGAAAGCCGTCAAAATCATAATACCATGAATCTTAATTATTTTTCACTGTTCCATGACAACTTACATTCACGTAAAATAGGTATTTATGACAAGTTAAATTTTAATATAACCCAATTTGAATTCTTGCGCTGTTTCTTCTGTCTGTGTCACTATACCAAATTTGGTGTATCTAGCTCTTATTAGGGTTATGCTTAAAAAAACGAGTCGTTATTGAACATTTTGTCTACCCATTTTATTCGGTACAGGGTATGAAAACGGATACGTTTATACAAATACTCGATTGTTTATAAATTCTTTCTATAAGAGCTATTTAATACAGTAGATGGACTTTACTCATATGTAAGTATAATAATAAAGCCTATACATTATATGATATAATTATAACACCCTCTGCAAGGGTATATAAATGGAAAATGCAATGAGTGCATTGACCATAAAAACGGATGTGATATTTCGAATTTGTACATTCATTTCTCTGTCTCAAATAAAGCTTATTTAAATCTAAAATTGGTATGAAGAAAATACACAGGTTTATTTGTATTGTATAGTATTTTTTTTCAAAAATAAAATTTCTATTTCAAATAAATCAAATTCCTTAATTGTAGGCATATTGTGATACAGTAAAATTAAATATGATGTATGATGTATGGCAAAACTTATAGTGCAGAAACATTTCCATAGGAATGATAATATATCAAAAACAAACTTGTGGAAAATATGTATATTAAATGAATTTTTCATTGGATTTGCTACATTTCACATTAGGATAACTTTAACGCACATTCTGTAAGCAAAAATATGGCACATTTAAACAAATTTGAAGCAACCCTTAAATCGAATAATGCTTACTTTTTAAATTCAGCAAATGGTTCGTTTGTTGGCGTAGTTTTAAATTTTGTGGGTTCCGTATCATTGCGACAGCCGTCTTTTCAATAATACCCTCGATGCTCCGCAATAACAAATCCTTATTTGAAAACTTTATGACAAGTCTGTAATCACCATCTATCGCACGCGAGGCTTCCCAATCAGCTGGGACAGGTTGAACATCGGAGCTATCATTGCTCTCGTTTTCATCTTTAACTTCGTTTTTCATAGTCCGGCGACACTTCTTTTTGGCACATGTTGCGTCAAGTTCTTCCTCTTCCGATGCATCGAAAAACAACTTGTTTTTATTGCTCTCTAGGTGGCGTTCGTCTTGATTGCGATCACGTTTTGGACACGTGCAAATTTTAAGGTACAATACTTGCTGACCCAATATGTCACGGCTGGAATGAGAATTTTTTGTGGGTATACCTAATTTTTGCAAATGAATAACATACTTCATGTTTTCCAAGCAAAAAACCAAGCAGGTTTCCTTGCGACCAAAGCATGAGTTCTGACAGGCAAAACTGAAGGCAAGAGTTTGGCGAACGAATCCACCGCTTTCGTGGCTAGAACGACTCATATTCAATGGCACAAGCACAGAGTATCGTTCTGCAATACTTTTTCCTTCAGATGTTCCACAATAAGAAGTGTTCGGGTTTTCACATCGTAGTAAACTTTCTCGCATACTTTGATTGTCCTTAACTTAAAAGAAACCAATTATTGATAGGGGAACATTTTATGCAACTATTATTTACTTACTGGGATCTGTGCTTAAATGGTTTTGACAGCGCAGAACGGGTCCACTAACGTCCTTAACAAAGCAAAGAAACGCTCGCAAATTTAGCGGCTGAATAGGCATTTTTGTTTTAAATTTTACATCAATATTAAAAGTCTTATTCATACGGATGTACAGCTTGTTTAATGGCATTGAAAACATCCAGTGCGACTTTGGCGGCTCCTCAAGGACCATGCCAAAATAATAATCACCATTGTTGTGATTTTCCAACTTGGGTAAGGAGTTAATTTGGGACTTGATATCTTGAAGCATCATTTCACGCAACACGGATTGCTTGAATATAAAAAAAATAATGTGCAAATGTTTATATAAATTTATGACTGCACGTTGTAACCAAAAAAATATAGAAAACATATTTATGTAGCTTTTAACGGCATCCTTCACAATCGCATGCTTTTTAATGTCGTTAGTATTTTCTTTTATTAATTAATTCACAATGAGCTGCCTAACGTATTCAGTTGATTGTGCAACGGTTAGCATAAGGGTGATTGTTGCTCTTGATATTGATTGATTGACATTGTAGTTTAGCGTCATTTCGGACTCGGACAAGACATCAAGATAATATTAATCGGCAAAAAGAACAATTAAAATACAAATGAAATGTACAAAATATTAGGTCAGTAAAAAACAACTTTCATCTGCAATGGGTCTCTTTTCGTGGAAGCCCATTCAGGGTAAAAACATGCTAGTCCAATTATTGATTGTTACGCTCATATTTATGCTAACGTTGTTCGGGCTTTTCGCCAATCGTTACTCTTGGCGTGGTCGAAAACGTGTCGTCTTTTCAAAGAAATATTTGGCATATGCTATGCTAGTAACAGTCTTATTTACAAGTGTATATATTCGTCAGATGTACCTGGACTATATAAATGCACAACTCAATTTACGCGACGCCGTCAAATTATACAGCTATATGAATACGACAGTAGCTATTCTCAATTTTTTCAGTCAAATGCTATTGAGCAAGAAGGTGGCGCGAATGATGAGCAACGTCCCCCTTTTTGAAACGTTAAATGAACTTCATGTTGAAATCAACACAATAAAAAAATCGGTGATCTTGGCACTGATTAAAGTCATTGGATTCCCGCTTGTTATGGAGATGGCTTTGGTGCTGCAGCAAAAACGTAATGAACCTCAGCTTTATTGGACCTGGTCCCTCTATAAATTGTTTCCAATGATAATTGCAAATTTTTTAAACAATTGCTACTTTGGTGCAATGATCATAGCGAAGAACATTATGGAAACCTTAAATGAGAGACTAAAATTGCTAGTACAACGGGTAAATTTCATGCAGCAGGAGATCCATAAAAATCTATACTCGAAATATTACCGCATTCAGCGCTATTGCACATTAGCGGACGAGCTTGACATGCTGGCGGTGAAATACAAAATTATATGCATTCAAACTACGAAGTACATGGCTTTGATGTCACTCTCAATAGTCCTTTCGCTGATCTGCCATCTGCTAGGCATCACTGTTGGATTTTATAATCAGTATTACGCTATTGCTGAGTCTTTTATTGGAGGCAAACGGTACGATGCGTTCGGTGCACTGATCAATTTAGTGTTCTTGGCCATATCTATCTCTGAAGTAGCCTTGCTGACGTACGTGAGTAATGACATTTTGATCGCAACTCGAACGACAGGAATCATTTTGCAAGAGATAAAATTACAACAAGCCGATTGGCGCTTTCGACAATGCGTACACGCATTCTCACTGCAAGTTGACACGATAAAGTACAAAATAAAGCCAATGGGACTTTTTGAAATTAACATTTCGCTTATAAGTAGCGTAATTTCTACAGTAGCTAGTTTTTCACTCATACTTGTGCAATCAGATCTGTCCCAGCGCTTTAAGCAATCATAGGAAGTTTTATTTATTATGTGCGTACATGTTACCTGACTAAACTGCATCAAGTTTCCTGACTGCAAGAAAATAAAAACCAATTAATCAGATAAAAACCGTTGTATTATTGCCAATTGTACTTACATGAAGGCCTTGTAGAAAAGCCATTGGCTCAATGGGCCTGCAAGTATAAATAAATGTATGTACATCAGTTTATTATGGTCTTCGACTATTTTTTGCATAACTTATGTTGCCCAAACTATATTTTGCGAAGCACAAGTTTCTTCCCTTTTTGGTATTATTAGGGCAAGATAAGTTTGAATTGTCTACGTTACTCTAATAAAAATCCATTAAAAGCGCTATTTGTAATGTTTTTTACTTTCATAAGCTTGTGCAAAAAGCAAAAAGTCGATTTCTATTTTTATATTTACATATGTTTGTATGTAAACGCATTACAAAACAATAAACTCAACTTGTAAATCACATACACTTACATATCGTCTGTAACATTTTCAATATTAATATTTTCCTGCGACGTTGAGATAGAAGTTTCAAAAGTTTCCTCCTCCTCCAAAAGAAACGTGCTTTGCCTGAAATGGAAGCGTGTTTGCACAATTAATAATGTAAAAATTAATACACACACGTAAATCCACAAACAATTCATTACACCTCGTGTGCATTTAATTGCATACATAGGCAGCGATCTAACAATAATACCTTTTTTTCTCACGAGACATTGCCAGCGTAATGTGAATAATCCTTCCTAACAAATATAACACCTACATACATATGAATGCATACATTATAAGAATAAGTATTAAAATTCTAAAAACTTAACAAGTGGTTTCTTCTTCCCATTTCGAAAGTCACAGTGTGGCCTATCGGACACAGCTGTTGTCGATAAATTCACGTTTTGGTAAGGGTACTCCATACATTAATTTGTTATTAAATTTGCGCAAATTTAAAGTAGTTTTATTCTATATTGAATTTGAAAATAGATCAAATAGAAGATTGATTCAAAATAACAAACATACCCTTTCCATTTTAAAGCATTCACTTGTTTACATATTTTCTTTTTAAGATATAATATTAGGCATATGCCACAATTAGGCCACAATTTTTACCTTCACTAAGATTGTATTAATGGACATGCCAAATTTCGCGAATTTGGGATTAATCTTTTAGATTTTGGAAGTTTGGCTGAGCCATGATTTGAATGATCTGAAAAGGACCTACTGCCCTACTACTAAATTTGGTGGGTCGCCGTGGTTGAAGGCGGCTGTACTCAACCTAACTACTTTGACAGTACAAAAATTGCGAAACCAGCGCGAAACCTAACTCTACAAGTACAGAATCGAATGGCGATTCAACTTTTCGATTATGGGATTATGTGAAATTGTATACATATAAAGCGAACACTACTCTTATGGACACTCCGATTAGGTAGATATAAATCGGGTCACACCAATTCCATCCATGTTAGGTGGGCCCTGTAGGCCGAACTGAAATTACCCGACTTTCGGTATCCGCCCAAAAGTTTTTTCTTTACTTAAGATTTCTTTAAACAAAATATGTATGTATATATGTATGTTAGCACATAATGTATAATTGAATGCATGGGCACTTGTCATATGCTAAAGTATCTTTAAAAATATGTACATATTAAAATTAAGCATTACAGATTAATGTCAACAATATAATTAAGAAAGTTTAACTCTACTTTTCGGTTATCTCTCTGTGAAGATAGTTTTGAGGGTCATTTTCGCTCTTAAGATTATTGTCAACAATATATTTAAGTTAGCTTAACTCTATTTTTCAATTGTCCTGTTCAGTTGTCCATTATTTTGAACCTCAGTGTCCGTCGTAAGAGAAGAAATTGAGGACTTATTTGCCTGTCTGAAAAACCGAAAAACATAAATAGTTTTATCAATAAAGGCAAGCTAACAACAGCTTCTAAAAATCTAAAAAAAATTTTGGAAATAATGATATCTTGTGACTGAAATGCGTACTAGTTAAAACACATATGTATATACATACGTACCTGTAAAATACGTAATGCTGGAGCATGAAAAATATGTCAAACAACACAGAAAACAAACCAAGACCAAATTTCGTCGGATCACCAAATATTGAAACCCAATCGTCTGAAAATAAATAACAAAAATCAGTCGGTTTCAATTTATACATATATATTTATATAATGCTACTAGTACTAGCTTACCGTAGTTATGTGCATTTAATATCATTTGTAGCATACTCAGAATGCCACCGGTAAAATCCAATAAAATATTGCCAATACTCCTGAAAGGTGTTAAGGAAATGTACACTTTGTTAGCGATTTTTTTTGTGCTTACTTACCACCCTATAGTACTCTTCCTTTTATAGTTCATTAAGGCCTGTGGTATATACTTTATGATTGTAATCGCCAATTTTACATAGCTGCATAGTAAAATAATATTATAACGCTTGAGAAATATTTAAAATTTCAATTTTAGTACCTGCAGTAGTATAGAAAATCTAGCCAATGAATTACAGATCCTCCGGCTAACCCTGCTGATATGACCACAACAAGAGCAAAAACTATCAAGAGACCATAAGCAGTTTTTGAGACTCGTTGTTGTCCCCGCTAAATGTAAACACAAAATTTGGTTAATCTGAAAAGCTTTTACATTTGATTCACAACTACCTCATACTTAAAACACTGTCCAATAGTAAGGCTTGTCGCAAACATAGCGTGCAATGAAAATACCACGTCATTCAATAGAACTGGATTAACGCCACGAGGATGTCTATCTCCGTATTCATTTTGTAAGCTTTGGATAAAGTAGAGTCCACAGTTAAACATGCTATACAGTGTAAATCCAACAATATTCAGGGTTAAAAAATCGAAGTTTAACCCCTCAACCGATTTGCGGCGATAGTTGATCCATATTTGTGGATAAAAAGAAATTGACCACGCCACGAAGTAAATCCAACCAAAAATAACGGAAGTGTAAATAATAGCTTGAGATTTGGCCACAACGATTCGCACAAAAAGTGCATCGGTGCTGAAAAGAGTATACACATATAAAAATGTCAAGTGATTTTAACTTTTTCTTACATCGATGTGTCACTAGAATTGCTACTTGCAGTGATCTCTACATGACCGGCTGCTCGACCTGTTACAACGATAGTTTCATTGTATGAGATACCTGCGCGGCATACGAAGGACTCAGGATCCAAGTCCACATGATCTTCATGTTGTTTTACTAACGTTAAGTTAACAGTGTCTGCAAGGTTATTGCTGTACGATTTAAAATTAGTTTGATAAAAGGCTCTTCATAGCAATAAATATAGTACTCACCTAGCATAAATTACGAAGCTTTCATTGGCATTCACCAGCACCGTCAGGTCATGAGTACTTACTGTAAAAACACTACTTTCTTGAGCGTATCCAAAACCAACTGAATTTATAAAAAAAATTTGAACATTTGATTTGGTAAAATATTTATTAAGAACTTACTAGCCAATATTACAAGCGTTTGCCGTAAATAACTCAAGCAAAGTACCATTTTTCATTAATATACTTTTTTTTTTGTTGCTTTCTTGGTTTAGAACACCTGCAAATTAAATGTCCCATTACCATTTTTCTATAATTACACCTTGTGTTTTTAAGTTTAAGAATTGTAACGTGCAATTGAACTATTACAGAATTAAAAAGATGTCTCCAATTTTAAGTCGTTATTTTTTAAAAAATCACATTTATTAAAATATAAGTCAAAAGTAGCCACGGAAAAATGAAAATGCATCTGTACGTGGTCTCCATTGTATATGATGAAAATTTTATTGACTTCTAAAATTGCAGTACTTAATATCAATAGATTGTAGATTGTATATCAATTGAAGTCAGAAAAAAAATCGTCAGCTGATATACATACATATCTTCATAGCGCTTATTGAGAGTATATGCAAAAGGCATGCAGGGCAGACTTTACAGGCAATCAATTATGAACAGGAATGTACAGAGTGCAAGCACACAGTTAATGTAGGAGGCTATTAAAGAATATTTGGATTTTCTTAAAGTGATTTAAATACCTCAGATATTTCTTTTATGTTGCTATTTCATTAAATGGCCTGTGGAAGAACTTTTCTTTATTATTATTTTATACGGTCCGCAATAGTTTTACAGCTTGCAATCAAATCGAGCTTTTTGCAAGCATTAGCCAAACTAACAACAATCTACACGAGCCAAATTCTTACGCACGTACATACATACACACATATCCATGTGTATCACTTCTATCGTTTGTATACAAATGTATCAACTAACACTTACAAGCACAGAAAAATATATATAGCAGTGGTTCCTATAAATCAAGCCGCCTTGACTATGGCTTGTTACACTTAATAAAAAAAATTTTCGACTGCTCATTTAGTTATTCATTTATGGCATAACAGATGACTTTGCAAAAGCTGTTTGAAAAAAGTATACAACATCCTGAAATGCCACTTATCACCACTTTGATAACGCTAATCGGCTTGTTACAGTTGTTGCATGTTTCGCTTAATTGGGCAATTCAGACGCCGATAAATGCGTTGCGATAATTAAAAATACCTAAATTAGTAGACACTATATAATAATGGGAATTTTGAATGGGAATTGAAAGTACAAGTCAAAGTTGCGCCGACCGAAAACTGGTCACGTTGGAACATAAATGCAATTCTTTCTGATCACACTCTTTATTTTTGTTTGTATGTACATGTACATATATGCGCATATGAATATGAATACATTCGCATGATTCGTATTTTGTATATGCGTAAATTTATTTATATCTAAATATCCACATTTGCTGACTTAACCAACTGTATAAATAAACGATTAAAAATGCAGCATATAAAACCAATTTTTAGATGTCTTTGGCAGCCGGATTAGAACTTTCACTTGGGAGCTTGTGAATTGGAAAGCACTGTTGATTTCTGAACAATAACAATGCCAAAGAAACTAAGCTATATATTGGCAGAATATTTCTGCACTGATCGTGTTATTGAATAGTGCTGTAAATCAATCTCGAAGTGAATTAATAAACAATTCTTGTAACTTTTAACGTGTTCAACTCATTATTTACCAATCGGTAGCTTCAATATGTTTAACGATAGCAACAACGGCACGACTGTCAAGATACTGAGGCGCTGTGCACAGCGCCAATACTTATAAACGAAGCTCACGCCGCTGTGGGGTTCGGCGCACTACAACAGCTCTTTCGTGCGACGATTGTAGCTTTTGTTTTTGCACTTCATAGTTGAATTGAGTTGAATATCGTGTATTTAAATAGAACTTCGTTTTCTATAAATAATCTTATAAAGTAATTGCTGATATGCATTTAACTATGACGGATAAGCAGTCGGATTGAACACATATAAATTATACTTTTAGACATATGTATATCAGCGAGCTCCTGGCTACAATTGAAATTAAAGATTACATAGCATAAATACATACATATTAAGTTAAGTATCTCTTTCTCTTAGTCTCTCAGATCGAGCATTCACATAAGGAAAACGACACACACACTGAAAGCATTTATTATTTATATGTACTTTCCTATGTACATATATATGATAAGATAAACTTAACTCACATCACTTTTTTGAGATGTCTAAGTTCTTCCTTTACAGTCTTTGTTGGGCCGAATATTATTCCATATCTATTATTTATTAAAAAACTGATTAATATGCAAACATCAAAACGCAAGCATAAAATAACAAGGTAATATGTTAAAAACTTAACAGATGTATATCGGATTACCAGCGCAGACCATTTTTTTTTTAGTTCAGTTAAACACAATTACTTATATTCTTGAAACCATTTTTCATTCGTTTTAAGTCAAATTATATCACAGTTTACAAACTGAACTAACGAAACATTGAAAAACATCTCGGTAAGTTATACAAATACACCGGTTGTACGAATTGCACAGTCGTACTCTTAGATGCGACTACCACAGCTGAGATAACAAGTCCGGTATATTCGCCTGTAGAATCATTGTAGCTTGTTGTGATTGGCGCGTCGATTCTTCTCCAGGATTAATGCGCGACTGTTAAGAAAAGCATATACATACAAAATAGAGTTACAGTTGAAGCCAAATAGTACACTCACCGATAGCGCTCATAGAACCCGACGATTGTACCGAGCTCTTGCTTAAAGAGCCGTACTAACATGCTATCGAAGCCTTCGAGCTCAGGCAGGCTAAACATATTAAACTGCAGCAGATGATCCTTGGAGGAGTCCGCCTCAGAATAGACAGCCAACCATTTTGGTATTTCTTCAAGTAGGTACGGATTGGCTGGCACCAATGCAGTATGTGTATGTGAAGGTGGTGAATACAATGGCGCTTCGGGCCGTATTGCTTTAGGAGGTTCTGCTGACGTGGTATAAACGTAGTAGGATGTAAGACATGGATGTTGCCGCTGGCACTGCCCGGTATACTGGTTTTCATAATAGGTACCATGCAGCTTCGAGACAACGCGGCGCCAACCCACCGGCAGACCCTCGCGCTCCAGTGGATGATTCCAATGCGTTGTATGTGCGTTGTGGTCAATATAGTATTTCCGACCATGCAGCGTGTATTGCGTGGCCCAACCTGGCGGCAGTGGCAATTCTTCGCTCTCATTAAGCGACTGCTGTGAGGGTACTTTTTGCAACGCCACGTTACTATTGGTATCTCCAGCAGTTGAAGTACTGGATGCAGGCGGCGTGAGAGGCGGAGCATAGAGGGATTGAACTGAAGTAGAGGCGCCACGCATGCTGCCAGAGCTTCCGCCCCGACCACTCAGAGATCCACCTAAGGGTACTGGTAAATGATGATGATGATGTGGAGTAACACTAAGCGTAGCCGATGACGCTGTTGTATTACTGTAAATTGGAGATTCAGAGCGCTGTGATTGCGTCACCCGCATGGAAGAAACGCGATACGGATTCTCATATATTGGATACGAATCGCTGGAATAACTACCAACCATATGCGCTGCCAATTGTTGTTGCTGATGATGTTGTCCTAGTGGTGATCTGAAAATGTGTATTCGAAATTAAATTGAGTATGAACTATAAACAATAAACTATTTAATACCTTGTCTGGGGATACCGTGGTTGATCTTTTGTTGCTATTGTAGACGGTTCGAATCGAATCACTGATCCAAATGTAGTGGAAGGGTGATGTAGGAGCTGTTGTGGTTGCTGCATTGCGAACTGTGCAGGTGATGGGGGTCGGCGTGGCATTTGTATCATATTTGCGTAGGAGGTGTTAAGTAGTCCATGATCGACGTCATAGCTAGTTGTACCCCCATGCGGTTGCGAGGGCTTTTGGGCAGAATAACTTCGCTGAAAGCCCCTTGTTGGATTGTTGGTTAGCAGCAGCGGCGATGACTGCTGACGTCGCATACGGTCCATTTGCTCAATGTTGACGTAGTTACTGTTTCCTTGGCATAGCTGGTTGCTACCCCCTCGAAATTGTGTGTTACCCTGTGTTGAAAGTGATTGCTGATTGTTTAGCGGCAACTGGCTTTGAGCTCTGCGCGCGTGATAGTAATCCGGCTGAACATCACTACAAGAATACGTATTGCGACTAGAACTGGAGCTGCGCGGCTTAAACTCACAGCTAGGCGAAGTACTTGCACACCTCTGCAAAGACTTCTTTTTTGCACGTTGATGTTGATCTGAATAGGAAGTCCACACATTTATCACCGGTATCTCCGGCGGGGTATCCTTCTTCACATACTTCCCCACTACGCCCTCTTTATGTGCCTGTGATTTATCCTTGCCCCGGCGCGAGAGCATCGTTGGTTTACGATTGCACAGCAAAATTGTTAAATAGTTCATACAGGGCAGCCGATGTGAGACACTTTATTTTGTCTTTTTATAATTTTCACTTTACTACGAGCTTTACTGTGCAATTTATGTTGCAAACTATGATTATGTGTAATCAAATATATTTTAGCTGCATTAAATCGTTTTGGACATGTTCGATCGGCCGACAAACTAAACTGAACGAACTATTTTCGTTCACCTAGTTCCGCTACCCAGCCTCTGATGTTATTTTCTAACATATACGAAAACTAAACAACCGAATGAACTGGGCGACAGTTTGTACAACGGCTAACTTACAAGCCAAGACTAGTTAGATTGTCTTTTAAAGCGATTAATACTTGAATCATAATATTCTGTTAATTGAGTTAAAAACCACTAACAGAACCTCAAATGACAATGTTATTCTTTCTTTGTTCAAAAATATAATAGAGATGGCCTAAGCGATATTAATGTTAAGATACTCATCACTAGCGTAATGTTGTAGAATTTACAAAATTACGCCGTTCTTTAAGTGGGATATAAAATGTTGAAATTTTCGCTATTTTTTCGTTATATATACATACATTAGTCTTCTATTGTATTATCAATTGCTAAATATAATGTCTAGTTCTTCAAAATCATAAAACATTCGATAGTGAAGAATTAGTTGGCAAAAAATCATGACAAAATGCCAACTCGACTTAATATCAGTTTATTTTGATATTGATTTTAATTCTTCATTAATGTTTTTTATTTGAATTAAAACACTTATTCAATGCTGAATTATTTGCACATATGCGTTTAGTGATGTCCATGGGCTTCGGCCTCCAACTGTTCTTTGGATTTGTAGCCAACTTGTTCTTCTGGAGTGTGGGGCCAGAACGTTGGCTTGTTGATCGGATCCAAAGCGCTCTCAGGGAATGCATCACGATAATCCTCCATTGTCATTTGGTCATATGGGAGCAATGCCTTCAAATGAGCGATTTCCTTCTGGTAATTCTGAATGCGTTGCTCAGAAGCTTTCTTGTAATTGGATATCTCGCACTGCGATTCCTCGATTTCAGCATCAACAAGTTTCGACACGCTGTCCTTTGGGTATGGCACGGACAAGCCATCGTATTGTTTCTGGAAGCTATCGACAAG
The DNA here is from genome assembly GCA_035045885.1 of Drosophila borealis. NCBI lineage: Eukaryota > Metazoa > Arthropoda > Insecta > Diptera > Drosophilidae > Drosophila > Drosophila borealis. The sequence continues at coordinate 51,031 of JAWNOR010000013.1, read as the reverse complement.
ACCAGCAACGGGTATCAAGCGTTTGTAGTATGCCCAATCAATTTTTGGTGGGCTCTCTGGATTAGCCAGCACGGCGCGCACATATATGTCCGACTTTGTCTTAAAGGCACCGAAACTGCTTTTTTGGCTTGCGGGCACACGCTCGGCCAGAGCAGACCAGTTGATCGAAGATTGAGTGATGCGTCGTGCTGCCATAATTATGCCGAACGCTGAAAAGTACAAAAATGGGTGTTTCTGTAGTTTTAGTTTTTTAAATCAGAACAGGAGGTATATATGCACTAAGCTTCCAAGTGTCTTTAAGTATATACAGATTTCGTTTTACAACCTAACTACCAAGTTCAGAATTCGCACTGAAAATGTGTTCTGCAATAATTATGTAATTTTGTCGGAACCCAAACGAACTAATATGTAATAACACGATTAAGAATGTCTCTTTCGGGCTATCGGCCTCTATTTCTCCCATTAGAATCAGATGTACAAAGGTAATTTCCCAAATAATTATACTAAATTTTAATAAGTTTTATTTTACATGCGATTTTCACACTACTTACTTCAACAAAAATAATTATTATCGATTCAGACAGTAAAAGTAATCGAGTACTTTTCTTCGAAATTCGATTGGCAGTGTAGCAGTCAATATTTTGTTCCTGCTAATTTTAACAACTGGTCACACTCATCGGACACAAATTTTGGGAAGCAATTTCTGTAAATCCGCTAAAAAATATTTGCTTTTACAATATTATTGAGTAAAATGCTTAAGCTTTTTGCTCAAGGATTACAACAGACGCGTGCCCTGTCCTCGGCCACTGCATCGGTGACCCGGATGCATCGTTCTGTGTACTGCCGCATTTATCCGACGGTTGTGGTGCACTCGGACGGATCCACTATTAACATTCGATATCATGAGCCCCGCAAAATAATAAAAGTAATTATATAAGACTTTTACTTGCATGTGTAATGTAATGTTATATGTTCAATACAGCTGCCATTGGATCTGAGTACATTGTCCGATTTGGAGCGCAAGTCACGATTAGAGGCTAGAAAGCCGCGAAAAAAGGTCAAGATTATGGATGAAGTGGAGGATAATTTTAATGCCAGAAAGTATATGAAATATATAAAAATGAATAAGTAAACTTTTATTCAAATAAAAAGAATTCCCATCTTTTATAACTTCTCATATTAATGCTTTTTGCTGTCGTTTACTGAAGCTATTCGCTATTAAGTTGTCATACATTTTTGTTCGACTAGTACGATGAAATTAAAGTGTGACTGAATTTTGATAAGCAAATGTGAATCTTAGACAGTATTAACATACCAGATACCAAATACTAAAATGTCCTAAGAGATTTAAATACCTTATTGTTATTGGTGATTTGTGTTGCCAAGTGCGGTCACACTTGCTAAATTAATTGTTAAAATTATCGAGGCAGAAACGAAGCTTGACGTGGTCACGCGTCGTAACAATTTACAAACGATTTTTCACTATTGCATATATAAGTATATAAATATACCAAACGAAACAATTTAAGAATGTAAAATAGCAGTGTCGACGCTTTAAGTGTAGTTAAGTTTTTCGGCCGACATAAAGTGCATTGTATAAAACACAACAGTGAATTTTGAGTTGTCTAAAAAAAGTCACATATATGAACGTTTTTATGTGAATGTATGTAGTACGCAGTAAACAAGGCTGCATTATTTTGTGAAATTTTTACCTCCTATGAAAAGTCGCAAAATGCGCAAGGCTTATGTGTCCAGTTTGTGCTTGTGTTCATATTAATACATTTACAGTGCACGCAGAAACGCATATGTACATGGATTACATACTTATTGGATTATAGCAGCTAAAAAACTGGTAAATAATGCTTAGTTGTTATATATTATCAATTTAAACATTAAAAAAGAATTCTTAACTTTCTTTTGGTGAGTTTTATTCGTAAAGCAATAAATGCAAACATATTCTTGAATGTTTGTCTGCGCTTGAATATGCTCGTGTATGAGTGTGCGTGTTTGTGAGCGTATGTATTTGTGAGTGTACATGCTTCATTCTTTTTTTGCTGCATTTTCGTCGGAATTGCTGCCATAGATGTGACCTTTGCCTGGGATAGTACATCAATATTTCCAATTCAAATGATGTATATAATTTCGTAAAATTAAAAAATATGTGTATATTTAGTATATACAAAACTAGAATTATTTGTTGCATATATACATAAGGTTTGCTTTCCTTTTACCCTGTTATGTTGCTGCGCCTTTTGTGGCTGTGTTTGCTTTGAATGCTGTTTATTGTGGAGGGCTACATAAACACTCATGCACCTATTTTTGTAAGCAGCGGAAATGTAAAAATAACACACACACACTTTCAGCAAACTAACACTAGCATAGATGATGAGAAGCTCAGTCTATACTGTCTGCCGATTTCCAATACCAATGTATTTTTCGCTTAGTGGAAAGCCACTTTTCAATGGAAAATGCAAATGCTGCGACAGATGTTTCATTTCTTATTGTGTGAATTCATTCATACTGGCACATGCATATATAGTATATGTAAAACCATTATTTATCATTTTTGTTTCCATGATTTTTTTGTCTTCAAAAATATGTTTGTATTTATGTGTGTATGTCATCTGTTCCCTTTATTTGATGTCAGTATTTCAGTTCATACTTATTGGATTTCGTGGTGGTCGACAATAATCATACATAGTTTTGATTTGCATTTATTTTGTGCCTTGTCAGTTGCTGCATACTAGGTGTTTTGCGCTTTCATTTGTATTTCTCGTACGCCTTCTAGTCTATTCTACTTGCATCTAAGGTCTAATTTAAACCAATATGGCAATTTAAAAAAATTGTACATTGTGCGACGTTTGAATAGATGACTTGCCGCAACAATTAATAAATAAGGAGGTAAAAGACATATCTATTAGAATTTTCTAATTTTATGTTTTACATAACACATCAATTTAAGAGAAAAAATATCCTTAATTGCATTTATATACTTCAATATATGGTCAACACAATGCCCAATATGAAAATCGACACATTTATTTTGTAGAAGTAGGCTTGGCTATCTATCTTTTAATATTGTCCTGCGGTTCAGGGTATAAAGAGAATGAAATGAATTTAGCATATAGGAACGATCGGTCGAAAAGTAGGTTCTCGTATGAAAACTTTTTCTGTTTATTAAGATATCTTGACCAAACTCGGCATTTATAAGTTTCACTATGCTTCCTTCATTTATGTAAAATCTTACATCGCATCACAATATCATATAGCTGCCATAGGAACGATCGGTCGAAAATGAGGTTCTTGTATAAACAACTATTTGTTTTTTAAGATATCTTAACCATACTCGGCATTAACTATTTTCCCTGCGCTTCTTAGATACGGGCAAAGCATTATGAGCATTACAAAAAGGTGTATAAAGACGAATCTTCGGCGTGCCGAAAATAGGCCTTCTTTCTCGTTTTTTTTGGTAACTCCTGACTAGAGCCTCTTACTTGTCTGTTCTTAATAACTTATGATCGCTTTGTTTACATTACTGTATGCATAATCTGTTTACATATACTATTGTTAACTATTGTTATTTTCTTCTTACACGCTATAAGGATAAAAAAAAATCGACGTGGAAAGGTAGATACGAATGTATATAGTTAGGCAACGTCGACTTGGAAAATTTGGTGGTTATGCGCAAAGAGGCACACATTCTCTGCCAAAAGTGAACTGCGTAAGTATGTTTTCGTTTATATACAGCTGCGAATGTAAATGATAGTTCGACTGGATCACTCTTTTAATATATGCCTATGTATACAACGTTGTGTTAAAGGTATATATATTCTGAATTAGTTATGGTTATGTCCACTTTTCTGCTACTCCTTAATAGGGATAGTTTTTTATGTGCAGCTTATGAAGCTTAAAATGAATCATTTTTAATAAAATTGAAAAAAATCTATGTCCTTCAGTTTTAGACTACAAACGACCATTTTTAAAGATTAAGTTAAAAATATTGCGCCTACACTCGTGCCCCCAGAAATGGAATGGGCAGATGTTTCCTTAGAACCTTAGAGCCACCAGCACAGTGATTTAATCTGATTTTCCATCTCTAACATAAGCTAATCACGTGGAAACAATATTTATTTCCTATGCGCTATGAGTATTGGGTATTTTGTCCAACAATGGTTGTATGATTTTAATATCTATTGGCTTTCATTGCTGGTAAGTAAGCCATTTTTCTACCCAATTTGTAGATTTGCTTGGCTATTTTTGCTACTATCTTATCGCAAATTTCCTGATAAAAAGGCGAAAATGAAATTGCCAAGTTGTATTTTTATTTTTTGTGATTAAAGCAAAATATGTTATGTCATCAGTTCGGCTCACAAATATTTTTCGTACTTCTGAAGAATTTAGTTGTAGGTACAGAAATACAGCAGTTTCAGTGTATTAGGATAGGCTATATTAAAATTCGGAATTTATTTTCTTGAATATGTAAAATGAACTGTATATATTAGTTGATTTTATAATAAAATAATTATAATATACGTGTATTTTTATAGCAAGAAAAAGGAGTTCAGTATTCTTTTCGTGCACTTAAAGTTACTAAATAAATTAGTAAAATAATACTGTACATGTCCAAATTGAAGTTTTTGTGCTGCTGGTGTATGAATATATACTGCTTAGTCTAATCAGAAAAGCATTGTTGGAGTACAAAACCCATTTAAAACTTTCGGAAGTCTCTTATTTTTTTTGTTATAACAGATGTGAAGGCGTAGCAGACTCTTAGGCGTACAACTCACTTGGACACTCATTCCCCTTCTATTTGGCGGACACTCCACTTGGACTAAAATTTTCAACCACCATTATAAATCAAGCTACATTCATTCCCCCTCTATTTGGCGGACAGTTTTGTTTAGTAAACAAAAAATGCCTGAAATTCACTGTCCGCTCAAGAGAGCTCTCACTGTATTAACAATTACGATCTGGCAAAAAATTAAACTTTCGGCCATGCAACCCTTATTCTTAATTTTCCCCCCAATGGATTTTTTCAAATTCTTCTATAAATCTTTGAATATGAATTTGTAAGTGATCCAATGAAAGCAAAGTCGTTTTATACAAAATAATTCCGCACATTTTTCAACCATGGAAGGGGGTTTTCAGCAAGTCTTTATTTCATTTTATAATGAAATTTAAATGCACGTGTATGTATTTCTGTGTCTTACTCTACCACAGTTTAATTTGAAGCAAGCAATTTTAAATTTTAAAAGTTATTTGTATATTCCTCTTCTTTTTTTTCCGCAGGCTTCCGGAGCGCTTCCAATGCAAAAATCTTCCTACAATTGTGCCAAATTGACGGATCTGTAAATGGCGTCACCGTTACTGGAGTTTCTTGTCATCTAAACTAGCAAGAGCAATAAAATGAATATTTTGTGATTGAGTTTTGAATTTTTCTCTAAGCTGTCAATTTACTTCGCCAAATAGGTATTTAAAAGTGTCGTTCTACGTCGTGCCTGAAAAAAATAATATAAAATTTGATCGCTTAACATAAAACGTATTCGTGTTCGTGTTCGTGTTGCTCCCCCCTGCCGTTTTGTTGTGAATGTTGCCAATGTGATTTTTTTAAACTATCGCAGCTTAAGAGAGCTGCTGTTGAACCAGGCCTACTAAATCCATCAACAAATCCTTCCATACCTTCTATCCTATACAAAAACATACATCGTAGCTGATAATTATGAGCCTTAATCAACATAGTGGACCTGGCCCCCCAGAGATCAGTAGCAGCTACAGTGATAAGTCGTGCGATCAAGTGGACTCGTCGCAAATCTTGTGGCAGGAAAGCACATCAGGCATGTGTACGTCTTATAGAGTTGTCGGTCCGCAGGTTTGTCAGAAGGAAATGGCAAATAGTGATGTTCCGCCGGCTGATTCGTCATCTTCAGTATTCAATGACAGTGATAACAGTAACGGTACCGGTAAAAGCTTCAGCACTGGCAATGGCTCTAGCTGTTACGGTCTTCCACCGGCATCGGTAATGCGTACAATGTCCTCTGATCGACTTGTGACAGGCTCTTCATGTCGCGCACTGCGTACTGCGGTCTCTGCATTGTATTCTGTGGATGATTTTGTCAAAGAAAAAATTGGTTCCGGATTTTTCTCAGAAGTTTACAGGGTAAGTGGATTATCTTTGAATTTTTTTATATATGAGATTGTTGAAATTTTAGCATGCATATTTTTAAAAAATTATGAAAAGTTATTTATTTCTAACATACGTTACGGTACAGCCGGGTTTATTTTATTCACGCATGGTAAACTCTTTGTACCCCATATGCAACCGCCGAGTCGATATAGCCAAGTCTGTCTGTTTCTATGCAAACTAGTCTCTCAGTTCTATATTGGAACCGGCCGGATGGACCACTTTTAACACATAGCTGCTATAGGAAAGATTGGTCAGAAATTAAGTTCTTTTATAAACTTCTTTGAATTTTAAGATATCTTAACCAAGGCTGCAAACCGGTGTGGAATCGGATGAAACCATTTTTGGTTCACGTAAATTTTGTTTTTTCTAATATTTGAAAATAAAAATAAAGACTGATGAGCTCGTCTAAAGATTCATCAAAATATCAAAATATGGGTGATAAAAGTATAACTGGTTATGGCCTTGTAGACGTTTGGCTGTCTGTCTCTATGCAAACTAGCTTTACAGTTTTAAATCGATCGTTTTAAAACTGTAAATAGGTTCGGAACCGGCAAGATCGAACCACAATATCATGTATTGTTGTTTTTTAATATATCTTATCAAAAGTAGACAGAATAGTAAATTTCTGTTTTGCAAGATATTTTCATCAAGCTGAGCATTTAAGAGTTTTACAATTCACATACATCTGCAAAATCGTTAGGCATATGTCTACAAAGGTATCCATTTTTCATCGTGCCGGAGATATTCGTACTTTTTCGTTTTCTTTACACTTTCTATGCTTTCTACAACACTGACGGTTAAGTTTATGTAAATATTTGGTTTAACGAATGTCATAAGGCTCTTAATTATAAGGGAGGCAAGTTTCGCGTATTATTTGTTATACCCTTTTAGAAGGTATTATAGTTTTGTTGGACTACATCATAAAACCGGGCATTTATAAGTTAAGCTGTGCTGCTTAATTTTTAAAATATCGGTATAGGAAGAATTAGTCGAAAAATGTGTTGTTGAATGGCAAAATATTCTGTTTTCCAAGACATTTTTGATCAAACTCAGCATTTACCAGCTTCACTATTCTCATATATCTGCAAAACCGTTCATATGTCTAAAAGTGCATTTAATCTTCTGCGTGCCGAATTATCCAGACTTTCTCGTTTTTTTATTGATGTGGTATTTTTGTTTCAGTTTCATAGGGAAAAGAGCATATTTTGATGTTAAAATAGTAGTAATTGACAAAAATTGAATTGTAACTTTTCCTTTCTAGTGCTTTAAATAGACGAGTTTTGCGAGCGAATTTCTGTTAAAATTCAGTTCATTGAACGATCGTTCGATGGCTTTTTGATATTTAGTTACCCATTGTGTATATGTTTTAGATACGCATTGACTAATAAAAACCATGCGGCGGCATGCCTATGGTGTGTGAAGTGCGTTCACTTGTCCGTTATTCCGTTTGGCTTTTTCGATATTTTCGCATCGCATTGTGGCAGTTGGAACGCGTATGGGTAATATTAAGGATAAGCTGTTCTGTGTCGGGCTTTGGTTCGATAGACACTCACAGATACGGTTTATATTTTGTGTTCAGCATTTAAGCCAGTTATCTAGCTAAATTGATTGCCGTCAAAGTTATACAGCTAGAGTGGAGAAAGGTAGTAGTAGTTTCGCAGATGCCAGACCAGAAATTTGAAAGGAAAAGTAATTTACATAACAATTACTGCGCTTGGCGAAAAGTAAAAATGGTTAACGCACTAATCAGCCGGCAAAAACATGTTCAATAACAAAAGCTTTGACGCAGCATAAGAAACCCAAACCAGCTACCGAAAGTATGTTAAACCTTACATAACAGTGACACACACAGACCGATCAGTACCGTTATCATTTGTTATAACTGTAGTAAAATGCTTTGTTTAAAATCAAGTGGTCATTGTCGTTGTGGAAAAATTTCAATATCGCACTGTTTTTATTGTAAATTAAAATATTCAGTTAAAAAAAAGATTAAATAATAAACTATAAATCTAGTAGGAGCAGCTTTTACCCGTGTAAAAAAACTTACAAATATACATACATTAATTTTTGGAAAATATCTTGACCACTGAAATCAATAGCTTAGAGATAATTATTTTAAATGGGGTTACAAAATCAGCCTATTATAAATTTAGCTGTACAGAATATCTTAAAGTGTAATGATAACCAATTATATAGTTCAGACGTGAATAATCTTCATATACACCTGTCCAATTTGGAAACATGAAACATGCTGGCCGCACATACTTACGTAGTACATGTGATTAGATTCTTTATGAATAACGATCCTTATCTCTTATTGGAATCAGTACAAAATGTTTTTATACATTTTTTTTAAGTGCTGGTTTTGGCGACTTAGCTAGCTAGCTGAGGTATAATTTATGAAAATCAAAAATAAAAACAATTTTATTTAAATATATTTCTTCTCCGATATATTTCGGCTGCACCTCGACAACTATTTTAATTATTTATTTTTATACCCTGAACCCATTAAAAATGGGTAAAAAGGGTATAATGTATGTAACAGGCAGAAGAAAGCATATTCGACACCATAAAATATATATATTCTTGATCAGCATCAATAGCCGTGTTGTGCCAGCCATGTCCGCTTGTCTGTCCATTTGCCCAGTTTCTAAGCAATTGATAAAAATCGATATAAAAATCCTGCAAGAATCATCAATGTAGCTTTTAGAATAGTACAAACAGATGAAGTATCATTCTTTTTTTTTTACCAATCGTCATCCCCGTCTCCACTCCATAGCTATAAATGGGAAAATATTAATTTTCTTCAAAGTACTGTGGCATTAACTTCTGAAAATTGAGTATTTATAAGTAACAATGATATGCACCAAAGTATTGAAATAAATCTCACAGATGATGTATACATGGACATTTTGTGTTCAACTCTACAATGTTAATTGTTCTTTCTTGCGTTTTATACATTCATCTTACTTCAATTGAAAAACAATGCATTTGAATTACACTTTCTTTTTTACGCTGCACGCAACAGCTCAAAAAAATTAATGAATCAAAAATTACAAATTTTCGTGTATAAAAAGTGGGGGTGATGTGGTTATTGTACTTTATTGAAGTATATATGTATGTACTTATATATATATATATATATATGTATATATATATATATATATATATATATATATTGGCCGCGGATATTTTAATGGCACCAGGGTCTCAAAAAAAGTAAAGAGCGAATCAACTAACAGACGCCAACAGCATTGGAAAACAAATAAATAAATTTTTCTCACATTTGAAATGTGAAATTGAATGAGCTGAAGCGCGGCTTAGTTGGCATGCAGTTGGCCTGAACTGCGCAGCCAACTGTACCTATTTTGAGTGGGGTAAAAAGCAATTATTTATTTGTTACTTGCTGCATTTCACTTTTTGCTTGATGTTATGCTTACCACGGGCTATACTTTGCAAAAATGTTGTATTGTGTTTTTGAGTGAGTACATGTGAAATTTCAACACATTTAATATATTTATTTTTCTTGTAGAACCTTTTTTCGCTAGAATATTGAGTCTCGGCGTTCAGCTCTTCCTCTCGGGTCAGAAAATAAATGCGTGCATTCTCTTGGCCGCATTTAGTGCAGATATTCTTGCATCAATTTCGTTACCTCATTAAGATATTGTATATTTCATCTTAACAGCATATGTTACTAAAAGCGAGAATACCTCGGACTTGCACATGGCAAGTCATGAACTCCTCGTCTATTTGAAGAGCACCTCCATTAAATAAAAGTTACAGCTTTCCAGCTCTTACGGTTTGGGATGTGCGTTCATTGCCCATCAGTCAGTCAGGCCAAACAGTTTTAATAGCAATCAGTATCATAACTACTATCTACTATTATGTCTTGTCTGTATAACTCTGCTTTGCGAATTGGCCTACTGTTTTATATGGATCGGAGATTTACTAAATTATTTTTGATGTTTCTTTGTTGTTTCAAATTACAAACATCTTTATTAGTAGTAAGCCCACTTGCTATTTTTGACTATAGGGCAATCAGTTGCATGTTGCTTGTGATTGTAGATAAGATTGCCGTCGAACTTAGCTATTTCCCTCCTTGGTTATGTAATTAATAAGCTAGAAAATTTAACTTTATATAAGCAAAAATACTCAAAACACGTTAAACTTACTTGTAACTAAAAAAAAACAGAAACCGTTTAGTCGTCAGATATTCTTGTTTATAACTGATTTTAACAGTGGGGTATATATAAGCTCGCTCTGCCGTTGATGAGTTGCACAACAAAGTAGAATCATGCCAAAATAACGAAAAGCAAGTTAGAAGACTAGATACAGACAAACACGAGGCAGGCGTAAAAGAAAGCAAACTGGGCCAAATTCCATTCAAGTCTAACTGTTTACTTTGCTGATGGCTACGACCTCAATCTACTGGTCAGAACTCAGAAACGGTAGCCACATTCACGATCCCCTTGTATAGCACTATTCTGCAAAATAAGATTAAATAGAGCCCTGCATGAACAGGCAGCAATAATACTCTTTAAGTTAAGCAATAAACAAGTAAGGGACCTCCAGTCGGGAGTTCTTGACTAGAAGATTCCCCGAACCCCGCAACGAACTGCGTCAACACGCCTTCTACAATCGTACTCACACGCAAGTATACCGCTTGTTGTTTGCAGTTTGCGCTATAGCTATGTTGCCTCTTCCTTTAGTTCCATCCTATAGGAAATTTTTGCGTGATATACTTAACTTTTTTTTTGTCCGAACTTTATGAAGTTTTAAGATCATTATTATGGCATCTAAATGTGTGTAAATACCAAAGATACGATATATTGTGTGTAAGGACTTGACAAATAAAATAGCGTATTTAAAATTTATCCAGAAAGTAAAATATATTGTCTATCTGTGTAAACTTTCGAAAAGTAAGCGTATCAAATTAGTGTCTTTGAGCTCCAAAATATTCTCACAAAACACATGACTGATATCGATTTCATGAAAACGGGACTATAATTTGAAACAAACTCACGCTGCGAGGGCTCTTATAATTTCATAGATCGTCGGATATGTCTTCTTCTGCCTGTTACACTCATTTTCACACAAGCATTGTACGTGTTTGCTTGTATGCCATCGTGCGACAAAAACAGAAAGCCAGAAAATGTTTTACACGACAAAGAAAGGAAGATTTAATACACTTGTAAACATTTACCTTACGGTTTTGCAGATATGTAAAAATAGTAAAGCTCATTAATGGAAACCGAATATTTTGCCATACAAAAACATATTTTTCGACCGATTCTTTCTTTAGGGCTATCGAATAAAGTAGTGCGATCATGATAAGATTTGACTCGTATATAAGCAACATAGTTTTAAACGTAAGCCCTGGTTGGTCAAGATAGCTTGATAAACAAGTTTTCATTCCTATGGCAGCTACATGATATCTGTTTGGTTCCGATATTTGGACCCCCGGGACCTGGCAAAGTTTTAACTCGGCTGTTGACGCTGATCTAGAATATATATACTTTATGGGGGTGAGATGTCTCCTTGTTTGAGTTACATATTAGATGACAAAATTTTAATCCCCTTTATTAGAGTATAAAAAATTACTGTGCATGGGCATCATCAAATTTTGGTAATCACTTTTGACTTAAAACTTGTTTGAAAATGAAAAATGAAAATCCGCTTTAAATCGTATTAAATATTTGTTAACAGTAAACAAAATTGCATGTGGAAATAGTTAAAAAATTTCGCTGCCGATGCAATCGATGTCAAACGTGGTCAATGCCGCTTTATAAAACTTGTTTCTCCGTTTGGGAATATCCCCGTATGAGCGGAGCTGAAACCTGCAAGTTAATTGTCCGTGTAACAAACTACAGAAGGCGGGTTTTTCGTAACCTGCTGTCAGGTTTGCCTCAAATAGACGTCTCAGGCGGCAGACTGGTTTTTGGCATTACTGTTCAATCTTGGTTTTGGTGGAAAAAGGATTTTCTTGTGGCGTTTGCCAATTGCTTCTTGTTTTATTTCCGCACTGGCTATTTCTCACTTAACTGAAAGTGAAAATACCATAGCTTTCAACTATTTAAGATACAGCAATCGCCTTTACGAATAATAGATGTTGGACATAGAAAAAATAATATACACTGTTTATCAGTATTAAACAAAAAAAGTATAAATTTTAAGTCACAATTTCCAACTAATACATACTTAATTCCTAATGACAGTTTGTAACCTAAGAAAAAGAGGCATGTATATTTAAAGTGAATTTTTCTTTTCTTTCGTCTTGCAACTTTGCATTGGTCCGCCTTTCTTTTGCGACAGTACGTATTTCGAAACCAGCCGGATCAAACCACCATATCATATAGCTGCCGTAGGAACGATCGGTCCAAAGGTTGGATCTTGTAAACACTTCTTGTTTATCAATGTATCTTACGAAAACTCGGCATTTATAAGCTTTACTATGCTCCTCATAAATATACCAAATCTTATTAACATCGGTCCACTATATCATATAGTTGCAATGGGAACGATCGGTCGAAAATTAAGTTTTTGTATGGGAGACCTTTTTGTTTATCAAGATATCTTGACCAAACTCTGCACTTATTAGTTCCACTATGCATCTCGTATATATACAACATTATATCAACATCGGATCATTATATCATATATCATATAGCGAAAAAATGCATAAAGATCAACCATCAAGAATAGAAGTAATTAATCATTTGACATCCAATAGCGTGGCACAGGCGGAAGAATTAGCACTACCGCTGTGTAAGATACGTAGTGGCCGCTGTGCGGTGTGCAACATGCATCTATAAGTATCTCCATACGCATTCTGGAATTTATATATTTTATGATTCGAGAAATTTAAGGCCTGGTGCTAAAAACAAAATTTTTTTTTACATCTTTTGTATGTATGTATAGAAGAACGCTAGAACGTTTGTAAATGTTTCTTAGCGCGCAGTCAGGGTATCTTCTAGTCGAGTACTCCCAGTCCTCTTGTTAATTTTGGGTTTTAGGTCAGAAGTACACAACTTCATTATACAATTATTGATTTTATTTATATATAGGTCACCCATCGCACTACTGGAGAGGTGATGGTGCTGAAAATGAATCAATTGCGCGCCAATCGGCCTAACATGTTGCGGGAAGTCCAGTTGCTTAATAAATTGTCTCATGCTAACATATTAAGGTAAGTGTTTATAATTTTAAATATGTAATAGGGTTTTGCTTCAGCAATAACATAATCGGAATAGTATTAATGAGTTTTATAAACACTTTTTTACAAAGTGAATAAAAAAATGTTATTTTGTTGCAGGCAAATAAGAGATTTGATATTATTCTTCTGGGAGCTATATGATGGTAGAAGTCAGATTTTGATAAAATTTTCTTAATATGCTACGGCCTTAAGAAGGCAGGCAGCATTGATTGAGTTTAGTTTATATCATACAAAAAAATGTAATACTCTGCCTGAACTTACCTACAACAAAAGTGGTGTATCCCTGGTTTAAGTAAGATTGCTTTAAAACCTGGAAACTGATTGAATATATTTACTCGACTGTTAATACCGGCTAGGAACAGGTATGCTTAAAAGGTCCAATCACACTAAAAAAATTAAGGCGCTGGTGTCTAATCTGAACTTCGTGCGACGTCTGAGCTTGTGTTTTTATGTTACGGCAACGCAGAGCTGGGTCAGTTTTTTTTTTATAGATAAATTATTCCTAATTTGGCCAGTAATCAAATATGCGGTTATATTTCCCGGGAGCAGTGTATTGGGGGAGTTGCTGGCTTTCAAGCTTGTATTACTCCACTTCATAATAGCTCACTGCCTCCACAAATAACGGATGTGATATTGAACTTGCGCAGTTTTTACGTGAGATAAGTATTATAAGAGAATTTATTGCGGCCATTTCAAAATCTGTCGTTATGCTGCTCCTTTGAGACAACTTTAGGTCGATAACGCTGTACTTACGCTTTAGTTTCGGAACTACAGGTATCCATTTTAGTTCGCTTTAATTAGAACCCTGCCGGGTTTCATAATCTTATCCTGCATTGCAAAAAAAAAAACCAAAATCTTGAAGCACAAGCTTAACAAATCGCCTCCTAAATTCCGTGTACCGCGTTGAACACAAAGTTGTATAATACCTTTTTCGTACTTACTGCTCCACACTAACCAGTTATGCGAGCATGGTATAGTCGCAGAAGCTGACTTGCCAGTAATGCCGATACTGGGAAAGCAATAACCATCTTAGTTCCAAAAGAAAAACTCTGTTCGTCTCTTCATACTATTGTCCTTTTAGACACTCAGATCTAGTCCACTACGATGAAAATACTGTCTCTAAACGCGATTTATCGCTGTTAGTACAAAAAAATAGATTGGTATGATTTGATAATCCAAACACTTAAATTAAAGAACATCTTATTTTTTAATAAATATAAAATAAATAATGTGTTGCTGAGCTTTTGTACATATGCCTCCAATCTAAATAATATACACATTTGTATGCAGTACACCAGCTTAATTAAGTTAACTACCGAATTTCCTGTCATAGTAGCATATAAAATGCAGTTCTATGTCAGATTTAATCAAAATCTTATAAGAATCGGACAGCTTTATTATATAGCTATCAAAAGTATCGGTAAAAAAACTTGTTTTCTTATGAAGAACTTTTTGGTTTTTGAATGTATCTTTCGAACGCTATTTGCATATGAGAAGAGTCAAAAATAGAGGACAACTAGGTCGAACAAAGAGTTTTTGTATCGAAAACATTTTGTTTTCCAATATATCTTAACCAAACTGAACAATTTCTTCTATTCTGTACATATCGTTTTAATTCTTTTTCCCTGTAATTTGCCTTACCAACTACTTTTTCAGCTTTATGGGAGTTTGTGTGCACGAAGGACAACTACATGCCTTGACCGAGTACATTAACGGGGGTTCATTGGAGCAACTGCTGGCTAACCAAGAGGCATTTCTTAGCGCTGCCCAGAAAGTAAGACTGGCACTGGGTATAGCCCGCGGAATGACTTATGTTCACGACGCTGGCATTTTTCATAGAGATTTGACAAGCAAGGTTTGTTCGCATTCTTTAAATAACAGAATATAATCATTAAATGTTTCCCCAATAGAACGTGCTTATACGTCATCTTGCAGATGGACAATATGAAGCTGTTGTCGGTGATTTTGGATTGGCTGCTAAAATACCAGTAAAGTCGTAAGTATATTCAATACACGGCAATTTGTGTTTATATATGATTTTAATTTTTATGCTCAATGAGCTTTCCCAAACAATATGTTTAAGTACATATATAACATGTGTTATTTAGAAAAATATACAGTAAACAATTTTTTTTTTACTTTGTTATTAATGTTTAAATATGAATCCTTTTTTCGCATCCTAATATTAATTTTTTCGCTTACAGTGGTAAATCGCGTTTAGAAACGGTTGGTTCACCGTACTGGGTTAGTCCTGAATGTTTAAAAGGTCAATGGTACGATCAGACGAGTGATGTTTTTTCTTTCGGAATTATTCAGTGCGAGATTATCGCACGCATCGAAGCTGACCCAGACTTGATGCCACGCACTGCTTCATTTGGTCTTGACTATCTGGCGTTCGTTGAGCTCTGTCCAATGGATACCCCACCTGATTTTTTAAGGCTGGCATTTTACTGTTGTCTAGTAAGTTCTTGAAGATGTATAGATATGTTAAGATATTTTTTAAAATTTCTTGTTTTAACACAGTACGATCCCAAAAGTCGACCTACTTTCCGTGATACAACTAAAAAGCTGACGCTGCTTTTAGAAAAGTGCGAGCACGAGTCAAGGTGCGCGAGTCCACTGAGCTCGCTGGAATTAATAAATTGTTCTTTGAACGGTAGTGATATAGAAAATGGGATAAGTTTAGGCACTGCCCCAACTGTTGCTAATATTTATACAGCACCAGCCGGTGTGCTGACACCGCGCGTCCAACGAGACGTTGATGAAGATGGTTTTCGTTTCCCCAGTACCGGTATTAGTTGTAAGTCAGCTTCTGCGGCTTTACCATGCACGCCTAATTGGTTGGCGGGGAGCAGCGAATACGACGAACATATTTTAAAATCACGCGTTCGTCGTGCTACACAAAAGCTAGAAGCAGAAATTCTGCTACACCGCCGTTCACTCAGTGAGAACATAATACACTTTCCGCTGCATACATCACCCAGTGATAAAGCGCGTTGTCATCAAATGCAACGACAGCGATCCTCTACGCATTCGCCGACGCCACCACGACAATTAGGGGACTCTCAAACGGTTTCGGTGATTTTACCAACTACGAACATATCGGAAACACTGCCACTTTTGCCAACAGTACCGGCAGTTCTAACGCTTCGCAAAGTGGGTGAAACAATGTGCCTTAAGGATCCGCAATACAAACCATCGTCAACGAAGGATCACAACGGGGTGAAACCAAACCCTTTTACGGCGCTAGCACAACTTCGAGGTGTTAAGAAGATATTAGGCGCTAATCCAAAGACATACGCTGCGGGCGTGGGCGATTTATTTAGCTCGTGCTTTGAGATGTCTGCTCCATTTTTTAAGGAGCTAGTCGCAATGCAGGGTAAAACCATGGCGCCTGGCACTGAAATCGAGGTTAATCATTGTGCTTCGAAAAAATCAGCTACTTGTAGCGAACCAAAGAGCTTACCTGTTTCGCCACAACTGACGCGAAAGTACAGCGCTATCGAACTAAAGTTGCCTCAACGGAGCAGCAATTCGGCAGCTTCTGGAACGGCTGCAATAGCTTCTCTTGTAACATCAGCTCTTACTGATATTGACGATTGTGATTATTGTAACTCAGAGGGCGAAGATCTTGATGGAGGAGGCAATTGCGCTGATGCTGAGTCTAGCAGTGATGACAGCGCTATACGTCCATCTATAATGCCAGTCTCACGTAAATATCGTGCAAACTCACTGTACACACATCCACTTTTTCGTGGAAGCAGCGGAACTATTATGAAGTACAGTAAAAGCGAGCTTGAAGTTACGGCATTATTAAAAACAAGCTCCTCTTCCAACACGTTGCCCCCTGTTAAACTAAACACAGATATGACTTGTGAAAAAAATAGGGATGAGTTCTGCAAAGAGCTTTCCAAAAGTAGCTTATCGAAAAAAGACGTGGCAATAATAACCCCGAGTCCTACTTGTTTCGTTCAGAATGAAAAATCACTCGCTGCAGTTTCTGCAGTCACTGACCGCGAACCGAATGAGCAAAAAAATTCCTGCGAGCCACTCCCCCCAAAAAGAAACCTGACCCGGCGTGATTCCATTGAAAGTGGTTTCTTTTCGTGCTTTAATGAAGAATCGGATGCGGCTACAACCACCACTAGTTACAGCCGACAGTTATGCGGCATTGGATCACTAGTTGTCGGTTGCGCCGGCAGTGGCAACAATAGCAACTGCTGCTATGACCAGTTAAAACCACAGTTGAGGATTGAAACTTTGGCAAATCATAAACTAAAGTAAGCACTTTGTGATCGTAAATGTCAATGTCGTTTAACGTTTTTCATTTTCAGTGATAAACTGGCAAGTCTTTGTCGATGCTGTTACTATGCAACCCCTACTTCAACCACCGCAATAGTGGCTGCTGCTGCAGTTACACAACATCATCACAGTGATTCTCCCACAACCTCATCATCTCTTTTGCTTTTAGATAACGAAAGTGCACCAATCGCCGGTAACACATCCTCCTCAACAGCGTTGGATTCTTTGGATGAATTGGATCCTGAACTTGCACCTCCGCCCACACACCATCGGCGCTATACTTGTCACCACTCATTAGTAAGTGCTAATGTTGCGGATTCACAGATGCCAGCGACAGCTGGAATAATCAATCGATTGGCTCTTGATTCGGAGATACACTCCCTATTGCAACGCAGCCCGTTTTCCACGAATCAATTGCTTTACTGCAAAAACCGCACTTCGTCCATCTACACGGACAGCTCTGATGACATCAGCTCGGATTCGCTTCTTTGGGATGATCGTTCTTTTACCGCATTGCCCAGTACGCGTTCTGCACAAATAGCCAAAATAGTAGAGTACTTTGAACGAAAGCGACAGGATTCTTTGCCGGCTTCGGTGTATACTCGTAATGGTAATGGTAGTGTTGCAGCTGCGGTAGCTGCTTCCGCGCTGGGCTCCAGTTATCTGTCATGCGAGTCGCATCGATATTCAGATTTCAAAAGACATTTAAATACCGATTCATTATGCTTTGAATTGGACAAGAAGCCGTCTCAACAGCGTATTATGGTGTGTGAAGGGGCAGTCAGGTCGAAGTTATCCATATTCGACAAGAAAAAGCAGCAACAACAATCAATGGGCAGTGGACAAGGTGGCTAGCCATATTGAGTTAAACTTAACTTTATATTTATTAAGCAATTTTAAAAATGTTTGGCGGTTTTTTTTACTTTCGGTATTGTATCAGGAAAATTTCTTTAACATTTGAGAGCTTGATCAGAATACACCAGATTGCACACGAAATATTTAGTTGTATAGATTTTGGTATTCTCTGGTTTCCAATTCAATTATCTTATCTTTCACCGATTAAACGTTAGCACTAAAATACTATTTTACATATATTTTTATAATAGAATAAACTTTATGGATATTAAAATTAAGTGTAATAAGTCTTTCAATTCATATGTTCCCAGAAGTATGTATAAAATTATTTTGATTTCGGAACATTTATTTTATATTTTGTACTGGTTCCTAGTCCTTTTTAATTTATGCAAATCTAGTAAATTATTATATATTCAATCAAAAAAAGTATTTATTTACATTATTTAATTCTATAGCTTTTAAACTTCCGAAAAAGGCATAACTATAATAACTATGTATATCTGCATATTTGTATTTATTATACCTTCGACCCAGAAGAATGGGTAAATAGGTATTATAAAGAAAATAAAGTAAACATATTTCAACAGAACCATGCATCAGTAACTAAACATAATCTCTATTACCATCAATACCAAAACTGATTTAGGTATGACTGTTATTGTGAACTATTTAATCACCAAGAATAACTTGGTGTGCATATTAATGTATACCGCTTGCAGCTGATGCCAATTAAAAATATAAATTTTATCTTCCTGCCAAAACATTAAAAACTACAATATTAAGTACACGTTAATATTAAAAACGATCAGAGATTTATGTAAGAAGAACAATGTGTGTTTTTGTACATATGTTGTAAGTATACTTATTTGTACATTTTCATATAAATTAACTGATATATTCACATATGGATACACATATATATATTTAAACAATATATTGAATACAATTGTATATATTGCAGAGTGCAATACATGCTAGTTAATAGTACTTTTAGAATCTAAGCTTTGTCTACTAATGTTGACCTTTCTAAGTTGAGCTGAAGAGACTTGAAAATCCCATTAAAAGTTGGTGGCTATACAGTTTTATTGACTTTAAATAGATGGGATTGGTTGCAGTTGGTCATGAAATTAGCAACTATAAATTCATGAACATACCTAAGACTGAGTCTAAATTTCATGTGGTAGACTTCCGGACAGCCTGAGTACTTATAAAACTGAAATCAAGTCATGCTGTCCACATATTTTAAGGCCTTGGTGTAAGATGTAAATAATTTTAATTTTAAAATTGTAGAACTAAAAACTGCAAATCGTCCAAGTACTTCAACCTCCATTGCACATGTTAAATTGTTTTATAATTACTCTATCTATCCTGGAAAATGTTTTAAGGAATACCTAAAGTATTATATTAATATTGTTTTAACAATAAAATTAATAATTATTCAGGCACATCGTTGATTAAATCCAAGCCTTAGAACCATTCAACATGTATTGATTTTGCAAATTCTTATTTAACATTAACAAATAATAACACTATTGTGAGCAGACTCTAAAGGGAACTATCTAATTCCGAGTTTAATAAAAAAATATAAATAATTTTTAACTGTAAACCTAACGTAGATCCTTCTTGATGCAGGCAATATGGTGGTATGAGCCGGGTCGGAACACTTACTAATTGTTGGTTTTAAAAGACTCGTAATTGAACTTGAATAATACGTGATAAATTACGATTGCGCTCTACCATGAAAATCTCATCATTATTAGACTACAGAAGCAAGTCACTCCTATAGAAACAGTCTACTAAAAATGAAGCTGTTGTGTTAAAATACCGTTTGTCGCTATTCATAGAAATACATATGTATGCTCAAATATGCTTTGTCTGAAAATATCTATAATCTTCAGCAATTTGTCGTTTTTTTAACATTCATTAAAAATTCAACTTATTAAATTTGCGCATCTCGCAGGCGGACAATGTGAAGCTGTCGGTAGATTTTAAAGCACCAATGAAATCGTAATTATTTTCAGTTTCTCGCAATCTAAAAATTAAACGTTAGTTTTATAATACTCAGAAAAAATTGTAGCTGTGCAAACTAAAAAAAAAATAAATGTGTACATTTCTTTTCCAATTCGCTTTTATTCAAATCAAACAAATGCAAATCGTTGGGGATATTTGATATTTCATATTCGATTTAAATATTAATGTTAAATCGATAGTCAAAAACATCTGCTAATCTCAAAGTTTTCGATAGCTATCGACTATAAGGCGCTTATCTCAATGAATTTACATATTTAAAACTCTTGGACAGTTTTTATTTCCTTTATTGAAGTTTATAGGCAGTAAACTACTATCCCTAAGTTGGAATTGATTTAATTTCAACAGCTTTCAATTACGCAGGGTAAGGTAAACGACCTATTACACTGGGCACAAAGTATTTATCATTATGTCAGAAAATATGGGAAACTATTACAATATACATTTCAAACTCAGTATTTGGATTTACAAGCAAGTTCATCAAGATGACTGTAGTACTGAATTCATTTATATTTTTTTTTAGCATTAGTGTGTCTGATTAAAAATTTGATCTCGCTGACAAAGATGGTAAGTGCAGATTGGACTTTAATGTTTTGCGTTGCTGGGCTTGTATGTCGCTGGCGGGATCGACCTATTTAATAAGTAAAAAAAATGCACTAATTATACAAATTTTTTATGAAAGTAATAGGTACAATTTAAAATATAGTTTTTTCTGCAAGGGTCAATGATCTTTGGCGCCCGAATATAAAGTTACTTATTTTGAATATAAATATATATTGATTGATTTATAATGGGGATTTAGCCTTTTGAATGAAATATTCATACTAATAAAACTTGGATCGTAGGTAGTAGACGTATTGCTTTGCGCTTGACTTATTATATGCCTTTAAAAAATTTATAAACGTGTACTGTACGGCTCATTTAAATGCAAATGTAAATGTGCAAATTTAATAAGTAATGGACACAGTATCTTGAATTAATTTTGTTTTCAAGGGAAAATATCAAATATTTATTGTGTTAGGTTTAACATAGTAAATAGTTTTAAACTAACCGAGTCCTTTATTTGCAGTTTAATTTCACGCATTTTTATCACTTCGATGTACTTTTGCTTGCTAGTATGCAGTTGATAATATTGATAATATTAAGGATAGTAAGAAACAACACACATCAATACTATTTCTTTTGGAATAGCAGGGCTGTTACTTTTAGTAAACGGTAATCGATAAAATCTGTAATAGTTTACTTTTAACAGGCAGAAAAAATCATTGATAGTAGGAATCCCTACAAATTCAAAGAGGTATAACATTTCAAAATCTGACAATATTCACCAGAGATATTCAATAAAAATCATCAAAAAAGTTTTGAAATTTGAACCGGCCCCGAATTTGAGAAAAATCGTGCCATTTTGATGATTTTGGTCATAATTTAGATTTTTATCTTTTTGATGCCAATCTATAGAACTGATCCTTACGAGTCCAATATGGTATAAAATTCCCAAATCGGACATTATTTGGCCGAGATATTCAAAAAAATCATCAAAAAAGGTTGGCTTTAAAAACAACTCGGTTTTTGGTCAACCACTTTTTTTAACCCATCGATTTGTAAAATGTTTGATAGCCAATTGATAGTAGGGATTCCTACGAATTCAAAAAGGTATAACATTTCAAAATCGGACAGCATTTACCCGAGATATTCAATAAAAAGCACCAAAAAAGTTTCGATTTTCGAACCGACCCCGCATTGAGAAAAAACGTGATGTAACCCCTTGCCATTTTGATGATTTTGGTCAAAAAATAGATTTCTATTTTTCGATACCAATCGATAGTACTGATCCTTACGAGTCGAAAATGGTATAAAATTCCCAAATCTGACATTATTTGGCCGAGATATTAAAAAAAAATCATCAAAAAAGGTTGACTTTACAAACGAATCGGTTTTTGGTCAACCACGTTTTTTAACCCATCGACTTTTAAAATGTTTGGATGCAGATTGTTAGTAGGGATCCCTACGAATTCAAAAAGGTATAACATTTCAAAAACGGACAGCATTTACCCGAGATATTCAATAAAAAGCACCAAAAAAGTTTCGATTTTCGAACCGACCCCGAATTTGAGGAAAAACGTGATGTAACCCCTTGCCATTTTGATGATTTTGGTAAAAAAAATATATTTTTATTCTTTTCGATACCAATCGACAGTACTGATCCTTACGAGTCCAAAATGGTATAAAATTCCCAAATCGGACATTATTTGGCCGAGATATTAAAAAAAATCATCAAAAAAGGTTGACTTTACAAACGAATCGGTTTTTGGTCAACCACGTTTTTTAACCCATCGACTTTTAAAATGTTTGGATGCAGATTGTTAGTAGGGATCCCTACGAATTCAAAAAGGTATAACATTTCAAAATCTGACAGCATTTACCCGAGATATTCAATAAAAAGCACCAAAAAAGTTTCGATTTTCGAACCGACCCCGAATTTGAGGAAAAACGTGATGTAACCCCTTGCCATTTTGATGATTTTGGTCAAAAAATAGATTTTTATTTTTTCGATACTAATCGATAGTACTGATCCTTACGAGTCGAAAATGGTATAAAATTCCCAAATCGGACATTATTTGGCCGAGATATTCAAAAAAATCATCAAAAAAGGTTGACTTTACAAACTAATAGGTTTTTGGTCAACCACGTTTTTTAACCCATCGACTTTTAAAATAATTGGATGCAGATTGTTAGTAGGGATCCCTACGAATTCAAAAAGGTATAACATTTCAAAATCTGACAGCATTTACCCGAGATATTCAATAAAAAGCACCAAAAAAGTTTCGATTTTCGAACCGACCCCGAATTTGAGGAAAAACGTGATGTAACCCCTTGCCATTTTGATGATTTTGGTAAAAAAAATATATTTTTATTCTTTTCGATACCAATCGACAGTACTGATCCTTACGAGTCCAAAATGGTATAAAATTCCCAAATCGGACATTATTTGGCCGAGATATTAAAAAAAAATCATCAAAAAAGGTTGACTTTACAAACGAATCGGTTTTTGGTCAACCACGTTTTTTAACCCATCGACTTTTAAAATGTTTGGATGCAGATTGTTAGTAGGGATCCCTACGAATTCAAAAAGGTATAACATTTCAAAATCTGACAGCATTTACCCGAGATATTCAATAAAAAGCACCAAAAAAGTTTCAATTTTCGAACCGACCCCGAATTTGAGGAAAAACGTGATGTAACCCCTTGCCATTTTGATGATTTTGGTCAAAAAATAAATTTATATTTTTTCGATACTAATCGATAGTACTGATCCTTACGAGTCGAAAATGGTATAAAATTCCCAAATCGGACATTATTTGGCCGAGATATTCAAAATAATCATCAAAAAAGGTTGACTTTACAAACTAATCGGTTTTTGGTCAACCACGTTTTTTAACCCATCGACTTTTAAAATGTTTGGATGCAGATTGTTAGTAGGGATCCCTACGAATTCAAAAAGGTATAACATTTCAAAATCTGACAGCATTTACCCGAGATATTCAATAAAAAGCACCAAAAAAGTTTCGATTTTCGAACCGACCCCGAATTTGAGGAAAAGCGTGATGTAACCCCTTGCCATTTTGATGATTTTGGTCAAAAAATAGATTTTTATTTTTTTGATGCCAATCGATAGTACTGATCCTTACGAGTCCAAAATGGTATAAAATTCCCAAATCGGACATAATTTGGACGAGATATTAAAAAAAATCATCAAAAAAGGTTGACTTTACAAACGAATCGGTTTTTGGTCAACCACGTTTTTTAACCCATCGACTTTTAAAATGTTTGGATGCAGATTGTTAGTAGGGATCCCTACGAATTCAAAAAGGTATAACATTTCAAAATCTGACAGCATTTACCCGAGATATTCAATAAAAAGCACCAAAAAAGTTTCGATTTTCGAACCGACCCCGAATTTGAGGAAAAGCGTGATGTAACCCCTTGCCATTTTGATGATTTTGGTCAAAAAATAGATTTTTATTTTTTTGATGCCAATCGATAGTACTGATCCTTACGAGTCGAAAATGGTATAAAATTCCCAAATCGGACATTATTTGGTCGAGATATTCAAAAAAATCATCAAAAAAGGTTGACTTTACAAACGAATCGGTTTTTGGTCAACCACGTTTTTTAACCCATCGACTTTTAAAATGTTTGGATGCAGATTGTTAGTAGGGATCCCTACGAATTCAAAAAGGTATAACATTTCAAAATCTGACAGCATTTACCCGAGATATTCAATAAAAAGCACCAAAAAAGTTTCGATTTTCGAACCGACCCCGAATTTGAGGAAAAGCGTGATGTAACCCCTTGCCATTTTGATGATTTTGGTCAAAAAATAGATTTTTATTTTTTTGATGCCAATCGATAGTACTGATCCTTACGAGTCGAAAATGGTATAAAATTCCCAAATCGGACATTATTTGGTCGAGATATTCAAAAAAATCATCAAAAAAGGTTGACTTTACAAACGAATCGGTTTTTGGTCAACCACGTTTTTTAACCCATCGACTTTTGAAATGTTTGGATGCAGATTGTTAGTAGGGATCCCTACGAATTCAAAAAGGTATAACATTTCAAAATCTGACAGCATTTACCCGAGATATTCAATAAAATGCACCAAAAAAGTTTCGATTTTCGAACCGACCCCGAATTTGAGGAAAAACGTGATGTAACCCCTTGCCATTTTGATGATTTTGGTCAAAAAATAGATTTTTATTTTTTTGATGCCAATCGATAGTACTGATCCTTACGAGTCGAAAATGGTATAAAATTCCCAAATCGGACATTATTTGGTCGAGATATTCAAAAAAATCATCAAAAAAGGTTGACTTTACAAACTAATCGGTTTTTGGTCAACCACGTTTTTTAACCCATCGACTTTTGAAATGTTTGGATGCAGATTGTTAGTAGGGATCCCTACGAATTCAAAAAGGTATAACATTTCAAAATCTGACAGCATTTACCCGAGATATTCAATAAAAAGCACCAAAAAAGTTTCGATTTTCGAACCGACCCCTAATTTGAGGAAAAACGTGATGTAACCCCTTGCCATTTTGATGATTTTGGTCAAAAAATAGATTTTTATTTTTTTGATGCCAATCGATAGTACTGATCCTTACGAGTCGAAAATGGTATAAAATTCCCAAATCGGACATTATTTGGCCGAGATATTCAAAAAAATCATCAAAAAAGGTTGACTTTACAAACGAATCGGTTTTTGGTCAACCACGTTTTTTAACCCATCGACTTTTAAAATGTTTGGATGCAGATTGTTAGTAGGGATCCCTACGAATTCAAAAAGGTATAACATTTCAAAATCTGACAGCATTTACCCGAGATATTCAATAAAAAGCACCAAAAAAGTTTCGATTTTCGAACCGACCCCGAATTTGAGGAAAAGCGTGATGTAACCCCTTGCCATTTTGATGATTTTGGTCAAAAAATAGATTTTTATTTTTTTGATGCCAATCGATAGTACTGATCCTTACGAGTCGAAAATGGTATAAAATTCCCAAATCGGACATTATTTGGTCGAGATATTCAAAAAAATCATCAAAAAAGGTTGACTTTACAAACGAATCGGTTTTTGGTCAACCACGTTTTTTAACCCATCGACTTTTGAAATGTTTGGATGCAGATTGTTAGTAGGGATCCCTACGAATTCAAAAAGGTATAACATTTCAAAATCTGACAGCATTTACCCGAGATATTCAATAAAATGCACCAAAAAAGTTTCGATTTTCGAACCGACCCCGAATTTGAGGAAAAACGTGATGTAACCCCTTGCCATTTTGATGATTTTGGTCAAAAAATAGATTTTTATTTTTTTGATGCCAATCGATAGTACTGATCCTTACGAGTCGAAAATGGTATAAAATTCCCAAATCGGACATTATTTGGTCGAGATATTCAAAAAAATCATCAAAAAAGGTTGACTTTACAAACTAATCGGTTTTTGGTCAACCACGTTTTTTAACCCATCGACTTTTGAAATGTTTGGATGCAGATTATTAGTAGGGATCCCTACGAATTCAAAAAGGTATAACATTTCAAAATCTGACAGCATTTACCCGAGATATTCAATAAAAAGCACCAAAAAAGTTTCGATTTTCGAACCGACCCCTAATTTGAGGAAAAACGTGATGTAACCCCTTGCCATTTTGATGATTTTGGTCAAAAAATAGATTTTTATTTTTTTGATGCCAATCGATAGTACTGATCCTTACGAGTCGAAAATGGTATAAAATTCCCAAATCGGACATTATTTGGCCGAGATATTCAAAAAAATCATCAAAAAAGGTTGACTTTACAAACGAATCGGTTTTTGGTCAACCACGTTTTTTAACCCATCGACTTTTAAAATGTTTGGATGCAGATTGTTAGTAGGGATCCCTACGAATTCAAAAAGGTATAACATTTCAAAATCTGACAGCATTTACCCGAGATATTCAATAAAAAGCACCAAAAAAGTTTCGATTTTCGAACCGACCCCGAATTTGAGGAAAAACGTGATGTAACCCCTTGACATTTTGATGATTTTGGTCAAAAAATAGATTTTTATTTTTTTGATGCCAATCGATAGTACTGATCCTTACGAGTCGAAAATGGTATAAAATTCCCAAATCGGACATTATTTGGCCGAGATATTCAAAAAAATCATCAAAAAAGGTTGACTTTACAAACGAATCGGTTTTTGGTCAACCACGTTTTTTAACCCATCGACTTTTAAAATGTTTGGATGCAGATTGTTAGTAGGGATCCCTACGAATTCAAAAAGGTATAACATTTCAAAATCTGACAGCATTTACCCGAGATATTCAATAAAAAGCACCAAAAAAGTTTCGATTTTCGAACCGACCCCGAATTTGAGGAAAAGCGTGATGTAACCCCTTGCCATTTTGATGATTTTGGTCAAAAAATAGATTTTTATTTTTTTGATGCCAATCGATAGTACTGATCCTTACGAGTCGAAAATGGTATAAAATTCCCAAATCGGACATTATTTGGTCGAGATATTCAAAAAAATCATCAAAAAAGGTTGACTTTACAAACTAATCGGTTTTTGGTCAACCACGTTTTTTAACCCATCGACTTTTAAAATGTTTGGATGCAGATTGTTAGTAGGGATCCCTACGAATTCAAAAAGGTATAACATTTCAAAATCTGACAGCATTTACCCGAGATATTCAATAAAAAGCACCAAAAAGTTTCGATTTTCGAACCGACCCCGAATTTGAGGAAAAACGTGATGTAACCCCTTGCCATTTTGATGATTTTGGTCAAAAAATAAATTTATATTTTTACGATACTAATCGATAGTTCTGATCCTTACGAGTCGAAAATGGTATAAAATTCCCAAATCGGACATTATTTGGCCGAGATATTCAAAATAATCATCAAAAAAGGTTGACTTTACAAACTACTCGGTTTTTGGTCAACCACGTTTTTTAACCCATCGACTTTTAAAATGTTTGGATGCAGATTGTTAGTAGGGATCCCTACGAATTCAAAAAGGTATAACATTTCAAAATCTGACAGCATTTACCCGAGATATTCAATAAAATGCACCAAAAAAGTTTCGATTTTCGAACCGACCCCGAATTTGAGGAAAAGCGTGATGTAACCCCTTGCCATTTTGATGATTTTGGTCAAAAAATAGATTTTTATTTTTTTGATGCCAATCGATAGTACTGATCCTTACGAGTCGAAAATGGTATAAAATTCCCAAATCGGACATTATTTGGCCGAGATATTCAAAAAAATCATCAAAAAAGGTTGACTTTACAAACTAATCGGTTTTTGGTCAACCACGTTTTTTAACCCATCGACTTTTGAAATGTTTGGATGCAGATTGTTAGTAGGGATCCCTACGAATTCAAAAAGGTATAACATTTCAAAATCTGACAGCATTTACCCGAGATATTCAATAAAAAGCACCAAAAAAGTTTTGATTTTCGAACCGACCCCGAATTTGAGGAAAAACGTGATGTAACCCCTTGCCATTTTGATGATTTTGGTCAAAAAATAGATTTTTATTTTTTGATGCCAATCGATAGTACTGATCCTTACGAGTCGAAAATGGTATAAAATTCCCAAATCGGACATTATTTGGTCGAGATATTCAAAAAAATCATCAAAAAAGGTTGACTTTACAAACTAATCGGTTTTTGGTCAACCACGTTTTTTAACCCATCGACTTTTAAAATGTTTGGATGCAGATTGTTAGTAGGGATCCCTACGAATTCAAAAAGGTATAACATTTCAAAATCTGACAGCATTTACCCGAGATATTCAATAAAAAGCACCAAAAAAGTTCGATTTTCGAACCGACCCCGAATTTGAGGAAAAACGTGATGTAACCCCTTGCCATTTTGATGATTTTGGTCAAAAAATAGATTTATATTTTTATGATGCCAATCGATAGTACTGATCCTTACGAGTCGAAAATGGTATAAAATTCCCAAATCGGACATTATTTGGCCGAGATATTCAAAAAAATCATCAAAAAAGGTTGACTTTACAAACTACTCGGTTTTTGGTCAACCACGTTTTTTAACCCATCGACTTTTAAAATGTTTGGATGCAGATTGTTAGTAGGGATCCCTACGAATTCAAAAAGGTATAACATTTCAAAATCTGACAGCATTTACCCGAGATATTCAATAAAAAGCACCAAAAAAGTTTCGATTTTCGAACCGACCCCGAATTTGAGGAAAAGCGTGATGTAACCCCTTGCCATTTTGATGATTTTGGTCAAAAAATAGATTTTTATTTTTTTGATGCCAATCGATAGTACTGATCCTTACGAGTCGAAAATGGTATAAAATTCCCAAATCGGACATTATTTGGTCGAGATATTCAAAAAAATCATCAAAAAAGGTTGACTTTACAAACTAATCGGTTTTTGGTCAACCACGTTTTTTAACCCATCGACTTTTAAAATGTTTGGATGCAGATTGTTAGTAGGGATCCCTACGAATTCAAAAAGGTATAACATTTCAAAATCTGACAGCATTTACCCGAGATATTCAATAAAAAGCACCAAAAAAGTTTCGATTTTCGAACCGACCCCGAATTTGAGGAAAAACGTGATGTAACCCCTTGCCATTTTGATGATTTTGGTCAAAAAATAGATTTTTATTTTTTTGATGCCAATCGATAGTACTGATCCTTACGAGTCGAAAATGGTATAAAATTCCCAAATCGGACATTATTTGGTCGAGATATTCAAAAAAATCATCAAAAAAGGTTGACTTTACAAACTAATCGGTTTTTGGTCAACCACGTTTTTTAACCCATCGACTTTTAAAATGTTTGGATGCAGATTGTTAGTAGGGATCCCTACGAATTCAAAAAGGTATAACATTTCAAAATCTGACAGCATTTACCCGAGATATTCAATAAAAAGCACCAAAAAAGTTTCGATTTTCGAACCGACCCCGAATTTGAGGAAAAACGTGATGTAACCCCTTGCCATTTTGATGATTTTGGTCAAAAAATAGATTTATATTTTTTTGATGCCAATCGATAGTACTGATCCTTACGAGTCGAAAATGGTATAAAATTCCCAAATCGGACATTATTTGGCCGAGATATTCAAAAAAATCATCAAAAAAGGTTGACTTTACAAACTAATCGGTTTTTGGTCAACCACGTTTTTTAACCCATCGACTTTTAAAATGTTTGGATGCAGATTGTTAGTAGGGATCCCTACGAAT
The DNA here is from genome assembly GCA_035045885.1 of Drosophila borealis. Classification (NCBI taxonomy): domain Eukaryota; kingdom Metazoa; phylum Arthropoda; class Insecta; order Diptera; family Drosophilidae; genus Drosophila; species Drosophila borealis. Next base: position 20,685 of record JAWNOR010000013.1, on the reverse strand, counting down.
TCAAAAAGGTATAACATTTCAAAATCTGACAGCATTTACCCGAGATATTCAATAAAAAGCACCAAAAAAGTTTCGATTTTCGAACCGACCCCTAATTTGAGGAAAAGCGTGATGTAACCCCTTGCCATTTTGATGATTTTGGTCAAAAAATAGATTTTTATTTTTTTGATGCCAATCGATAGTACTGATCCTTACGAGTCGAAAATGGTATAAAATTCCCAAATCGGACATTATTTGGTCGAGATATTCAAAAAAATCATCAAAAAAGGTTGACTTTACAAACTAATAGGTTTTTGGTCAACCACGTTTTTTAACCCATCGACTTTTGAAATGTTTGGATGCAGATTGTTAGTAGGGATCCCTACGAATTCAAAAAGGTATAACATTTCAAAAACGGACAGCATTTACCCGAGATATTCAATAAAAAAGCCAAAAAAAATCATCAAAAAAGGTTGACTTTACAAACTAATCGGTTTTTGGTCAACCACGTTTTTTAACCGATCGACTTTTAAAATGTTTGGATGCAGATTGTTAGTAGGGATCCCTACGAATTCAAAAAGGTATAACATTTCAAAATCTGACAGCATTTACCCGAGATATTCAATAAAAAGCACCAAAAAAGTTTCGATTTTCGAACCGACCCCGAATTTGAGGAAAAACGTGATGTAACCCCTTGCCATTTTGATGATTTTGGTCAAAAAATAGATTTTTATTTTTTTGATGCCAATCGATAGTACTGATCCTTACGAGTCGAAAATGGTATAAAATTCCCAAATCGGACATTATTTGGTCGAGATATTCAAAAAAATCATCAAAAAAGGTTGACTTTACAAACTAATCGGTTTTTGGTCAACCACGTTTTTTAACCCATCGACTTTTAAAATGTTTGGATGCAGATTGTTAGTAGGGATCCCTACGAATTCAAAAAGGTATAACATTTCAAAATCTGACAGCATTTACCCGAGATATTCAATAAAAAGCACCAAAAAAGACCCCGAATTTGAGGAAAAACGTGATGTAACCCCTTGCCATTTTGATGATTTTGGTCAAAAAATAACATTTCAAAATCTGACAGCATTTACCCGAGATATTCAATAAAAAGCACCAAAAAAGACCCCGAATTTGAGGAAAAACGTGATGTAACCCCTTGCCATTTTGATGATTTTGGTCAAAAAATAAATTTATATTTTTACGATACTAATCGATAGTTCTGATCCTTACGAGTCGAAAATGGTATAAAATTCCCAAATCGGACATTATTTGGTCGAGATATTCAAAAAAATCATCAAAAAAGGTTGACTTTACAAACTAATCGGTTTTTGGTCAACCACGTTTTTTAACCCATCGACTTTTAAAATGTTTGGATGCAGATTGTTAGTAGGGATCCCTACGAATTCAAAAAGGTATAACATTTCAAAATCTGACAGCATTTACCCGAGATATTCAATAAAAAGCACCAAAAAAGTTTCGATTTTCGAACCGACCCCGAATTTGAGGAAAAGCGTGATGTAACCCCTTGCCATTTTGATGATTTTGGTCAAAAAATAGATTTTTATTTTTTTGATGCCAATCGATAGTACTGATCCTTACGAGTCGAAAATGGTATAAAATTCCCAAATCGGACATTATTTGGTCGAGATATTCAAAAAAATCATCAAAAAAGGTTGACTTTACAAACTAATCGGTTTTTGGTCAACCACGTTTTTTAACCCATCGACTTTTAAAATGTTTGGATGCAGATTGTTAGTAGGGATCCCTACGAATTCAAAAAGGTATAACATTTCAAAATCTGACAGCATTTACCCGAGATATTCAATAAAAAGCACCAAAAAAGTTTCGATTTTCGAACCGACCCCGAATTTGAGGAAAAACGTGATGTAACCCCTTGCCATTTTGATGATTTTGGTCAAAAAATAGATTTTTATTTTTTTGATGCCAATCGATAGTACTGATCCTTACGAGTCGAAAATGGTATAAAATTCCCAAATCGGACATTATTTGGTCGAGATATTCAAAAAAATCATCAAAAAAGGTTGACTTTACAAACTAATCGGTTTTTGGTCAACCACGTTTTTTAACCCATCGACTTTTAAAATGTTTGGATGCAGATTGTTAGTAGGGATCCCTACGAATTCAAAAAGGTATAACATTTCAAAATCTGACAGCATTTACCCGAGATATTCAATAAAAAGCACCAAAAAAGTTTCGATTTTCGAACCGACCCCGAATTTGAGGAAAAACGTGATGTAACCCCTTGCCATTTTGATGATTTTGGTCAAAAAATAAATTTTTATTTTTTTGATGCCAATCGATAGTACTGATCCTTACGAGTCGAAAATGGTATAAAATTCCCAAATCGGACATTATTTGGTCGAGATATTCAAAAAAATCATCAAAAAAGGTTGACTTTACAAACTAATCGGTTTTTGGTCAACCACGTTTTTTAACCCATCGACTTTTAAAATGTTTGGATGCAGATTGTTAGTAGGGATCCCTACGAATTCAAAAAGGTATAACATTTCAAAATCTGACAGCATTTACCCGAGATATTCAATAAAAAGCACCAAAAAAGTTTCGATTTTCGAACCGACCCCGAATTTGAGGAAAAGCGTGATGTAACCCCTTGCCATTTTGATGATTTTGGTCAAAAAATAGATTTTTATTTTTTTGATGCCAATCGATAGTACTGATCCTTACGAGTCGAAAATGGTATAAAATTCCCAAATCGGACATTATTTGGTCGAGATATTCAAAAAAAATCATCAAAAAAGGTTGACTTTACAAACTAATAGGTTTTTGGTCAACCACGTTTTTTAACCCATCGACTTTTGAAATGTTTGGATGCAGATTGTTAGTAGGGATCCCTACGAATTCAAAAAGGTATAACATTTCAAAAACGGACAGCATTTACCCGAGATATTCAATAAAAAGCAAAAAAATCATCAAAAAAGGTTGACTTTACAAACTAATCGGTTTTTGGTCAACCACGTTTTTTAACCGATCGACTTTTAAAATGTTTGGATGCAGATTGTTAGTAGGGATCCCTACGAATTCAAAAAGGTATAACATTTCAAAATCTGACAGCATTTACCCGAGATATTCAATAAAAAGCACCAAAAAAGTTTTGATTTTCGAACCGACCCCGAATTTGAGGAAAAACGTGATGTAACCCCTTGCCATTTTGATGATTTTGGTCAAAAAATAGATTTTTATTTTTTTGATGCCAATCGATAGTACTGATCCTTACGAGTCGAAAATGGTATAAAATTCCCAAATCGGACATTATTTGGTCGAGATATTCAAAAAAATCATCAAAAAAGGTTGACTTTACAAACTAATCGGTTTTTGGTCAACCACGTTTTTTAACCGATCGACTTTTAAAATGTTTGGATGCAGATTGTTAGTAGGGATCCCTACGAATTCAAAAAGGTATAACATTTCAAAATCTGACAGCATTTACCCGAGATATTCAATAAAAAGCACCAAAAAAGTTTTGATTTTCGAACCGACCCCGAATTTGAGGAAAAACGTGATGTAACCCCTTGCCATTTTGATGATTTTGGTCAAAAAATAGATTTTTATTTTTTTGATGCCAATCGATAGTACTGATCCTTACGAGTCGAAAATGGTATAAAATTCCCAAATCGGACATTATTTGGCCGAGATATTCAAAAAAATCATCAAAAAAGGTTGACTTTACAAACTAATCGGTTTTTGGTCAACCACGTTTTTTAACCCATCGACTTTTAAAATGTTTGGATGCAGATTGTTAGTAGGGATCCCTACGAATTCAAAAAGGTATAACATTTCAAAATCTGACAGCATTTACCCGAGATATTCAATAAAAAGCACCAAAAAAGTTTCGATTTTCGAACCGACCCCTAATTTGAGGAAAAGCGTGATGTAACCCCTTGCCATTTTGATGATTTTGGTCAAAAAATAGATTTTTATTTTTTTGATGCCAATCGATAGTACTGATCCTTACGAGTCGAAAATGGTATAAAATTCCCAAATCGGACATTATTTGGTCGAGATATTCAAAAAAAATCATCAAAAAAGGTTGACTTTACAAACTAATAGGTTTTTGGTCAACCACGTTTTTTAACCCATCGACTTTTGAAATGTTTGGATGCAGATTGTTAGTAGGGATCCCTACGAATTCAAAAAGGTATAACATTTCAAAATCTGACAGCATTTACCCGAGATATTCAATAAAAAGCACCAAAAAAGTTTCGATTTTCGAACCGATCCCGAATTTGAGGAAAAACGTGATGTAACCCCTTGCCATTTTGATGATTTTGGTCAAAAAATAGATTTATATTTTTTTTGATGCCAATCGATAGTACTGATCCTTACGAGTCGAAAATGGTATAAAATTCCCAAATCGGACATTATTTGGCCGAGATATTCAAAAAAATCATCAAAAAAGGTTGACTTTACAAACTAATAGGTTTTTGGTCAACCACGTTTTTTAACCCATCGATTTTTAAAATGTTTAGATGCAGATTGTTAGTAAGGATCCCCACGAATTCAAAAAGGTATAACATTTCAAAATCTGACAGCATTTACCCGAGATATTCAATAAAAAGCACCAAAAAAGTTTCGATTTTCGAACCGACCCCGAATTTGAGGAAAAACGTGATGTAACCCCTTGCCATTTTGATGATTTTGGTCAAAAAATAGATTTTTATTTTTTTGATGCCAATCGATAGTACTGATCCTTACGAGTCGAAAATGGTATAAAATTCCCAAATCGGACATTATTTGGCCGAGATATTCAAAAAAATCATCAAAAAAGGTTGACTTTACAAACTAATCGGTTTTTGGTCAACCACGTTTTTTAACCCATCGACTTTTAAAATGTTTGGATGCAGATTGTTAGTAAGGATCCCCACGAATTCAAAAAGGTATAACATTTCAAAATCTGACAGCATTTACCCGAGATATTCAATAAAAAGCACCAAAAAAGTTTCGATTTTCGAACCGACCCCGAATTTGAGGAAAAGCGTGATGTAACCCCTTGCCATTTTGATGATTTTGGTCAAAAAATAGATTTTTATTTTTTTGATGCCAATCGATAGTACTGATCCTTACGAGTCGAAAATGGTATAAAATTCCCAAATCGGACATTATTTGGTCGAGATATTCAAAAAAATCATCAAAAAAGGTTGACTTTACAAACTAATCGGTTTTTGGTCAACCACGTTTTTTAACCCATCGACTTTTAAAATGTTTGGATGCAGATTGTTAGTAGGGATCCCTACGAATTCAAAAAGGTATAACATTTCAAAATCTGACAGCATTTACCCGAGATATTCAATAAAAAGCACCAAAAAAGTTTCGATTTTCGAACCGACCCCGAATTTGAGGAAAAGCGTGATGTAACCCCTTGCCATTTTGATGATTTTGGTCAAAAAATAGATTTTTATTTTTTTGATGCCAATCGATAGTACTGATCCTTACGAGTCGAAAATGGTATAAAATTCCCAAATCGGACATTATTTGGTCGAGATATTCAAAAAAATCATCAAAAAAGGTTGACTTTACAAACTAATCGGTTTTTGGTCAACCACGTTTTTTAACCCATCGACTTTTAAAATGTTTGGATGCAGATTGTTAGTAGGGATCCCTACGAATTCAAAAAGGTATAACATTTCAAAATCTGACAGCATTTACCCGAGATATTCAATAAAAAGCACCAAAAAAGTTTCGATTTTCGAACCGACCCCTAATTTGAGGAAAAGCGTGATGTAACCCCTTGCCATTTTGATGATTTTGGTCAAAAAATAGATTTTTATTTTTTTGATGCCAATCGATAGTACTGATCCTTACGAGTCGAAAATGGTATAAAATTCCCAAATCGGACATTATTTGGCCGAGATATTCAAAAAAATCATCAAAAAAGGTTGACTTTACAAACTAATCGGTTTTTGGTCAACCACGTTTTTTAACCCATCGACTTTTAAAATGTTTGGATGCAGATTGTTAGTAGGGATCCCTACGAATTCAAAAAGGTATAACATTTCAAAATCTGACAGCATTTACCCGAGATATTCAATAAAAAGCACCAAAAAAGTTTCGATTTTCGAACCGACCCCGAATTTGAGGAAAAGCGTGATGTAACCCCTTGCCATTTTGATGATTTTGGTCAAAAAATAGATTTTTATTTTTTTGATGCCAATCGATAGTACTGATCCTTACGAGTCGAAAATGGTATAAAATTCCCAAATCGGACATTATTTGGTCGAGATATTCAAAAAAATCATCAAAAAAGGTTGACTTTACAAACTAATCGGTTTTTGGTCAACCACGTTTTTTAACCCATCGACTTTTAAAATGTTTGGATGCAGATTGTTAGTAGGGATCCCTACGAATTCAAAAAGGTATAACATTTCAAAATCTGACAGCATTTACCCGAGATATTCAATAAAAAGCACCAAAAAAGTTTCGATTTTCGAACCGACCCCGAATTTGAGGAAAAGCGTGATGTAACCCCTTGCCATTTTGATGATTTTGGTCAAAAAATAGATTTTTATTTTTTTGATGCCAATCGATAGTACTGATCCTTACGAGTCGAAAATGGTATAAAATTCCCAAATCGGACATTATTTGGTCGAGATATTCAAAAAAATCATCAAAAAAGGTTGACTTTACAAACTAATCGGTTTTTGGTCAACCACGTTTTTTAACCCATCGACTTTTAAAATGTTTGGATGCAGATTGTTAGTAGGGATCCCTACGAATTCAAAAAGGTATAACATTTCAAAATCTGACAGCATTTACCCGAGATATTCAATAAAAAGCACCAAAAAAGTTTCGATTTTCGAACCGACCCCGAATTTGAGGAAAAGCGTGATGTAACCCCTTGCCATTTTGATGATTTTGGTCAAAAAATAGATTTTTATTTTTTTGATGCCAATCGATAGTACTGATCCTTACGAGTCGAAAATGGTATAAAATTCCCAAATCGGACATTATTTGGTCGAGATATTCAAAAAAATCATCAAAAAAGGTTGACTTTACAAACTAATCGGTTTTTGGTCAACCACGTTTTTTAACCCATCGACTTTTAAAATGTTTGGATGCAGATTGTTAGTAGGGATCCCTACGAATTCAAAAAGGTATAACATTTCAAAATCTGACAGCATTTACCCGAGATATTCAATAAAAAGCACCAAAAAAGTTTCGATTTTCGAACCGACCCCGAATTTGAGGAAAAGCGTGATGTAACCCCTTGCCATTTTGATGATTTTGGTCAAAAAATAGATTTTTATTTTTTTGATGCCAATCGATAGTACTGATCCTTACGAGTCGAAAATGGTATAAAATTCCCAAATCGGACATTATTTGGCCGAGATATTCAAAAAAATCATCAAAAAAGGTTGACTTTACAAACTAATCGGTTTTTGGTCAACCACGTTTTTTAACCCATCGACTTTTAAAATGTTTGGATGCAGATTGTTAGTAGGGATCCCTACGAATTCAAAAAGGTATAACATTTCAAAATCTGACAGCATTTACCCGAGATATTCAATAAAAAGCACCAAAAAAGTTTCGATTTTCGAACCGACCCCGAATTTGAGGAAAAGCGTGATGTAACCCCTTGCCATTTTGATGATTTTGGTCAAAAAATAGATTTTTATTTTTTTGATGCCAATCGATAGTACTGATCCTTACGAGTCGAAAATGGTATAAAATTCCCAAATCGGACATTATTTGGTCGAGATATTCAAAAAAATCATCAAAAAAGGTTGACTTTACAAACTAATCGGTTTTTGGTCAACCACGTTTTTTAACCCATCGACTTTTAAAATGTTTGGATGCAGATTGTTAGTAGGGATCCCTACGAATTCAAAAAGGTATAACATTTCAAAATCTGACAGCATTTACCCGAGATATTCAATAAAAAGCACCAAAAAAGTTTCGATTTTCGAACCGACCCCGAATTTGAGGAAAAGCGTGATGTAACCCCTTGCCATTTTGATGATTTTGGTCAAAAAATAGATTTATATTTTTTTGATGCCAATCGATAGTACTGATCCTTACGAGTCGAAAATGGTATAAAATTCCCAAATCGGACATTATTTGGCCGAGATATTCAAAAAAATCATCAAAAAAGGTTGACTTTACAAACTAATCGGTTTTTGGTCAACCACGTTTTTTAACCCATCGACTTTTAAAATGTTTGGATGCAGATTGTTAGTAGGGATCCCTACGAATTCAAAAAGGTATAACATTTCAAAATCTGACAGCATTTACCCGAGATATTCAATAAAAAGCACCAAAAAAGTTTCGATTTTCGAACCGACCCCGAATTTGATGTAACCCCTTGCCATTTTGATGATTTTGGTCAAAAAATAGATTTTTATTTTTTTGATGCCAATCGATAGTACTGATCCTTACGAGTCGAAAATGGTATAAAATTCCCAAATCGGACATTATTTGGCCGAGATATTCAAAAAAAATCATCAAAAAAGGTTGACTTTACAAACTAATCGGTTTTTGGTCAACCACGTTTTTTAACCCATCGACTTTTAAAATGTTTGGATGCAGATTGTTAGTAGGGATCCCTACGAATTCAAAAAGGTATAACATTTCAAAATCTGACAGCATTTACCCGAGATATTCAATAAAAAGCACCAAAAAAGTTTCGATTTTCGAACCGACCCCGAATTTGAGGAAAAACGTGATGTAACCCCTTGCCATTTTGATGATTTTGGTCAAAAAATAGATTTTATTTTTTTGATGCCAATCGATAGTACTGATCCTTACGAGTCGAAAATGGTATAAAATTCCCAAATCGGACATTATTTGGCCGAGATATTCAAAAAAATCATCAAAAAAGGTTGACTTTACAAACTAATCGGTTTTTGGTCAACCACGTTTTTTAACCCATCGACTTTTAAAATGTTTGGATGCAGATTGTTAGTAGGGATCCCTACGAATTCAAAAAGGTATAACATTTCAAAATCTGACAGCATTTACCCGAGATATTCAATAAAAAGCACCAAAAAAGTTTCGATTTTCGAACCGACCCCGAATTTGAGGAAAAGCGTGATGTAACCCCTTGCCATTTTGATGATTTTGGTCAAAAAATAGATTTTTATTTTTTTGATGCCAATCGATAGTACTGATCCTTACGAGTCGAAAATGGTATAAAATTCCCAAATCGGACATTATTTGGTCGAGATATTCAAAAAAATCATCAAAAAAGGTTGACTTTACAAACTAATCGGTTTTTGGTCAACCACGTTTTTTAACCCATCGACTTTTAAAATGTTTGGATGCAGATTGTTAGTAGGGATCCCTACGAATTCAAAAAGGTATAACATTTCAAAATCTGACAGCATTTACCCGAGATATTCAATAAAAAGCACCAAAAAAGTTTCGATTTTCGAACCGACCCCGAATTTGAGGAAAAGCGTGATGTAACCCCTTGCCATTTTGATGATTTTGGTCAAAAAATAGATTTTTATTTTTTTGATGCCAATCGATAGTACTGATCCTTACGAGTCGAAAATGGTATAAAATTCCCAAATCGGACATTATTTGGTCGAGATATTCAAAAAAATCATCAAAAAAGGTTGACTTTACAAACTAATCGGTTTTTGGTCAACCACGTTTTTTAACCCATCGACTTTTAAAATGTTTGGATGCAGATTGTTAGTAGGGATCCCTACGAATTCAAAAAGGTATAACATTTCAAAATCTGACAGCATTTACCCGAGATATTCAATAAAAAGCACCAAAAAAGTTTCGATTTTCGAACCGACCCCGAATTTGAGGAAAAGCGTGATGTAACCCCTTGCCATTTTGATGATTTTGGTCAAAAAATAGATTTTTATTTTTTTGATGCCAATCGATAGTACTGATCCTTACGAGTCGAAAATGGTATAAAATTCCCAAATCGGACATTATTTGGTCGAGATATTCAAAAAAATCATCAAAAAAGGTTGACTTTACAAACTAATCGGTTTTTGGTCAACCACGTTTTTTAACCCATCGACTTTTAAAATGTTTGGATGCAGATTGTTAGTAGGGATCCCTACGAATTCAAAAAGGTATAACATTTCAAAATCTGACAGCATTTACCCGAGATATTCAATAAAAAGCACCAAAAAAGTTTCGATTTTCGAACCGACCCCGAATTTGAGGAAAAGCGTGATGTAACCCCTTGCCATTTTGATGATTTTGGTCAAAAAATAGATTTTTATTTTTTTGATGCCAATCGATAGTACTGATCCTTACGAGTCGAAAATGGTATAAAATTCCCAAATCGGACATTATTTGGCCGAGATATTCAAAAAAATCATCAAAAAAGGTTGACTTTACAAACTAATCGGTTTTTGGTCAACCACGTTTTTTAACCCATCGACTTTTAAAATGTTTGGATGCAGATTGTTAGTAGGGATCCCTACGAATTCAAAAAGGTATAACATTTCAAAATCTGACAGCATTTACCCGAGATATTCAATAAAAAGCACCAAAAAAGTTTCGATTTTCGAACCGACCCCGAATTTGAGGAAAAGCGTGATGTAACCCCTTGCCATTTTGATGATTTTGGTCAAAAAATAGATTTTTATTTTTTTGATGCCAATCGATAGTACTGATCCTTACGAGTCGAAAATGGTATAAAATTCCCAAATCGGACATTATTTGGTCGAGATATTCAAAAAAATCATCAAAAAAGGTTGACTTTACAAACTAATCGGTTTTTGGTCAACCACGTTTTTTAACCCATCGACTTTTAAAATGTTTGGATGCAGATTGTTAGTAGGGATCCCTACGAATTCAAAAAGGTATAACATTTCAAAATCTGACAGCATTTACCCGAGATATTCAATAAAAAGCACCAAAAAAGTTTCGATTTTCGAACCGACCCCGAATTTGAGGAAAAACGTGATGTAACCCCTTGCCATTTTGATGATTTTGGTCAAAAAATAGATTTTTATTTTTTTGATGCCAATCGATAGTACTGATCCTTACGAGTCGAAAATGGTATAAAATTCCCAAATCGGACATTATTTGGCCGAGATATTCAAAAAAATCATCAAAAAAGGTTGACTTTACAAACTAATCGGTTTTTGGTCAACCACGTTTTTTAACCCATCGACTTTTAAAATGTTTGGATGCAGATTGTTAGTAGGGATCCCTACGAATTCAAAAAGGTATAACATTTCAAAATCTGACAGCATTTACCCGAGATATTCAATAAAAAGCACCAAAAAAGTTTCGATTTTCGAACCGACCCCGAATTTGAGGAAAAGCGTGATGTAACCCCTTGCCATTTTGATGATTTTGGTCAAAAAATAGATTTTTATTTTTTTGATGCCAATCGATAGTACTGATCCTTACGAGTCGAAAATGGTATAAAATTCCCAAATCGGACATTATTTGGCCGAGATATTCAAAAAAATCATCAAAAAAGGTTGACTTTACAAACTAATCGGTTTTTGGTCAACCACGTTTTTTAACCCATCGACTTTTAAAATGTTTGGATGCAGATTGTTAGTAGGGATCCCTACGAATTCAAAAAGGTATAACATTTCAAAATCTGACAGCATTTACCCGAGATATTCAATAAAAAGCACCAAAAAAGTTTCGATTTTCGAACCGACCCCGAATTTGAGGAAAAACGTGATGTAACCCCTTGCCATTTTGATGATTTTGGTCAAAAAATAGATTTTTATTTTTTTGATGCCAATCGATAGTACTGATCCTTACGAGTCGAAAATGGTATAAAATTCCCAAATCGGACATTATTTGGCCGAGATATTCAAAAAAATCATCAAAAAAGGTTGACTTTACAAACTAATCGGTTTTTGGTCAACCACGTTTTTTAACCCATCGACTTTTAAAATGTTTGGATGCAGATTGTTAGTAGGGATCCCTACGAATTCAAAAAGGTATAACATTTCAAAATCTGACAGCATTTACCCGAGATATTCAATAAAAAGCACCAAAAAAGTTTCGATTTTCGAACCGACCCCGAATTTGAGGAAAAACGTGATGTAACCCCTTGCCATTTTGATGATTTTGGTCAAAAAATAGATTTTTATTTTTTTGATGCCAATCGATAGTACTGATCCTTACGAGTCGAAAATGGTATAAAATTCCCAAACCGAGATATTCAAAAAAATCATCAAAAAAGGTTGACTTTACAAACTAATCGGTTTTTGGTCAACCACGTTTTTTAACCCATCGACTTTTAAAATGTTTGGATGCAGATTGTTAGTAGGGATCCCTACGAATTCAAAAAGGTATAACATTTCAAAATCTGACAGCATTTACCCGAGATATTCAATAAAAAGCACCAAAAAAGTTTCGATTTTCGAACCGACCCCGAATTTGAGGAAAAACGTGATGTAACCCCTTGCCATTTTGATGATTTTGGTCAAAAAATAGATTTTTATTTTTTTGATGCCAATCGATAGTACTGATCCTTACGAGTCGAAAATGGTATAAAATTCCCAAATCGGACATTATTTGGCCGAGATATTCAAAAAAATCATCAAAAAAGGTTGACTTTACAAACTAATCGGTTTTTGGTCAACCACGTTTTTTAACCCATCGACTTTTAAAATGTTTGGATGCAGATTGTTAGTAGGGATCCCTACGAATTCAAAAAGGTATAACATTTCAAAATCTGACAGCATTTACCCGAGATATTCAATAAAAAGCACCAAAAAAGTTTCGATTTTCGAACCGACCCCGAATTTGAGGAAAAGCGTGATGTAACCCCTTGCCATTTTGATGATTTTGGTCAAAAAATAGATTTTTATTTTTTTGATGCCAATCGATAGTACTGATCCTTACGAGTCGAAAATGGTATAAAATTCCCAAATCGGACATTATTTGGCCGAGATATTCAAAAAAATCATCAAAAAAGGTTGACTTTACAAACTAATCGGTTTTTGGTCAACCACGTTTTTTAACCCATCGACTTTTAAAATGTTTGGATGCAGATTGTTAGTAGGGATCCCTACGAATTCAAAAAGGTATAACATTTCAAAATCTGACAGCATTTACCCGAGATATTCAATAAAAAGCACCAAAAAAGTTTCGATTTTCGAACCGACCCCGAATTTGAGGAAAAGCGTGATGTAACCCCTTGCCATTTTGATGATTTTGGTCAAAAAATAGATTTTTATTTTTTTGATGCCAATCGATAGTACTGATCCTTACGAGTCGAAAATGGTATAAAATTCCCAAATCGGACATTATTTGGTCGAGATATTCAAAAAAATCATCAAAAAAGGTTGACTTTACAAACTAATCGGTTTTTGGTCAACCACGTTTTTTAACCCATCGACTTTTAAAATGTTTGGATGCAGATTGTTAGTAGGGATCCCTACGAATTCAAAAAGGTATAACATTTCAAAATCTGACAGCATTTACCCGAGATATTCAATAAAAAGCACCAAAAAAGTTTCGATTTTCGAACCGACCCCGAATTTGAGGAAAAGCGTGATGTAACCCCTTGCCATTTTGATGATTTTGGTCAAAAAATAGATTTTTATTTTTTTGATGCCAATCGATAGTACTGATCCTTACGAGTCGAAAATGGTATAAAATTCCCAAATCGGACATTATTTGGTCGAGATATTCAAAAAAATCATCAAAAAAGGTTGACTTTACAAACTAATCGGTTTTTGGTCAACCACGTTTTTTAACCCATCGACTTTTAAAATGTTTGGATGCAGATTGTTAGTAGGGATCCCTACGAATTCAAAAAGGTATAACATTTCAAAATCTGACAGCATTTACCCGAGATATTCAATAAAAAGCACCAAAAAAGTTTCGATTTTCGAACCGACCCCGAATTTGAGGAAAAACGTGATGTAACCCCTTGCCATTTTGATGATTTTGGTCAAAAAATAGATTTTTATTTTTTTTGATGCCAATCGATAGTACTGATCCTTACGAGTCGAAAATGGTATAAAATTCCCAAATCGGACATTATTTGGCCGAGATATTCAAAAAAATCATCAAAAAAGGTTGACTTTACAAACTAATCGGTTTTTGGTCAACCACGTTTTTTAACCCATCGACTTTTAAAATGTTTGGATGCAGATTGTTAGTAGGGATCCCTACGAATTCAAAAAGGTATAACATTTCAAAATCTGACAGCATTTACCCGAGATATTCAATAAAAAGCACCAAAAAAGTTTCGATTTTCGAACCGACCCCGAATTTGAGGAAAAGCGTGATGTAACCCCTTGCCATTTTGATGATTTTGGTCAAAAAATAGATTTTTATTTTTTTGATGCCAATCGATAGTACTGATCCTTACGAGTCGAAAATGGTATAAAATTCCCAAATCGGACATTATTTGGTCGAGATATTCAAAAAAATCATCAAAAAAGGTTGACTTTACAAACTAATCGGTTTTTGGTCAACCACGTTTTTTAACCCATCGACTTTTAAAATGTTTGGATGCAGATTGTTAGTAGGGATCCCTACGAATTCAAAAAGGTATAACATTTCAAAATCTGACAGCATTTACCCGAGATATTCAATAAAAAGCACCAAAAAAGTTTCGATTTTCGAACCGACCCCGAATTTGAGGAAAAGCGTGATGTAACCCCTTGCCATTTTGATGATTTTGGTCAAAAAATAGATTTTTATTTTTTTGATGCCAATCGATAGTACTGATCCTTACGAGTCGAAAATGGTATAAAATTCCCAAATCGGACATTATTTGGTCGAGATATTCAAAAAAATCATCAAAAAAGGTTGACTTTACAAACTAATCGGTTTTTGGTCAACCACGTTTTTTAACCCATCGACTTTTAAAATGTTTGGATGCAGATTGTTAGTAGGGATCCCTACGAATTCAAAAAGGTATAACATTTCAAAATCTGACAGCATTTACCCGAGATATTCAATAAAAAGCACCAAAAAAGTTTCGATTTTCGAACCGACCCCGAATTTGAGGAAAAACGTGATGTAACCCCTTGCCATTTTGATGATTTTGGTCAAAAAATAGATTTTTATTTTTTTGATGCCAATCGATAGTACTGATCCTTACGAGTCGAAAATGGTATAAAATTCCCAAATCGGACATTATTTGGCCGAGATATTCAAAAAAATCATCAAAAAAGGTTGACTTTACAAACTAATCGGTTTTTGGTCAACCACGTTTTTTAACCCATCGACTTTTAAAATGTTTGGATGCAGATTGTTAGTAGGGATCCCTACGAATTCAAAAAGGTATAACATTTCAAAATCTGACAGCATTTACCCGAGATATTCAATAAAAAGCACCAAAAAAGTTTCGATTTTCGAACCGACCCCGAATTTGAGGAAAAGCGTGATGTAACCCCTTGCCATTTTGATGATTTTGGTCAAAAAATAGATTTTTATTTTTTTGATGCCAATCGATAGTACTGATCCTTACGAGTCGAAAATGGTATAAAATTCCCAAATCGGACATTATTTGGCCGAGATATTCAAAAAAATCATCAAAAAAGGTTGACTTTACAAACTAATCGGTTTTTGTTCAACCACGTTTTTTAACCTATCGATTTTTTAAATGTTTGGATGCAGATTGTTAGTAGGGATCCCTACGAATTCAAAAAGGTATAACATTTCAAAATCTGACAGCATTTACCCGAGATATTCAATAAAAAGCACCAAAAAAGTTTCGATTTTCGAACCGACCCCGAATTTGAGGAAAAGCGTGATGTAACCCCTTGCCATTTTGATGATTTTGGTCAAAAAATAGATTTTTATTTTTTTGATGCCAATCGATAGTACTGATCCTTACGAGTCGAAAATGGTATAAAATTCCCAAATCGGACATTATTTGGTCGAGATATTCAAAAAAATCATCAAAAAAGGTTGACTTTACAAACTAATCGGTTTTTGGTCAACCACGTTTTTTAACCCATCGACTTTTAAAATGTTTGGATGCAGATTGTTAGTAGGGATCCCTACGAATTCAAAAAGGTGTAACATTTCAAAATCTGACAGCATTTACCCGAGATATTCAATAAAAAGAACCAAAAAAGTTTCGATTTTCGAACCGATATCTGATGATTTTGGTCGAGATATTCAAAAAAATCATCAAAAAAGGTTGACTTTACAAACTAATCGGTTTTTGGTCAACCACGTTTTTTAACCCATCGACTTTTAAAATGTTTGGATGCAGATTGTTAGTAGGGATCCCTACGAATTCAAAAAGGTATAACATTTCAAAATCTGACAGCATTTACCCGAGATATTCAATAAAAAGCACCAAAAAAGTTTCGATTTTCGAACCGACCCCGAATTTGAGGAAAAGCGTGATGTAACCCCTTGCCATTTTGATGATTTTGGTCAAAAAATAGATTTTTATTTTTTTGATGCCAATCGATAGTACTGATCCTTACGAGTCGAAAATGGTATAAAATTCCCAAATCGGACATTATTTGGTCGAGATATTCAAAAAAATCATCAAAAAAGGTTGACTTTACAAACTAATCGGTTTTTGGTCAACCACGTTTTTTAACCCATCGACTTTTAAAATGTTTGGATGCAGATTGTTAGTAGGGATCCCTACGAATTCAAAAAGGTATAACATTTCAAAATCTGACAGCATTTACCCGAGATATTCAATAAAAAGCACCAAAAAAGTTTCGATTTTCGAACCGACCCCGAATTTGAGGAAAAGCGTGATGTAACCCCTTGCCATTTTGATGATTTTGGTCAAAAAATAGATTTTTATTTTTTTGATGCCAATCGATAGTACTGATCCTTACGAGTCGAAAATGGTATAAAATTCCCAAATCGGACATTATTTGGCCGAGATATTCAAAAAAATCATCAAAAAAGGTTGACTTTACAAACTAATCGGTTTTTGGTCAACCACGTTTTTTAACCCATCGATTTTTAAAATGTTTGGATGCAGATTGTTAGTAGGGATCCCTACGAATTCAAAAAGGTATAACATTTCAAAATCTGACAGCATTTACCCGAGATATTCAATAAAAAGCACCAAAAAAGTTTCGATTTTCGAACCGACCCCGAATTTGAGGAAAAACGTGATGTAACCCCTTGCCATTTTGATGATTTTGGTCAAAAAATAGATTTTTATTTTTTTGATGCCAATCGATAGTACTGATCCTTACGAGTCGAAAATGGTATAAAATTCCCAAATCGGACATTATTTGGTCGAGATATTCAAAAAAATCATCAAAAAAGGTTGACTTTACAAACTAATCGGTTTTTGGTCAACCACGTTTTTTAACCCATCGACTTTTAAAATGTTTGGATGCAGATTGTTAGTAGGGATCCCTACGAATTCAAAAAGGTATAACATTTCAAAATCTGACAGCATTTACCCGAGATATTCAATAAAAAGCACCAAAAAAGTTTCGATTTTCGAACCGACCCCGAATTTGAGGAAAAGCGTGATGTAACCCCTTGCCATTTTGATGATTTTGGTCAAAAAATAGATTTTTATTTTTTTGATGCCAATCGATAGTACTGATCCTTACGAGTCGAAAATGGTATAAAATTCCCAAATCGGACATTATTTGGTCGAGATATTCAAAAAAATCATCAAAAAAGGTTGACTTTACAAACTAATCGGTTTTTGGTCAACCACGTTTTTTAACCCATCGACTTTTAAAATGTTTGGATGCAGATTGTTAGTAGGGATCCCTACGAATTCAAAAAGGTATAACATTTCAAAATCTGACAGCATTTACCCGAGATATTCAATAAAAAGCACCAAAAAAGTTTCGATTTTCGAACCGACCCCGAATTTGAGGAAAAGCGTGATGTAACCCCTTGCCATTTTGATGATTTTGGTCAAAAAATAGATTTTTATTTTTTTGATGCCAATCGATAGTACTGATCCTTACGAGTCGAAAATGGTATAAAATTCCCAAATCGGACATTATTTGGTCGAGATATTCAAAAAAATCATCAAAAAAGGTTGACTTTACAAACTAATCGGTTTTTGGTCAACCACGTTTTTTAACCCATCGACTTTTAAAATGTTTGGATGCAGATTGTTAGTAGGGATCCCTACGAATTCAAAAAGGTATAACATTTCAAAATCTGACAGCATTTACCCGAGATATTCAATAAAAAGCACCAAAAAAGTTTCGATTTTCGAACCGACCCCGAATTTGAGGAAAAGCGTGATGTAACCCCTTGCCATTTTGATGATTTTGGTCAAAAAATAGATTTTTATTTTTTTGATGCCAATCGATAGTACTGATCCTTACGAGTCGAAAATGGTATAAAATTCCCAAATCGGACATTATTTGGTCGAGATATTCAAAAAAATCATCAAAAAAGGTTGACTTTACAAACTAATCGGTTTTTGGTCAACCACGTTTTTTAACCCATCGACTTTTAAAATGTTTGGATGCAGATTGTTAGTAGGGATCCCTACGAATTCAAAAAGGTATAACATTTCAAAATCTGACAGCATTTACCCGAGATATTCAATAAAAAGCACCAAAAAAGTTTCGATTTTCGAACCGACCCCGAATTTGAGGAAAAGCGTGATGTAACCCCTTGCCATTTTGATGATTTTGGTCAAAAAATAGATTTTTATTTTTTTGATGCCAATCGATAGTACTGATCCTTACGAGTCGAAAATGGTATAAAATTCCCAAATCGGACATTATTTGGCCGAGATATTCAAAAAAATCATCAAAAAAGGTTGACTTTACAAACTAATCGGTTTTTGGTCAACCACGTTTTTTAACCCATCGATTTTTAAAATGTTTGGATGCAGATTGTTAGTAGGGATCCCTACGAATTCAAAAAGGTATAACATTTCAAAATCTGACAGCATTTACCCGAGATATTCAATAAAAAGCACCAAAAAAGTTTCGATTTTCGAACCGACCCCGAATTTGAGGAAAAGCGTGATGTAACCCCTTGCCATTTTGATGATTTTGGTCAAAAAATAGATTTTTATTTTTTTGATGCCAATCGATAGTACTGATCCTTACGAGTCGAAAATGGTATAAAATTCCCAAATCGGACATTATTTGGTCGAGATATTCAAAAAAATCATCAAAAAAGGTTGACTTTACAAACTAATCGGTTTTTGGTCAACCACGTTTTTTAACCCATCGACTTTTAAAATGTTTGGATGCAGATTGTTAGTAGGGATCCCTACGAATTCAAAAAGGTATAACATTTCAAAATCTGACAGCATTTACCCGAGATATTCAATAAAAAGCACCAAAAAAGTTTCGATTTTCGAACCGACCCCGAATTTGAGGAAAAACGTGATGTAACCCCTTGCCATTTTGATGATTTTGGTCAAAAAATAGATTTTTATTTTTTTGATGCCAATCGATAGTACTGATCCTTACGAGTCGAAAATGGTATAAAATTCCCAAATCGGACATTATTTTGGCGAGATATTCAAAAAAATCATCAAAAAAGGTTGACTTTACAAACTAATCGGTTTTTGGTCAACCACGTTTTTTAACCCATCGACTTTTAAAATGTTTGGATGCAGATTGTTAGTAGGGATCCCTACGAATTCAAAAAGGTATAACATTTCAAAATCTGACAGCATTTACCCGAGATATTCAATAAAAAGCACCAAAAAAGTTTCGATTTTCGAACCGACCCCGAATTTGAGGAAAAGCGTGATGTAACCCCTTGCCATTTTGATGATTTTGGTCAAAAAATAGATTTTTATTTTTTTGATGCCAATCGATAGTACTGATCCTTACGAGTCGAAAATGGTATAAAATTCCCAAATCGGACATTATTTGGTCGAGATATTCAAAAAAATCATCAAAAAAGGTTGACTTTACAAACTAATCGGTTTTTGGTCAACCACGTTTTTTAACCCATCGACTTTTAAAATGTTTGGATGCAGATTGTTAGTAGGGATCCCTACGAATTCAAAAAGGTATAACATTTCAAAATCTGACAGCATTTACCCGAGATATTCAATAAAAAGCACCAAAAAAGTTTCGATTTTCGAACCGACCCCGAATTTGAGGAAAAGCGTGATGTAACCCCTTGCCATTTTGATGATTTTGGTCAAAAAATAGATTTTTATTTTTTTGATGCCAATCGATAGTACTGATCCTTACGAGTCGAAAATGGTATAAAATTCCCAAATCGGACATTATTTGGCCGAGATATTCAAAAAAATCATCAAAAAAGGTTGACTTTACAAACTAATCGGTTTTTGGTCAACCACGTTTTTTAACCCATCGATTTTTAAAATGTTTGGATGCAGATTGTTAGTAGGGATCCCTACGAATTCAAAAAGGTATAACATTTCAAAATCTGACAGCATTTACCCGAGATATTCAATAAAAAGCACCAAAAAAGTTTCGATTTTCGAACCGACCCCGAATTTGAGGAAAAGCGTGATGTAACCCCTTGCCATTTTGATGATTTTGGTCAAAAAATAGATTTTTATTTTTTTGATGCCAATCGATAGTACTGATCCTTACGAGTCGAAAATGGTATAAAATTCCCAAATCGGACATTATTTGGCCGAGATATTCAAAAAAAATCATCAAAAAAGGTTGACTTTACAAACTAATCGGTTTTTGGTCAACCACGTTTTTTAACCCATCGACTTTTAAAATGTTTGGATGCAGATTGTTAGTAGGGATCCCTACGAATTCAAAAAGGTATAACATTTCAAAATCTGACAGCATTTACCCGAGATATTCAATAAAAAGCACCAAAAAAGTTTCGATT